>OX940981.1:600000-1058000 GCA_954871275.1 Leptopterna dolabrata | reverse complement strand
TGTCCAGATAGTCTGAGTGTTGCGCCGTAAACCATCTCCGCGGCAGATCTTTGGAGGTCTTCGTTGACTGCTGAGCGCAAACCAAGAAGAATTACCGGCAGGACGTCAACCCAGCCTCCGGTGGCGTGGCATCTGATCGCCGCTTTCAGACTGCGGTGCCATCCGCTCGACCATGCCATTTGAGGAGGGGTGGGAATGCGGTCGTGTGAATCCGCTTAGCTCCCAGAATGCGGGTAAGCTCCCTGAACATGGAGGACTCAAACTGTCGCCCCTGGTCTGTGGTAATCCGCAAGGGCACGCCAAATCGACTAATCCAACCCATGCAAAATGCTCTGGCGACGGACTCTGCAGTGATGTCACTAATGGGCACGCATTCTGGCCAACGCGTGAAGCGATCAATGCAGGTCAGACAATAGCGGAACCCTTGACTTGGTGGGAGAGGTCCAACAATGTCTACATGCACATGAGCAAATCTTTCATCGGGTGTAGCAAATGAACCGGGTGGACTGATGATATGCCGCTGCACTTTGCTTTTCTGACACTGGGGACAGGCACGAACCCATAGGTTATTGTCTTTGGCCATGGACGGCCACAAGAAAACGAGCCTTGAGGAGCTTCAAGCTACCCCTCTGACCAGGATGTGCTAAATTATGGACAGTGTTAAATGCAGCCTGTCGAAAAGATGGTGTAATGTATGGGCGAACAATAACGGTGGAAGTGTCACATCGCTAGTAACGCCCGCATTGAAAAATTGCGATTCTAACTGCCGAAACCATAATCTAGGATTTTGTTTCCAGAACGGAGGAATTTTGACTGAAACTCTTTGAATTTGGGGATGTGCGTTATTTTCTGCCATCACGTCGGGGTCACCACTTTGGTGGTTTAATGAGAACCAACAAAAATAATAATTTGACTCCAGTCAATTAATAGCGAACTTTGAATAATATATTGAACAAAAAATAGTAAATTATAAAACTTGAAGAACGGACTTTTGAAAACGACTTTTTCGACTGTAATAATTTCAATTTGGAAATTTGGAAATTTGTCCGAATCATATGTTACAAACCGCGCACAACAATTTATCAACTGTAGTCAACCGCTACACATTCATTTAAACAATCACGCTCATACCGCAGCTTGTTGGCCACGCAGTCCGCAGTGGTTAACGTAGTATGGTTAGGTAAATCGAGAGCTATCCAACGAGTGGTGAACGATTTTTGTACGATGATAACTGGCGAAGATAAAGTTCCGTAGCTACGAATCGGTTGTAAGCGAAAATCATCAGAAATTTCGTGACGATTTCGTTGTAACGGTTTTTGTGTAACGTTTTTCGAGTTACGTGCCAGAGTAAAGACATAAAATGTCAAATTGCATCACGGTGGTGTGAGGGAAATTGCCCAGGCGGTTATGAGCGAATCACCACCGACGTCTGGGATCTTTTTGGAAGAGGTTTTAGGTGAATTTTGCCTAGGCGGTTATGAGCGAATCACCACCGACATCTAGGATCTTTTGGAGAGGAGGTGTCCAGGCGGTATGAGCGAATCACCACCGACATCTGGAATCTTTTAGAGGAGGTTTGCCTAGGCGGTTATGGGCTGACCACCACCGACATCTAGGATTTTTTAGAGGAGGAGGTTTGCCTAGGCGGTTATGGGCTGACCACCACCGACGTCTAGGATCTTTTTAGAGGAAGAGAGAGAGAGAGCAAGGTAAGAGGAGAGAAGAGAGAGCTGGTTAGAGGAAGTGTCGAATGAAGCTAAAGTCGCAGGATCCGGGGTTTTATAGGAAAGTGAGTCCTCTCCCTCCAACCCCCTGTTAGGGGTTGATGGTGGGGCTCCAGGTTGTGTACCCTGGGTCCTGTGGCTTGTCTCCCCACTCGTCTGTTTATTTCCAGAGCCTATCTTTTGCGGTAGAATATTGGCGAGAACTTAAGTAAGCTAGAGGAGTGGTTCCTGGAGGGATTCACGACATCAATGTTGCCCATAAACGTTCAGTATTAATGAAGACAATAGCAGATCAAAATATTGTTGTTGTTGAAAAGAACTTAAGCACGAAATAGCGATTTAATACGAAGTGCACAAGGCCAAAAATTGCACATATGTGCCCTACCCCTTCTATATTGTTTCGAAATGGCTTTTTGATGAGTAAAAAACCTTCCTATAATTTATTATGGAAGTGCCGTCGCATCAAAGCCATTTTTCGATTTATACTGTAGCATCAAAACTTTGAACACGTTTTTCTCGAAACTGGTTAAAAGCACAGGCGGTTTTGGCGTTGTGGTAACGATTGGCCATAGCTGGTAGACGCGTCGCTTCATCTCATTCACAGTGCGACGGATGTGGGGTCTCCACGTGAGTCTCCTATCAAGGATCAAACCCAAGTAGCGCACCTCAGACCTATGGGGGATACCGTCGCCTGCTAGACGGATGTTAGAGACTGACCCTCGTCTTAAGGTGAACGTTGCAAGAGATGACTTTGAGGGGTTAACCCTCACTTTCCATCTGTTACACCATTGGTCTACTTCATTGAGGTGCGTTTGCAGGTGATGCTCAACTTCTGTTAGCGTCCCTCCCGTAGACAGAATTCCAGTGTCATCAGCAAATTGTGCAGTTAATGTGCTAGTATTGGTGGGGAAGTCATTCGTGTAAATGCTATAGAGTAAGGGAGACAATGGGGAACCTTGCGGACTCCTGCTGACGCAGATTTAAATTCTGAGAACTCCTGCGCAATCTTGACTCGGAACGTTCGGCCACTGAGGAACGATCGCATTAAGAGGAATAGAGAGTTGGGCAGGAATTCTCTCAACGTAAATAGCAGATCTTCATGCCAGACCTTGTCAAATGCTGCCTGGACATCTAGGAAAACTGCTCCCGTATACTTTTTCTCCTCAAACCCTTTAGCTATGTAGTCCACCACCCGATGAACTTGCTGCACAGTAGAGGCCTTGAAGAAATTTTGGCTCAGGTGGAGGGATCAATTGATGTCCCACTGCAAATGTCCCCCCACCAGCACCAATCACTCCACAAGAGTTACAATCGGCCCTAAAGCAAATGAAAAATAAGAAAGCTCCAGGGTATGATTTGGTGACTCTTGGAATGGTAAAGAGGCTCCCAAGGAAAGGGAGAGCTTTTCTTCTCAGTCTCTATAATTCCCTACTTCGGCTTGGGTACTATCCAGGGGTATGGAAGCATGCAGTGGTGATTGTTATCCCGAAGCCAGGGAAGTCCTTACAACATCCTGCATCTTACCGTCCCATCAGTTTGTTACCAGTTGTTGGTAGGGTATTTGACAAGATCCTCCTGGCAAGAATCAATAATGTACTCCACTAGTAATAAAATTCAAGTGAATAAAGAAAAAAAATGAAAAAACTGTTATCACCCTCATCTAAAACAGTGGACTAAAATAAGGAAGTTACCGAGGGGGGTAGAAGATAACTCAAGACTGATGTTTGCTTTCTTCGAGCACTGATGAAGGCGAAATGTACACTACTAAAGCTCGGCTTAGAAGATGTTCTACCAGTGCACCCCCCCCCCCCCCCCACCAAACCTTATACTACCTGTAACTGAGTACATTTCGTGTGGTGAGTAAAGTTAAATTTTGTTCACTACAGTAACATTTGGGTTAGCTCTATCATCAGTGCTTACGTTGTACGTCATGCTGAGGTGTTTTGCCTTCGAAGGTTCCCAACAGATTCGAGTTGCCTAACTAACCATCGTCTAGTCCTCAGGCATCACGCATTACACATCTATTTAGTCACCGGAGCAATTAAAATAAGCTTTGGGACATATGGAGGGATGGTTCGGTGAAGAGGGCATATCTTAACGGGGTCGTGATCTCTGATCTAAATGAGAAGAAAGGTGTTGGGAACCCTCAAGGGACACATCACGGAGATCGTGGCACTGCTCCCCGTTACACTCATGAAAACGTGATAGGAGCCGGTTACCAAGGTAAATAGGCCGAGCGGCGCGCTCTCCATCAGGTGTGTGCATCCGCCCTCTTCAGCTTGGCCAATTTCTTTTCATGATTCCTTCTCACCTTGGTCTCCTTATCCAGATTTATTTGACGGGTCGGTAGCGCCGCAGTCATCATGGAGGAGTCTCCACGACGAGCCGTGTCACTGGTGTTTGACAGAACAAGTAAAGAGTTGTCAGAACAAGATTTTCATAGGGTGACACTGTACAAACTGTTCACTGGGAAGATTGCATTCGTCGTTCCTGAACCATTTGGCCACTTGAATCAATGTTTTTTCCCGTATCATAACGAGTAGGTTCGTTATGATACGGGACCATCTGCGATCCATCCCGCGTGTACCCTCAAAATTTCAGCTCTCTACGACTATTTTTCGCATAGTTAGAAGCGTTACAAGAAAATGGTCAACATTTCTTGTTCGCGCATGCGCAGACGAAAGTTCCCGTACGATGCCAATGAAATTCATTTGGAAGTAGCAAAGTGTTATTCCTGATCGACCCTCTAAGTTTGAACTCATTTCAACGATATTTAGGGTAGTTATGAGTTTTTCAAGTATTTTACGTTTGCGCATGCGCAGCCGGAAGTTACCGTATTTTTTCAATTATTTTGGTATGAGACCGTCTGTGACCCAACCCGCACCTACCCTCCGAATTCCAGCCCATTTCGACCATTATTTTGGGTAGTTATGGCCGTTACAAGGAATTACCACAGACAGACACGGAACCAAAAATGTTCCTTGATGTCTGAAACGGAAAATGGAAGTGGAAATTTTCATTTCGGAAGACATGAATTTTTTTTACTCAATCACGAATCCAAGGCTTCCCTACCTTCGGTAATGAGGAAGCAAAATACAATGAGATCACTTGAATAACAAATACATCTATACTTCGAAAATCCGTGTCTTTGGTGGGTTTGGACGAGCAAGGGGTTGTCACATTAGAGATACCCATGTCTCAACCTAGTCGGTATACATTTAAAAATTGACTTTTGGGCATACATGACTTGTAGAGTCGTTATTTGTTAAGACCTGCAATAAAGATCAAATTTTTTTTTTCATGCCCGAATGCGTTCATCAACTCGTGCAAAGTGCACGTTGACTGATTTTGCCATTACTTACTTATGCATTAAGCGAAAAGACCGGAAGGAAGGAAAAATTCCAGTCATACGGTATGGTTGCTGAGCCTAACTTTCGAAGAACTTTTGTAGAATTTATCCGATATTTCGAAAGATTTTGTACTTATTTTTCGCATGTACTTATATCCTCAAAAATCGAAGTCTGACACAAAACTCGGACTTGTGACGTCCGGGTTGCCTAATTTATGCCCGGACAAGGTCACTTTGGTTGAATGTCGAGCTGCCCGACCAAATACCGAATACTGTGCAACTGGGGACGCCCATTGAACTGTTATTCCCTGATTAATTCAAAATTTCTCGATTTCAACTTCCGGGGCTGTTCCTGTGGAAGAAGCGGTACATGGGGGTGACAGGCGGGTGGTTGGTCAACCTTTTGAGGACGAAAGCATCTTACCGGTGCTAACCTCCCAACTCCCAATGGGACGATCATCTTTTTCCTCATTTTCCTGTTGTGGACGAAAGCATCGGTCTGATGCTGAATTCTAAAGTCTCCACTGGACGATTAATAGTTTGGCGCCAACCTTCTCTGAAAGGAGGGAAAAATGGTGTTCCCAATTGATTCTTATTCACCAGTAAAAATAATAATTTTTTACTGAAAAAAATTGAAACAATTAGGTATTAGGTACTTTTTCTTCCTAGCGTTCACTGATGAGCATACTTAATTCTATTTTGATGTCTAGAATATTGTAATTGAATTTGAAATATTACCTACTATTCTTTGTATAAAAGTGACGTTTTTCAGAAGCAACATTTTCACTAGGTATCTTCTTTTCTGCTAATAAGAATGATAAACTACGAATGATTTGATGTAAGAACTATTTAAAATGATTTCATGAAAGTTTAGGATCATGGCAAAACTTTTTTTTTTAATTCCGTAAAATCTTCTGGAGTAGGTAATGAAACAAACCTCTCAAAACAAGTCCTGGGTACGAACTCGTGACGAAATCGTGGAAACCCATTTCAAAGAAAAACGGAGTTATTGAAAAAACAGTCTATTTCCAGTAATACAAGAAAAAACGCGAAAAACACTGTTGTACCGGTTTCGGTGATCAAACCATCGTCAGTAACAAACAATAACTGTAACTCCGTTTTTCTTTGAAGTCCTGGGTGCAGAGCAGGGTTCTCTGAGCAGGTCTTGCAATAAAATCGTGTAGTTTTCCGCTGATTCGGCAAACTGCAGATCCTGCACGAAGAGTTGTAGTAGTCCCGAATGTGTATTGCGTGGAACAACATAATTATTATTAACGAATTCCATTTGACAAAGGCTTGTTCATTGGTCGCTGTTTGATTCTTCAAATAAACACAGTAACAGCTTAACTTTTGAACACCTGAAGCGGGAGTTATTGGCTCTATTGGAATATGAAAATTGTTCGACCGGATTTATCATTATCACTGTCGTGAATTCAAGGAGTCGAAAATAAATAAGAGTAAAATAAAAATGACAAAAAAATGAATCAGCATCACTACGATGCTTTCGTCCATTCGGTGGTTTTCTGTTCAGCATCGGTATGATGCTCTCGTCCTCAGGAGGTTTTTCAAAACTCGATAGGTTCGTCCTGTAGGTTGTTTCACCTGAAGCATCGTACCGATGCTCTCGTCCTCCAACTGTTTTTCAGGCCCACATCTTTCGTCCTCAAAAGGTTAATAGTGGCGGTGATGCCGGAGGGGCCTGGTGAAGTACTGTTTTATGGAAGGGGATATCCGGGTCGAGGGATAAGCTGTTTTCCTTCATGTCCGATAGCTCTGTTTGCCGGACAAGGGGATCACCAGAGTTATCAGCGAAGGTGTAAACAAGACAGAGGTTCATTGTAGCGTGAGACCGCCAGAGCTGCTCACATCCTCCCGCCGCGGTGGCGATAAGGAGTCCTTTCTGCCCACTGAGCCGTAGGTGCCGAAACCGATTTTTTTCTCCCTCCCAGTCTGTCTCTCTCTTTAGTTGCCTTTTCATTCTTTACAGGTTTCCCTCTTCCGCGATAAACCGATGAAAAGGACATAGCGCACACAAGGCGCTACAAAATCCTTTCGCTTGAATGATGTTCACTTGTCAACCAACGTAATTTCAGCGTTCGGAATTAATTTAAACCAATTTCAAGTCAACAAATCCGCACCCTATACACCGTTTATTTTGTTATATTGCGCGATTACTTATTACTAGCTGAAATACCCGTGTTGAAGATAGGTTAGTTGGTTGCATTGTCACATAAAAACACTGCAGATTTATTTACACAACGGATTATTATTTACCTGTATAGATGCCCCTTCTGCGTAGATCACTGTTTTCTGTGGTCAGTACCCTCGTGCTTCTCCCGGGAAAGCCCTAAGAAGTACAGGATCCGGACGGACAATTACAGTTACATAAATGAGAATTTTCCCACTGGCCTCGTCCCCTGTAAGCTGTTTCGATATGCGCTCTACCGATCAGTAACTGTTTCGGTATGCGCTCTACCGACCACTTCTTACTATTTCGATATGCGCTCTACCCACTGATTCCCACCAGAAACCAACAGACATGAATTAAACATTTCACCTCATGCTGTATATAAATATGTAGAAAACACAGGAATAGGTCTCCAACAGTATTCGTCGAGGTGTGACTGGAGGTGGAGGGATGGGACGCCTCTCTTTTTCTTCAAAATATTCACTTTAGCATCCAGCCAAGATCTTTCGATCGCCTGTGTATGGGCCCCAGACTCAAGGTCAACATAGTTCCTCTGGTGGTTAACTGTCGAATGAAGAAAACCTTGTCGGGACAGTCGACGGTAAGCCGCCCACTCGTCGGAGTGAATGACAGATCCCACCTGGCATTCCCGCTCGATGATCGGGATAAGGGTTTCCGCATTTCGCTTCTCTATGTAAAAATATCTGCAATCAGAAGCTTGTTCGAGGCCGAAAACCCAAGGGCCGTCTACCCTCGCGCCGTGGTTGCAAGCATTTTCGACCTTAGCTTCTTCGTCTTCGGATGAGGGAGGGTGATCCCCGGCTAGCATTCTGCCCCTGTTATACTTTCTTCGCCCCGCAAAACGCGCCTCGTCAATTTGAATGGGGTCTTGTGAAGTTCCAACCAATTTCCCTCGTTTTCTCAAGACGGAGGTACACACTTCTCGGCACGTATTGTACCAGTTCCATTACAAAAATGTAGATAAGTTCCACGATCTGGCAAAGGGACAGTTTCGAATTGACACGACCATTCAAATCAGTATAGTGGAAGAATTTGTTGCCAGATCTTACTGACCTCATCGTCTGACAACCCTTCCGTGGGCATCGTAAAACCGGTATCCACTCCCCGCTGCGTCCTTTCCTCCTTTCCTCCTGCATTTCCGCACCACATTTTTGACACTCATTTCCATTATCACAGGTCTCTGGGTCTAACAATCCATGCAAGCGTATTATAATATATATTTATTCAAGAAATTGAGTGCCTCGGATTCGCTTTTGCGCATGCGCAGTGGCCGTATCAATGATCCGAGCATTACGTTATTCATTACAGGCCATCTGAGGCCCAGCTCGCATGGTTCCTGAAAATGTCAGGAAAACTGATTCGAATTGAGGAAGTGCTAATTATATGCGTGTGGCAATGATTTGCGGATGTACAGACACCGAAACAAATTTCCTCAACATGTGCGTATGGAAAGCGTTGTCGAAATGTCGTCTCAACTTACCTATATTTCGTCAGGAGAGGGTGTACTACTGGTAGGGTGAGGGCGGAAAGGAATAAGAGTCTGCTCTATAATTAGTCTGCGAGGCCCTCGGATCACATGTGCCCACCACCCAGTGGTCATGGCTTCCTATATTATTTTACACTTCGAAATAGAAACACTAACCTGTCCCAAGAGCAAATAACAGGGAGAAACAGACGCATTAGACCTCTAAAGATTATTTGGTCCTGAGGAAGATGCGCCGAGACGCCCAGCGTCTCAGTAGCTTTCAAATTTATTTGCTGAAAAGTATCAGTGAAACTAGAATGAGTAGGAACTGTGTTTCTTCTGTTTGGAACGAGTGACTAAGTAAATTATGTATGTCTGTACCGCGATACAAGTCGCAACTTTGGGTATTTTGACTTGGAATTTTGTGGATATATTCCTTAGGTATCCAGAATTTGCTGTATAGTTTTTGGTGCCAACATGGTGCCTGGGATCTGCGCATGCTAGCACCATTGGTGCCATCTGTCAGAATAATGTTTTTAGGCCTCCAGCACTCGCAGTATAGTTTTTGGTGCCTTCATGATGCCAGGGAACAGCGTTACGCTGGCATCAGTGGTGCCACCTGTCAGAGAAATGTGTGTATGGTATAGCTAAAACCCTATTCCAAATTATACCATGTTTTCCAGAACGCTGAATCGAATGGAATAACTTTTACAGTTCTGTCTGTCATCCTTCCAGCGACCGGTAAATATTCAGCCACAAAACGTTTCCAAAAATACCTGTTATTGAGCGGATACATCGGAAGAATTTGAGCCTCTTTTCAAAACTGCGTGAGGCACATATGGTCAGCGGACACACTAGTTACATATCCCTAGTATCATTCATATCGGACCACCAGCATAAATGTATGTGTGGGTAGCAACATAAATGACCCAACACTTGAAAGATCTGCCCCCCCCCCCCCCCCTCTCCATCAGAATCCGAAAACCTTTCATTCCTATAAGATTTTCGTCGTTGGCGGTTGCAGATTCGGATTAAATGTATTTTGCATCTTTACTTATCCCATGTTTCATTCAATTAGGAGCTCCAACATTGATATTATTTTGATAAAACCTACCTTTCTAGACCCTCCCCTCGCTCATTCTTATACTACAAGGGAGAGTGCGTATTTTGGTGCCCTTGATGATACTCATCTCCTCGAGTCTCCTATGTGGTTTTCCACCGAAAATTGAGCCAGGGATTACAGGCCGTTCTTGACTCCTAATACCCATGATATTAAATACAATGGTAACGCGGTTACCTAATGCTAACCCCCTTCCGTCCATCAAAACATCCTCCACAACACACACCACTACACTCACTTGAAGATTCTTGTCATTTTGATGGTGCGCAGATAACGATTAGGTGTGTGTAGTAGCGTACCCTAGGTTTCATTGAAATCGGACAACACGTAGATAACTATTAATTACCTATATAACTTTGCTTCCTACTCTCCTCTGTCTTTCCATAATACCAGCAAGAGTGCTTTAATCGATGGCCTGACATCTTCCAAATCTACAATGTTACGATGTTTCTCCTAATTCCGGTCTCTTGCCGCTGTCGGATAGTCTGCATGGGCATTCTAAACTCAAAACTAACAACAGAGGTCACGTAACTAGGAACGCTAGTGCCTGATGTTTTAACATCGTGCGACCGAGATTTCTCCCTGGCCGTTCAGATATGGGCATTTCCACAGGTAGCAGTAGAGGCCTACTGATGCGAGTTCGTTTCCCTGACCAGTTCGTGTCCGAGGACAGAAGAACGAGAGCCTAGTTAAAAGAGGGATCTTCCTTCGTCTCCCACGCTTCCGCGGATGAATAATTCATTTCCCAACAAATCCCTGCATTTGTCCTTTACGAGACCCTGCCTTCCTCTTTCCCCCATATCAACATTGTCCCCTTCTTTAAAGAGAACCATTTAAATAACTCTGGATTCCGTCAGCCATTAAAAAGTCATTAAATAGATGCGCAGCGGTTAGATACAAATGAACAACTGGTTTCATACTATTGTTGAGAGGATAGAACAGTCAAGTACTACGGTTTGCAAGCATGTGTGTTATTCCTAAAAGCCACCAGGACACTATATTTTGGAACTTAGTCTAGAATTATTTTTTGCGAGTGTTGTATACGATCAGTATATCCTTTTATCGTGCCTTAACTCATTACATTTGGTGTTAGAAGTGCACGTATGGACGCCGAAGAGTCTATAGCCCAGCCAGCAAGCCGCCAAATCGCGTCCGTTCTAGTGTGGGTGATGACGGTGAAGTGAGTGTGGATGGTCTTGCTACTGATCAGGTCAGTGTCGCGGAATCAGCTCCAGCACCCATAGATTGTGACCTGATACGGCAATTTGCGGCGATGGCAAGGGAATTTCGCCTATTTGGAGAGGATTCTCGACAACCATCAACGATCCCACAAGTGAGATACCTCGTGAAACTACGATGGTTTCGCTTCTTGGTACGATTATTGGGCGCAGTTCAATTATCGCAGCGAATGGGTGGAGACCTGCTGTAGCAGCAGGATGCCTCATAACTGCTTTGCTGGGAACAGCCTTGTCTGCTGTTTGCAGTGTACCAGAGGATTGTCGAAATCTTCCCACAATGGAGGATGCTTTGTCACAACGGTTTTGTGCTCAAGGTTCAGCACGACTATTCCTTGCAGGGCTGCGTCAGAGGATCCAAGGGCGCTCAGAGGAAGTGGCTGCTTTTGTGGCAGATGTGGGCGGACTAGCACGATGAGCAATGCCAAGTGAGGAGGTAAGGGAAGCCATTGCTGTGGGGCAATTCCTTAATGGCTTACGCAATCAGAGGGTGAGGGAACTGGTCATCAGTACAGATCCTCCGACCTTGTGGGATGCAGTAACCAGTGCTGCAGCATTGCGGGCTGGTTTGTGCTCCCCTCATCTCCATGCTATTCATTCAGCTGTATATGGTGTGATGGGACACATCCTGCTATCCCCACTATGAAGAGTTAGTTTAGTTGTCAGGTGTCTGGTAAATGAAGCTACAGGTACTCAACACAGGAATCGACGGAAGGAGCAGCAATGGCGAGATGCTGTGCCGCTTGGTCTGAGACGAGCTCCAGAAAAAAGTGGCTACCCTGAAGTGTTTCCAGCGTGGGAAAACAGGCCACTTCTGTTCGGAATGAAAGTACAGGGTGTCGAGAAACGAATAGCCACCAACTTCGCTAATCGGAAGTGGGACGGCTTGCAGAGGCCACAGCAGCTCAATGGCATAAGTCTGGAGGGGTTGAGGTTGAATATCTAGGTATCCCTCTACCAGATAAATCACTCCTCAATCTTTGTTATAGGTTCATTGAAGAGCGCACTTGCAAGATGATAGTGGACACTGGGGCCTCCATAACTATAGTTAACCCAGAATTGTGTGGCACCCAGGCCATAGATTCAGCCTTTTGCTGGTCGCCTTCTAATAATAAATCCAGTCCGAGGTGAATCCCTGTTCGCCTGAAGCTGGGGGATGGCCAAGTGAGGGTTCATTATATTGTGTCGTGGCTGAAACCACGGGAGCCTTGCATCATTGGTATGGACTTCCATGGAGACCCATGCCGGCATCGTTGATGTTGGCCGAAGAACCATCAGGTTCGGGGTAGACAGTATTCAATATTGTGGGCAAATTTGTTGTAGTTATATGTTGGTTGACGCGGATTTGGCACGGCACACGGCACGGCACGGGCTAGACCAATCAGACGCCAGGAGGGAGCTCAGAGGGGGAGGGGGTTACAGCCAGAGCAGAGGCTAAGAGGGGGGCTCAATCACAAGCTAATTAAATGACGAAGGGCGAAGTGGGGAGGGGCGGTGAGGGGAGGGGGGGTAATTAAATGAACTTTCTCATTCTTGCAGTATAAAATCGGGAAAAAGAGGTTTCTGTATGTAAAATTCACGCGGATTTCAATTTTCGTTGAACTTTTGAGGTCCATGGGGTGGTGGTTGAACAGGAGTGGGGGTAATTAAATGAACTTTCTCATTCTTGCAGTATAAAATCGGGAAAAAGAGGTTTCTGTATGTAAAATTCACGCGGATTTCAATTATCGTTGTACTTTTGAGGTGCGGGTGGTGGTTGGACAGGAGTGGGGGTAATTAAATGAACATTCTCATTCTTGCAGTATAAAATCGGGGAAAAGAGGTTTCTGTATGTAAAATTCACGCGGATTTCAATTATCGTTGTACTTTTGAGGTGCGGGTGGTGGTTGGACAGGAGTGGGGGTAATTAAATGAACTTTCTCATTCTTGCAGTATAAAATCGGGGAAAAGAGGTTTCTGTATGTAAAATTCACGCGGATTTCAATTTTCGTTGAACTTTTGAGGTCCGTGGGGTGGTTGGACAGGAGTGGGGGTAATTAAATGAACTTTCTCATTCTTGCAGTATAAAATCGGGGAAAAGAGGTTTCTGTATGTAAAATACACACGGATTTCAATTTTTGTTGTACGTTTGAGGTCCGTGGGGTGGTTGGACAGGAGTGGGGGTAATTAAATGAACTTTCTATATCGATGTCCGCCGGTATTGTCGAAAATGGAGTACTGCACCTAGAGAAGTAGGTCTCTCCGGCTTTAATGTAACACTTTTGTATGATTCGGACATTGTATCTGCTCCCGTTTTCTTCCAAAACCTCTATAAAGTTAACAGGTAGGCAATGAAAACTACACGCAGGGAGGATGTAATGTACAACCTTCTTCCTGGCTTCGGGTTCTTTTGGGAGATTTATTTGTAATCCGGTCAATTTTCTTGTATTGCTGTTACCCCAATAAACATATTGGAGGATGTCTTTAAACACAAGACAACAGCTGTTCTGTAGACTCTGTCAATTTTGTCCACATTTTTGGAATCGAAGCAGAGTATATCGGAGCATCGCGGAAGTATAATTTACTCTCTTCTAGCAGAGTTATATAACCTTGTAGAGGACTGTAGCCTTCTCCACGGGGATGTCCAATAGCATAGTTATAAATCGTAGCTTCTAATCTGGTAATACCATGCATCTTGGCTACTAATGCCGATGAAAATGTCTCCTTTAGTCTCGCATCCGGACAATTAAGGAAATCTATAATATGGTTTCCAATATTCTTGTTAACTCCTGGGCTGGTAACTTGGCAAATAAACTTGTTGTATATTTGGGGGGTTTAGGGGGTTATTGGGTTAACAGTGTCCTGGCTCAAGCTTGGCAGGTGCGGGACACCCTGCCCCGGCCAGGCCCCCCTTATATGTATCCGTGGATATTTAATTCGGTTACAACTATCCTTTTGTACGCCTTTATAACCCCCTCCCCTCGTTTTTTAGCTACTTTTAGGTACTTCAGAGTATCCATACCGTTCCACGATACTATAAGTATGAGCCGCCAGAGTCTTATCGCAGTTAGTTTGGTCCCCCCTCCCCCTCCATATCTACAATTGGGCTTAGCCCCCCTCTGAGCCCCCTCTTAACTCCCTCTGAGCCCCCTCTTAATTCCCTCTGAGCCCCCTCTTAACTCCCTCTGAGCCCCCTCTTGTAGCTAGGCCTGGGTCGAATCCGACTCAACCGGCATTTTTGAATTTCTCCCTCCACTCCCCACTCAGGAATCAGCTCTTTCCCTCCAGTTTCCAAACACGGCAACCTGTACGTTTTCCCGCCTCTATTTTCAAATACTTCCCCTCCATCCCTCTTCCAAGCCATGTTAGAACAGCTGGATCTCCCGCGTTTTTTAACCGTCAATTTTTAAATTTCTCCCGGCACTCCCCTCAGGAATCAGCTCATTCCCTCCAGTTTTCAAACACGACAACCTGTATGTTTTCCGGCCAGTTTTTTTTCAAATACTTTCCCTCCATCCCTCTTCCAAGCCATGCATAATAGGTTAGACCAGCTGGATCTCCCGCCTTTTTTAACTGCCAATTTTTAAATTTCTCCCGCCATTTTTAAATTTCTCCCGCCACTCCCCACTCAGGAATCAGCTCTTTCCCTCCAGTTTTCAAACATAAACCTGTACGTTTTCCCGCCAATTTTTAAACTTCTCTATCCCTCCACCCCCCTTCAAAGCCATGCATAGTACGTTAGACCAGCTGGATCTCCAGCCTTTTTTAACCACCAATTTTTGAATTTCTCCCAGGGCGAACTACCCTTTTGTACGCCTTTATAACCCCCCTCCCCTCGTTTTTTAGCTACTTTTAGGTACTTTAGAGTATCCATACCATTCCACGATACTATAAGTATGAGCCGCCAGAGTCCTATCGCAGTTAGTTTCGGCGATCGTTGGAACATGGATAGCTCTAACGTTTTTAGCGTGTCCCAACTTTATGGAAGGAAGGTAAAACCTAACGACGAGAGATTTGGATTGTGGTTCCTGCTGGAAAATTTAAAGGGAAGCAATCTGGTTACGGATATCGGAAATATTAATTATACGGAAGGCGAATAGCTTCTGGGAGATGCACTTAGACCAATCACGGAGCCATGTTGCGACAAAATAATGCTTGTAAAGGTATGCAGCTTAGACGGCTGCGAAGGAAATTCCAAACTTATTAAAAGGGAGATATGCGGATCTTTTAATAGCTATATCCGCCGAAAGTTTGGCGTCTTGGTATCTGCAAAACATGGGGTCTGCCTTTCCTCTTACTAAGTAACACCCCACTAGCTGGTGGAAGGAGAGAAGTCGTAGAAGGAGATTTGGAAAATATTAAAAGGAAGTACAAAGATCCGGTCTGCATCCCGTACAAAGTAGAGTTGGCGGATGTAAAACTCGATAGACTGCTGGAAGAATTACCGGATTTATTGGAGCAGCTCCGGAAGGAGAATTACTACCTAATGGACTTGGACATAACGCAGGATTTTGCGGGGATTTACAACAAAGAGGAAATTACTACATATTTAACCAACAACTTTAACTTTTATGTCCAGGGAGAGTACAAGGAAAACTCCAATGTTATTGTAAACAACGATAAGACAGTCGGAATGGATTGTCTTACCTGGCTTACATCTAACGCTCGGGTTAAAATATACAACAAGTTTATTTGCCAAGTTACCAGCCCAGGAGTTAACAAGAATATTGGAAACCATATTATAGATTTCCTTAATTGTCCGGATGCGAGACTAAAGGAGACATTTTCTTCGGCATTAGTAGTCAAGATGCATGGTATTACGAGATTAGAAGCTACGATTTATAACTATGCTATTGGACATCCCCGTGGAGAAGGCTACAGTCCTCTACAAGGTTGTATAACTCTGCTAGAAGAGAGTAAATTATACTTCCGCGATGCTCCGATATACTCTGCTTCGATTCCAAAAATGTGGACAAAATTGACAGAGTCTACAGAACAGCTGTTGTCTTGTGTTTAAAGACATCCTCCAATATGTTTATTGGGGTAACAGCAATACAAGAAAATTGACCGGATTACAAATAACTCTCCCAAAAGAACCCGAAGCCAGGAAGAAGGTTGTACATTACATCCTCTCTGCGTGTAGTTTTAATTGCCTACCTGTTAACTTTATAGAGGTTTCGGAAGAAAACAGGAGCAGAGACAATGTCCGAATCATACAAAAGTGTTACATTAAAGCCGGAGAGACCTACTTCTCTAGGTGCAGTACTCCATATTCGACAATACCGGCGGATATCGATATAGAAAGTTCATTTAATTACCCCCACTCCTGTCCAACCACCCCACGGACCTCAAACGTACAACAATAATTGAAATCCGCGTGTATTTTACATACAGAAACCTCTTTTCCCCGAATTTATTCTGCAAGAATGAGAAAGTTCATTTAATTACCCCCACTCCTGTCCAACCACCCCACGGACCTCAAAAGTTCAACGAAAATTGAAATCCGCGTGAATTTTACATACAGAAACCTCTTTTCCCCGATTTTATACTGCAAGAATGAGAAAGTTCATTTAATTACCCCCACTCCTGTCCAACCACCACCCGCACCTCAAAAGTACAACGATAATTGAAATCCGCGTGAATTTTACATACAGAAACCTCTTTTCCCCGATTTTATACTGCAAGAATGAGAAAGTTCATTTAATTACCCCCACTCCTGTTCAACCACCACCCCATGGACCTCAAAAGTTCAACGAAAATTGAAATCCGCGTGAATTTTACATACAGAAACCTCTTTTTCCCGATTTTATACTGCAAGAATGAGAAAGTTCATTTAATTACCCCCCCTCCCCACACCACCCTTCCCCACTTCGCCCTTCGTCATTTAATTAGCTTGAGATTGAGCCCCCCTCTTAGCCACTGCTCTGGCTGTAACCCCCTCCCCCTCTTAGCCACCTCTGAGCTCCCTCCTGGCGTCTGATTGGTCTAGCCCATACCGTGCCGTGTGCCGTGCCAAATCCGCGTCAACCAACATATTACTACAACACAAATTCCCTGTCAAGCTGGTGGAAAGCTAGTTTACCTACTGAGTGGTACCTATCCACCAACCCAAACTGCTGGAGCCGTTTGAATTCACTGGGGGAAGTAAGAGTACGGCTCTCACCACCTCAGGTGCATCTGTTCAGGAAGTTCCTGAAATGATGTGAAGATGTCTTTGCCAGTGACACGTTGCAGTTGGGACGTTAACACAGGGGAGCATCACAAAGATATTAACAATTAATATGAAGGATTCCTCAAGTCCATGGGCAATCCCAGTAGTAATGGTGAAGAAAAAGACGGGGATTGGCACTTCTGCATTGACTACAGGATACTGAATGCAGTGGGGGACATCGCGCACACAAGGCGCTACAAAATCCTTTCGCATGAATGATGTTCAGTTGGCAACTGTTGTAGTAAAATGCCGGTTGAGGCGGAGCAGTCACGGTACACGGCACGGCACGACCTAGACCTAGGTAGAAGAGCGCGGGGGAGGAGGACCAATTTTAGCTATGGAGGGGGGGGACCAATCGCGAGCTAATTAAATGACAAATGGCGAAGGGGTGAGTGGTTGTGAGGGGGGGGGGGGGGGGTAATTAGATGAACGTTCTCATTCTTGCAGTATAAAATCGGGAAAAAGAGGTTTCTGTATGTAAAATTCACGCGTAGTTCAATAATTGTCGTTGTACTTTTGAGGTCCGTGGGGTGGTTGTACAGGAGTGGGGGTAATTAAATGAACTTTCTCATTCTTGCAGTATAAAATCGGGGAAAAAAGGTTTCTGTATGTAAAATTCACGCGGAGTTCAATTGTCGTTAAACTTTTGAGGTGCGGGTGGTGGTTGGACAGGAGTGGGGGTAATTAAATGAACTTTCTCATTCTTGCAGTATAAAATCGGGGAAAAGAGGTTTCTGTACGTAAAATTCACGCGGAGTTCAATTTTCGTTGAACTTTTGAGGTCCGTGGGTGGTTGGACAGGAGTGGGGGTAATTAAATGAACTTTCTCATTCTTGCAGTATAAAATCGGGTTAAAGAGGTTTCTGTATGTAAAATTCACGCGGAGTTCAATTGTCGTTGAACTTTTGAGGTGCGGGTGGTGGTTGGACAGGAGTGGGGGTAATTAAATGAACTTTCTCATTCTTGTAGTATAAAATCGGGAAAAAGAGGGTTCTGTATGTAAAATTCACGCGGAGTTCAATTTTCGTTGAACTTTTGAGGTCCGTGGGTGGTTGGACAGGAGTGGGGGTAATTAAATGAACTTTCTCATTCTTGCAGTATAAAATCGGGAAAAAGAGGTTTCTGTATGTAAAATTCACGCGGAGTTCAATTATCGTTGTACTTTTGAGGTGCGGGTGGTGGTTGGACAGGAGTGGGGGTAATTAAATGAACTTTCTCATTCTTGCAGTATAAAATCGGGGAAAAGAGGTTTCTGTATGTAAAATTCACGCGGAGTTCAATTGTCGTTGAACTTTTGAGGTCCGTGGGTGGTTGGACAGGAGTGGGGGTAATTAAATGAACTTTCTCATTCCTGCAGTATAAAATCGGGAAAAAGAGGTTTCTGTATGTAAAATTCACGCGGAGTTCAATTTTCGTTGAACGTTTGAAGTCCGTGGGGTGGTTGGACAGGAGTGGGGGTAATTAAATGAACTTTCTATATCGATATCCGCCGGTATTGTCGAAAATGGAGTACCGCACCTAGAGAAGTAGGTCTCTCCGGCTTTAATGTAACACGTTTGTATGATTCGGACATTGTCTCTGCTCCCGTTTTCTTCCGAAACCTCTATAAAGTTAACAGGTTTTTTTTTTTTTTTTTAATTTCACAGCAGTCTGCTTCCATAAAATGATTACAGGCTAATTACACGCTGGGATAAGTCTACTGTACATAGTGAAGATATTACTTATACTAAACTAATTTCGTGTTGACATTACAGAATAAATAAGTATACTATGCATGAATAAAATCATAATACGTCGAAATTTATAGTTTCTAAAAACAAAATCAAGTCTCTTGTATGTTTCTGAAGTAGCACAACGACATCACAAGGCCATTCATCCCCTCGCAGGACGCATACCCGCTCCAGTCGAGCTCGAGGAGCGTCCAAATGCGAGCAGTCATACAAGACATGATACCAATCCTGGACGTCACCGGAACTGCAGGAACACACATCCGTCTCCGCCAAGTGAAATCTTTGCAGGTAGGCCTTCAGTCTTCCATGACCCGAGAGCAGCAACGTCATTCGCCAGGAAACAGGGAACGAGGTCTGCATCCGATCAGCAATCGTCGGGAATATGCTTCTTGTGTGGTTTCCATCGTCCGTCGCCTGCCACACACTTTCCCAGCAATTGACACTCTCGGCACTCAGCATACTTTTAAGACGACCTCTCGAGGCCTTACAGAAGGCCTCCGGCGTACTAGAGTCGGCTGCCGCCTCCTTGGCCAGACGATCAGCTTCCTCATTGCCCTCAGTGCCTACATGTGCCCGCCTCCACGCTAGTCGAAGATTCCATCCAGCCTCCTGCAGACATCCAATCAGGGAGCGAATCTCCTCTATATTCGCCAAATGATTCGTCCTATCAGCTATCATCGCCAGGGACACCTTGCTATCGGTGTGTAAAAGCACTCCTCTGCTACGGACGTCCAGTTTCTGGCGCCAGACCCAGCGTGTAGCCTCCAGCAATGCCAGAACCTCAGCTTGATTGATTGTACGCACACCAGCCAGTCGAAATTTCTGATGGTAAATGGGCTGCACAATCCCTCTCTTGTAAACCACAAAGGCACATCCAACTTTTCCTCGTCCAAGATCACTGCCATCCGCAAAGACCGAATAGAATGTTTCCTCATCGTCCTGACCTGCCGATTCCGCCCCCACATCCACCGCAAGCGCCGGGTGCCTCCAGTCACTCGGCGGCAAAGGCTTGTCAACATCTTCTCCACTCTGCAGAATGTACAGTTGCCTCAATTCCTGGACCTCCAACTCGATCGGCTTGACTCCGGCTATCACACAGCATGCATGAAACGAGATGGTTCTAACTCCTTTGATCATTCGTAACAACATCAGACGCTGGGTCCGCCGGATCGTCCTCACATTGCACCGATATTCCATTGCCTCCGCCCTCACAGGCGCTGCGTAAGTCAGCATCGGGAGCACCGCTCCCCGGTAAATTATCTCCAGGGCCTCTGACTTCATACCCCAGTAAACCCCCGCCGAACGAGAGAGGGCATTAATCAGCTGCGAGGCCTTTTGGGTGACATCGGCAATATGACGGTTCCATTTTAGACTCCGATCAAACGTGACTCCCAGGTACTTAAGGTGATCCACTTCTTCCAAGCGCCGTCCCAGCAAATATACACCAAGGTCACGAGTCCTGCGTCGACGAGCAACTCTCAAAAGCTTGGTCTTATTAGTGTTAAAGCACAAATTACTCTCCCATGCCCATTTCTCAATATGATATAGGCCCTCGTTCGCCAAAGCTTCTGCATAATATTCACTATCAGCGGTGCAAACCATAAGAAGATCATCAGCGAAGGCGAACACCGACACACCAGGCGGATATGGGAGCTCCAGCACTGTGTCGTACATTATTGTCCAGTAACCCGGACCACAACAGCTGCCCTGGGGGCAACCAACGACCTGCTGTCTTTTAACTTCTGCTGTCGATGTCCTAATTGTAGCCCATCTTCCGGAAAAGTATGACCTGGTCAATTGGAACAAATTTCGTGGACATCCCTTGTCACCCAAGCGCCTCATCACTGCTGGCCACCAGGCCCCATTAAACGCACCTTTCACATCTAGTGATACTAAAACACTATACTGCTTTGAATCCAGAGAATTCTTCAATATCTCCTTTACATCCATGAGGGCCTGGACAGTACCTCTTTGAGGGGTAAAGCCGTACTGTCTTGGTGATAGTTTGCCCCGAGTACGTAGGTCATGAAGAATTCTATTTATCAGGAGCTTTTCCAGGACCCTCCCCATGAGGTTCAACAAGCTGATGGGCCTGTACTTGGATGGATCGTCCGAGCTCTCTCGCCCCGGCTTGGTGATTAAGATCACATTCGACGTTTTCCAATTCAGTGGGAAGACCCCTTTCCGCAAACACTCCGAATATAGAGTCGTGACAGCTCTTGGGATGCAGCCATATACGACCTTCAATATCTCCGCCGTGATTCCGTCTTCTCCCGGAGCTTTTCCCTCCCGGAAACCGTCAATAACCTGTCCAACCTCTGTCTCCGTGAATGGGACATCATCAGCCAACCCCTCATACTGCTCCACTTCCTCTATCATCCCTGCATGAAAATCGGTGTCCGGAACATGTTCCCGCGGAATGCACTCGTCCAATATACGCTCTAGAGTGTCTTCCATTCCCGAAGTGAACCCCCCATCAGTTCTGCGAAGAGTCGTAAGCTCAAGCGGCGCCCGTCGCTTCCCCGCAGCCGCCTTGTAAACCTCACCCCAAGGTACTTCTCCACCAGCCCCATTGCAATAAGCCTTCCATGAATCATACTTGGCTTGTTTCACACTCCGATTGAACTCCATTTTCAAATCATAGTACTCATGCTTCCTTGCATCCCTCAATTGAGGATTGCCATGCGTGCGCATGTACTGCCGTCGAGCTCGACGCAAGCTTCTTCGCAGCTCCGTCAACTCCCCGCTCCACCAAGGCACCGAGCGCCTCGGAGATCCAATTGCCCTACTCGATCGCAAAGGTATCGCCTTTTTGCATGCATCAGCCATAAGCTTATCCAACACCATTACGAACCCATCGATATCCTCTTCAGATTCAATCCTATTTGCCAGTCCCGTATCCAGAAGCCTCCATACGTCCGGCCCCTCACCCTCCAATTCGATACCAAGGAACCGGCCAAGTCCGGAGGATAGCTCCTTCCCGAACAATCGCCAATCGGCCTCCTTGACTTTATACCGAGGGAGCACGTCCCTGAGTCGACCGTCACCATCCCCACTGCCCAGAACGAAGGCCAGCGTCTTATGGTCCGATGTCAGTTCCTCTGATCCTTTATTTGCCCACTGGGACACATACCGAAGCATAGCCCAATTACAAACAGTTAGGTCAATTCGACTCTTCCCGTTGCGCGTCTCAAATGTAGGTTGGCCATCGTCATTATTGATCACCATAAGAGGCCTTTCCGCCAAAAACTCTTCTAAATCCTTCCCTCAAAGTTAACAGGTAGGCAATTAAAACTACACGCAGAGAGGATGTAATGTACAACCTTCTTCCTGGCTTCGGGTTCTTTTGGGAGAGTTATTTGTAATCCGGTCAATTTTCTTGTATTGCTGTTACCCCAATAAACATATTGGAGGATGTCTTTAAACACAAGACAACAGCTGTTCTGTAGACTCTGTCAATTTTGTCCACATTTTTGGAATCGAAGCAGAGTATATCGGAGCATCGCGGAAGTATAATTTACTCTCTTCTAGCAGAGTTATACAACCTTGTAGAGGACTGTAGCCTTCTCCACGGGGATGTCCAATAGCATAGTTATAAATCGTAGCTTCTAATCTCGTAATACCATGCATCTTGGCTACTAATGCCGAAGAAAATGTCTCCTTTAGTCTCGCATCCGGACAATTAAGGAAATCTATAATATGGTTTCCAATATTCTTGTTAACTCCTGGGCTGGTAACTTGGCAAATAAACTTGTTGTATATTTTAACCCGAGCGTTAGATGTAAGCCAGGTAAGACAATCCATTCCGACTGTCTTATCGTTGTTTACAATAACATTGGAGTTTTCCTTGTACTCTCCCTGGACATAAAAGTTAAAGTTGTTGGTTAAATATGTAGTAATTTCCTCTTTGTTGTAAATCCCCGCAAAATCCTGCGTTATGTCCAAGTCCATTAGGTAGTAATTCTCCTTCCGGAGCTGCTCCAAGAAATCCGGTAATTCTTCCAGCAGTCTATCGAGTTTTACATCCGCCAACTCTACTTTGTACGGGATGCAGACTGGATCTTTGTACTTCCTTTTAATATTTTCCAAATCTTCTTGTACGACTTCTCTCATTCCACCAGCTAGTGGGGTGTTACTTAGTAAGCGGAAAGGCAGTTTAGCTTTAACCCCATGTTTTGTAGATACCAAGACGCCAAACTTTCCGCGGATATAGCTATTAAAAGATCCACATATCTCCTTTTTAATAATTTTGGAATTTCCTTCGCAGCCGTCTAAGCTGCATACCTTTACAAGCATTATTTTGTCGCAAAATGGCTCCGTGATTGGTCTACGTCGATCTCCCAGAAGCTATTCGCCTTCCGTATAATTAATATTTCCGATATCCGTAACCAGATTGCTTCCCTTTAAATTTTCCAGCAGGAACCACAATCCAAATCTCTCGTCGTTAGGTTTTACCTTCCTTCCATAAAGTTGGGACACGCTAAAAACGTTAGAGCTATCCATGTTCCAACGATCGCCGAAACTAACTGCGATAGGACTCTGGCGGCTCATACTTATAGTATCGTGGAATGGTATGGATACTCTAAAGTACCTAAAAGTAGCTAAAAAACGAGGGGAGGGGGGTTATAAAGGCGTACAAAAGGGTAGTTCGCCCTGGGATAAATTCAAAAATTGGTGGTTACAAAAAGCTGGAGATCCAGCTGGTCTAACGTACTATGCATGGCTTGGAAGAGGGGTGGAGGGAAAGATAAGTTTAAAAATTGGCGGGAAAACGTACAGGTTCTCATGTTTGAAAACTGGAGGGATAGAGCCGATTCCTGGGTGGGGAGTGGAGGGAGAAATTCTAAAATTGACAGTTAAAAAAGGCGGGAGATCTAGCTGGTCTAACCTATTATGCATGGCTTGGAAGAGGGATGGAGGGAAAGTATTTGAAAAAAAACCTGGCGGTAAAACATACAGGTTGTCATGTTTGAAAACTGGAGGGAAAGAGTTGATTCCTGGGTGGGGAGTGGAGGGAGAAATTTAAAAAGTGGCAGTTAAAAAAGGCGGGAGATCCAGCTGGTCTAACTTATTATGCATGGCTTGGAAGAGGGATGGAGGGAAAGTATTTGAAAAAAACCTGGAGGTAAAACGTACAGGTTGTCATGTTTGAAAACTGGAGGAAAAGAGCTGATGCCTGAGTGGGGAGTGGTCGCCCTGGGATAAATTCAAAAATTGGAGGTTAAAAAAGGCTGGAGATCCAGCTGGTCTAACGTACTATGCATGGCTTGGAAGGGGGGGGGGGGTGGAGGGAAAGAGAAGTTTAAAAATTGGCGGGAAAACGTACAGGTTGTCATGTTTGAAAACTGGAGGGAAAGAGTTGATTCCTGGGTGGGGAGTGGAGGGAAAAATTTAAAAAGTGGCAGTTAAAAAAGGCGGGAGATCCAGCTGGTCTAACCTATTATGCATGGCTTGGAAGAGGGATGGAGGGAAAGTATTTGAAAAAAACCTGGCGGTAAAACGTACAGGTTGTCATGTTTGAAAACTGAAGGGAAAGAGCTGATGCCTGAGTGGGGAGTGGTCGCCCTGGGATAAATTCAAAAATTGGCGGTTAAGATAGGCTGGAGATCCATCTGGTCTAACGTTCTATGCATGGCTTGGAAGGGGGGGGGGGGGGGGGGTGGAGGGAAAGAGAAGTTTAAAAATTGGCGGGAAAACGTACAGGTTGTCATGCTTGAAAACTGGAGGGAAAGATTTGATTCCTGGGTGGGGAGTGGAGGGAGAAATTTAAAAAGTGGCAGTTAAAAAAGGCGGGAGATCCAGCTGGTCTAACCTATTATGCATGGCTTGGAAGAGGGATGGAGAGAAAGTATTTGAAAAAAAACTGGCGGTAAAACATACAGGTTGTCGTGTTTGAAAACTGGAGGGAAAGAGCTGGTTCCTGAGTGGGGAGTGGCGGGAGAAATTTAAAAATTGACGGTTAAAAAAGGCGGGAGATCCAGCTGGTCTAACATGGCTTGGAAGAGGGGCGGAGGGGAAGTATTTGTAAAAAGAGGCGGGAAAACGTACAGGTTGCCGTGTTTGAAAACTGGAGGGAAAGAGCTGATTCCTGAGTGGGGAGTGGAGGGAGAAATTCAAAAATGCCGGTTGAGCCGGATTCGACCCAGGCCTAGCTACAAGAAGGGGGCTCAGAGGGAGCTAAGAGGGAGCTCAGAGGGGGGGCTAAGCCCAATTTTAGCTAGGGAGTGGGAGGGGGGACCAAACTAACTGCGATAAGACTCTGGCGGCTCATACTTATAGTATCGTGGAACGGTATGGATACTCTAAAGTACCTAAAAGTAGCTAAAAAACGAGGGGAGGGGGGTTATAAAGGCGTACAAAAGGATAGTTGTAACCGAATTAAATATCCAAGGATACATATAAGGGGGGCCTGGCTGGGGCAGGGGATTAATGGGTTAACAGTGTCCAGGCTGAAGCTTGGTAGGTGCGGGACCCCCTGCCCCGGCCAGGCCCCCCTTATATGTATCCTTGGATATTTAATTCGGTTACCACTATCCTTTTGTACGCCTTTATAACCCCCCTCCCCTCGTTTTTTAGCTACTTTTAGGTACTTTAGAGTATCCATACCGTTCCACGATACTATAAGTATGAGCCGCCAGAATCTTATCACAGTTAGTTTGGTCCCCCCTCCCCCTCACTAGCTAAAATTGGGCTCAGCCGCCCCTCTGAGCTCCCTCTTAGCTCCCTCTGAGCCCCCTCTTGTAGCTAGGCCTGGGTCGAATCCCGCTCAACCGGCATTTTTGAATTTCTCCCTCCACTCCCCACTCAGTAATCAGCTCTTTCCCTCCAGTTTTCAAACACGGCAACCTGTACGTTTTCCCGCCTCTTTTTACAAATACTTCCCCTCCGCCCCTCTTCCAAGCCATGTTAGACCAGCTGGATCTCCCGCCTTTTTTAACCGTCAATTTTTAAATTTCTCCCGCCACTACCCACTCAGGAACCAGCTCTTTCCCTCCAGTTTTCAAACACGACAACCTGTATGTTTTACCGCCAGTTTTTTTTCAAATACTTTCCCTCCATCCCTCTTCCAAGCCATGCATAATAGGTTAGACCAGCTGGATCTCCCGCCTTTTTTAACTGCCACTTTTTAAATTTCTCCCTCCACTCCCCACCCAGGAATCAACTCTTTCCCTCCAGTTTTCAAACATGACAACCTGTACGTTTTCCCGCCAATTTTTAAACTTCTCTTTCCCTCCACCCCCTCTTCCAAGCCATGCATAGTACGTTAGACCAGCTAGATCTCCTGCCTTTTTTATCTGTCAATTTTAGAATTTCTCCCTCCACTCCCACCCAGGAATCGGCTCTATCCCTCCAGTTTTCAAACATGAGAACCTGTACGTTTTCCCGCCAATTTTTAAACTTATCTTTCCCTCCACCCCCCTTCCAAGCCATGCATAGTACGTTAGACCAGCTGGATCTCCAGCCTTTTTTAACCACCAATTTTTGAATTTCTCCCAGGGCGAACTACCCTTTTGTACGCCTTTATAACCCCCCTCCCCTCGTTTTTTAGCTACTTTTAGGTACTTTAGAGTATCCATACCATTCCACGATACTATAAGTATGAGCCGCCAGGGTCCTATCGCAGTTAGTTTCGGCGATCGTAGGAACATGGATAGCTCTAAAGTTTTTAGCGTGTCCCAACTTTATGGAAGGAAGGTAAAACCTAACGGAGAGAGATTTGGATTGTGGTTCCTGCTGGAAAATTAAAAGGGAAGCAATCTGGTTACGGATATCGGAAATATTAATTATACGGAAGGCGAATAGCTTCTGGGAGATCGACGTAGACCAATCACGGAGCCATTTTGCGACAAAATAATGCTTGTAAAGGTATGCAGCTTAGACGGCTGCGAAGGAAATTCCAAAATTATTAAAAAGGGGATATGTGGATCTTTTAATAGCTATATCCGCGGAAAGTTTGGCGTCTTGGTATCTACAAAACATGGGGTTAAAGCTAAACTGCCTTTCCTCTTACTAAGTAACACCCCACTAGCTGGTGGAATGAGAGAAGTCGTACAAGAAGATTTGGAAAATATTAAAAGGAAGTACAAAGATCCAGTCTGCATCCCGTACAAAGTAGAGTTGGCGGATGTAAAACTCGATAGACTGCTGGAAGAATTACCGGATTTCTTGGAGCAGCTCCGGAAGGAGAATTACTACCTAATGGACTTGGACATAACGCAGGATTTTGCGGGGATTTACAACAAAGAGGAAATTACTACATATTTAACCAACAACTTTAACTTTTATGTCCAGGGAGAGTACAAGGAAAACTCCAATGTTATTGTAAACCATGATAAGACAGACGGAATAGATTGTCTTTACCTGGCTTACATCTAACGCCCGGGTTAAAATATACAACAAGTTTATTTCCCAAGTTACCAGCCCAGGAGTTAACAAGAATATTGGAAACCATATTATAGATTTCCTTAATTGTCCAGATGCGAGACTAAAGGAGACATTTTCTTCGGCATTAGTAGCCAAGATGCATGGTATTACGAGATTAGAAGCTACGATTTAAAACTATGCTATTGGACATCCCCGTGGAGAAGGCTACAGTCCTCTAAAAGGTTGTATAACTCTGCTAGAAGAGAGTAAATTATACTTCCGCGATGCTCCGATACACTCTGCTTCGATTCCAAAAATGTGGACAAAATTGACAGAGAGTCTACAGAACAGCTGTTGTCTTGTGTTTAAAGACATCCTCCAATATGTTTATTGGGGTAACAGCAATACAAGAAAATTGACCGGATTACAAATAACTCTCCCAAAAGAACCCGAAGCCAGGAAGAAGGTTGTACATTACATCCTCTCTGCGTGTAGTTTTAATTGCCTACCTGTTAACTTTATAGAGGTTTCGGAAGAAAACGGGAGCAGAGTGTCCGAATCATACAAACGTGTTACATTAAAGCCGGAGAGACCTACTTCTCTAGGTGCGGTACTCCATTTTCGACAATACCGGCGGATATCGATATAGAAAGTTCATTTAATTACCCCCACTCCTGTCCAACCACCCCACGGACCTCAAACGTTCAACGAAAATTGAACTCCGCGTGAATTTTACATACAGAAACCTCTTTTTCCCGATTTTATACTGCAAGAATGAGAAAGTTCATTTAATTACCCCCACTCCTGTCCAACCCCCTTGGACCTCAAAAGTTCAACGAAAATTGAACTCCGCGTGAATTTTACATACAGAAACCTCTTTTCCCCGATTTTATACTGCAAGAATGAGAAAGTTCATTTAATTACCCCCACTCCTGTCCAACCACCCCACGGACCTCAAACGTTCAACGAAAATTGAACTCCGCGTGAATTTTACATACAGAAACCTCTTTTCCCCGATTTTATACTGCAAGAATGAGGAAGTTCATTTAATTACCCCCACTCCTGTCCAACCACCACCCGCACCTCAAAAGTACAACGATAATTGAACTCCGCGTGAATTTTACATACAGAAACCTCTTTTTCCCGATTTTATACTGCAAGAATGAGAAAGTTCATTTAATTACCCCCACTTCTGTCCAAACACCCACGGACCTCAAAAGTTCAACGAAAATTGAACTCCGCGTGAATTTTACATACAGAACCCTCTTTTTCCCGATTTTATACTACAAGAATGAGAAAGTTCATTTAATTACCCCCACTCCTGTCCAACCACCCACGGACCTCAAAAGTTCAACGAAAATTGAACTCCGCGTGAATTTTACGTACAGAAACCTCTTTTCCCCGATTTTATACTGCAAGAATGAGAAAGTTCATTTAATTACCCCCACTCCTGTCCAACCACCACCCGCACCTCAAAAGTTCAACGACAATTGAACTCCGCGTGAATTTTACATACAGAAACCTCTTTTTCCCGATTTTATACTGCAAGAATGAGAAAGTTCATTTAATTACCCCCACTTCTGTCCAAACACCCACGGACCTCAAAAGTTCAACGACAATTGAACTCCGCGTGAATTTTACATACAGAAACCTCTTTTAACCGATTTTATACTGCAAGAATGAGAAAGTTCATTTAATTACCCCCACTCCTGTCCAACCACCCACGGACCTCAAAAGTTCAACGAAAATTGAACTCCGCGTGAATTTTACGTACAGAAACCTCTTTTCCCCGATTTTATACTGCAAGAATGAGAAAGTTCATTTAATTACCCCCACTCCTGTCCAACCACCACCCGCACCTCAAAAGTTCAACGACAATTGAACTCCGCGTGAATTTTACATACAGAAACCTCTTTACCCGATTTTATACTGCAAGAATGAGAAAGTTCATTTAATTACCCCCACTCCTGTCCAACCACCACCCGCACCTCAAAAGTTCAACGACAATTGAACTCCGCGTGAATTTTACATACAGAAACCTCTTTTCCCCGATTTTATAGTGCAAGAATGAGAAAGTTCATTTAATTACCCCCACTCCTGTCCAACCACCCCACGGACCTCAAAAGTACAACGACAATTGAACTCCGCGTGAATTTTACATACAGAACCCTCTTTTTCCCGATTTTATACTACAAGAATGAGAAAGTTCATTTAATTACCCCCACTCCTGTCCAACCCCCCCACGGACCACAAAAGTGCAACGACAATTGAACTCCGCGTGAATTTTACATACAGAAACCTCTTTTTCCCTATTTTATACTGCAAGAATGAGAAAGTTCATTTAATTACCCCCCCCCATCCCACCACTCCCCCCTCCACCCTTCGTCATTTAATTAGCTCGCGATTGGTCCCCCCCCCTCCCTAGCTAAAATTGGTTCTCCTCCCCCGCCCTGGCTGTAACCCCTCCCCCTCTTCTACCTAGGTCTAGGTCGTGCCGTGCCGTGTCGCCTCAACCGGCATTTTACTACAACAGGCAACCACCGTAATTTCAGCGTTCGGAATTAATTTAAACCAATTTCAAGTCAGCAACTCTGCACCCTCCACACCGGTTATTTTGTTATATTACATGATTACTTATTACTAGCTGAAATACCCGTGTTGCTGAGAGAGGATTATGTCCAATAGAATAATAAACCCATGTGACAAGGACTTAGAAGCGTTTTTGGAATCTGCGCACCTTGAAACTAAGAAAGGGTTTTGAGGGTGTTATGAAAATTTTAGCTGAGCGAATACATAGGGTATTATTCACGGAATAATATACCAGAAAGTGTATAGCGAATTCCAGACGTTGATTCCTTTTCATTTTCCCCTATAGCATAGGTAGTCTTGAAGACTATCTTGATCGCATGCAAATATTGTAATTTTGTCCACTGCTGAACTAATAGGCCTTCTGTGGGATTATACCTATTGTGACGGGTTATTCGTGAGAAATTTATAGTGTTAGAGAACATAACCTTTAGAAGAGCTATCGATCGACTCTAATGTCATCGTACGTATAATGCAACCAGTGATCCTTATTCCCACTTGAATGAGCGAGCGAAGCGAGTGAGAATTGCTATAATTTCATGAGTCACACAATAAGCAGACCGAGCAAAGGATTACTATAGATACTGCCTATCCTCTAGTAAATATTTCAAATTTTCGAATTGTTTACTCAAAATTGTATGAAATTTGAGTTAGTAATTTGATGGCATTCCTGAATGGAGGTTTAACTCAGGTTTAACTCAGCACGATTTTGTTTTCCGAACGAAATTGGTGGTCAGTGAAATGCTATAGGCACTTAGCTGGGGAGTGGCCCATCACAACTCACCTACGTACCTCTCGGTCTATAGCAAAACGCTGCATATTATTACACAAAGATAATAAACCTTTGAAATAATAAATTTCCTGTATAGACGCCCCTTCTGCGTAGATCACTGTTTTCTGCCATCAGTACCCTCGCTCCCCCCAGGAAAGCCCTAAATCGAGTACTGGAGCCGGCCCCAATGCCGGCTACAAATGCGCGGGATTCAATAATTCATTCATTAATTATTTTGTAGTTATTCATGAAGCATAAAGCAAAAAGTAAACCGTTGTGTAATAATTTGCCTTTATATGTGCCCCTTCTACGTAGATATTATAATGAACCGTTGTGCAATAATTCACCTTTGAGTAATAATTTACCGTTGTTTAATAATTTGCCCATCAATAATAATCCTCGCGGAGTACGATCCGATTCCGCTCAGATGTTTATGGAAGCACCCATGCCCAGTCAGCATCCCACAAGCAGTCGGATTTTCCTTCTTGGTAGTTGCAATGCTACCTACTGAGCTTGTCATCCATTGCCGGTTTCCCGAATCTTTGTTCCGGGATCTTCTTCCAGTGCCTTCTATGTTCTTTCCTCACCCGTTCTCTCAAGGAGGTACTGACCGAACATTAAGCCACCCAAGACTGGTTTTGGCCCGGTCCCACAAACTCTATGTCTGGTAACCTTCGTTACCTTCCACTCCTGTGTCCCGTCCCACCCACATCAAGGTAACTTTGTTTTTCCCAGGGAATTCAGCCCTCCCTGCTGTCCCTAACAGGGCTTGACCGTTTGTGCGCTGGAAGGGCTTTCAATTCTGTCTGACTATCCGAGAATATACGTACATACCTATTTTGCTCCTCACGTTCTCTGCCACAAATTCTCTTATTGCAAAGAATTCCGCCTGGCATGCATCTCTTGCACGCCTCGACGCTCAAATGCCTTCGTGCCTAGCCTTACCCCACTGACTCCAGCCCCTGACTTCCCATCCATTCTAGAGCCATCAGTACACTTCCAGCACAGGAGAAGTTGAAATAATCTCTCTGATAGTGCTAAAAAAAATTGCTAGATGAACCTGCCAACCTAGAATGAATTTCAGCCTCAAATTATGTAAAATTATAAGAATTTACTATACAGTTTTGAATAGAAGCGGAAATTAACAAACTTTATGTAAGTGTCCGGTCAGCGGCATCAACCAAACGTCCTTTGAACCTGCCATGAAATCAGGAGAGTCAACCTGTGGGAAAATGAGCACCCAAACGTTCCCGCCGGATGTCGCATCGTGCCAAAAGTACATATTCAGGAACGGCGACGTCCAATTTCTCACTATTCTTATTAGCACTTCGCGAGTTGAGAGCGGATATCGCGATATCTGCCGCGGGAGCGTGAGGAGTTCGTTGACGTTTGTGAGGGGCTTATGCTATTGCGATCTTCCAATTTTCGGAATAGCTACTTCGGTTCCGAGATATAGAATCAACCCGAGGATGTCCCGTTTACCTTTGCGGGGAGACTCTCTAAGAACTGTTACCCTAGAATCCTCTCGGTGAACTATTGGTTTATTTGACCTAGTTACGTTTGTGGTTTAGGGAGCAATCCTACCTGATATTCGCCAGAGTTTTTTTGGAGACCCTATGATCTTGAAATTGGGTATCAGTGGTAGCGCGACTAATTTAATTATTTAAAGGTTGTATTATTAAGACATGAAATATCCGAATTTGAATTTAAGACATGAAATGATTTGATGTTGTCGTGATTCCCACTCAGAATCCACTGAGTGGAAATCAAATATCGTGTGATTTTGCCAAATAAACGCGGAGAACGTCAAGCTGGTAAACAACCCGGGGTTCCCCCAACCACCATCCACATCAACCGACTTTAACGGTCGATTTTGGCCCGTGGACGGGTGGATAAGTCCCTATAAATTCTCGCCCTTCTGGCCCAGCTCAGCATTAGACGACTGGACCCCCGACTTGCGAGTTCTCCCTCGAACCTCTCTCTCGAACCTTTCCCATGCGAACCTCTCTCTCTCTCTATCTCTCCCTCTGTCGAATCCCTCTCTCTCGTCCACTCTCCTATTTCCTAAAAGATCTCCTGCTGTTGGTGAAAACCGCGGGGAGTTAGTCTACACATCCCATAGGAGCCCGTCCTCTCACTCTTCTTTCCTCATCCTCCACTCACTCTTCAAAACTCCGCTCCTATTTCGTAAATTAACTCACGAATCTCTGGTGACCCCTTATCTCTCCGACCTACTGTCGTGAAAACCCCCCCGTTCACGACAATTTATTGGTGAGCACGCCTAGCCGTTCACCACAGATGTAATATTTAGTAATTATATATTAAGACACAGTGGTGGGTGGTGGGATCCTTGTAGTCGTGACGACAGTATTCTGTACCAATTTTGGTATTTGCAGGAAGGGGTATGAATCCGTCTCCCCCTCCCCCCACGTCACGGTTACAGTGGCAGAAATGTGTTCACTAGGGCTGCGTGTGGTCTTGAGGAGTTAGACGTCAGCTTTCCTGAATTTGCTCTCTTGGCCCCGTGTGACATCCTGTGGGAAGGTTTAGGTGTTCATTTTCCCACAGGATGACTGCCCTGATTTCATGGCAGGTTCGACGGATAGTTGGTTGATGCTGTTGACCTGACAGTAATTAATAGCAATGCGCGCTCGCTCATTCAACCGCTTTATCTATAGATAACTAAATGAATAACGATGGATTTTGCCTGCAAAATACAAACTACGGCTCCTGCAACGAATCTTATCCGGTTTTACTGGAAAGAAATCTTTCATAGATATCATGAATCAGTGCCACAAATCATGGAACGGCAGTTGAATCACTGCTACCTACCCAGTCAGCATGAAATTGTTCTTGGTGCTGCTAAGATGATTATTTATGGCACCTCAGTGCTTTGACAATTTCTTGACAGAAATTGAGAAATTGTTTTCACCCCGTTGTCAGATCTAAACAGGGATGATGAGCATGTATTTGAACACGTTTGTTGGTCTTGGCTGATCGTGGAGGCGAGATGTTGGAGAGATGTGAAGAACTAAGAAGGAAAATGAAATGGGGGAGAGAGAGAAAAGGTTTGTTTGGCTAGTAAGAGAGAATCCCTGCTTCTTTGTCGACCAGGGGGAGGAAGGACAGCCTTGGACAATGCTTTAGGCCGAGAGAGGCCCGTCTGTTTGGCTCTTTTAGGGTTAAAAAGAATTTTACGGAATAAAAAGAAATAGGAGAATGAAGAAAGCTAACAAAAAATACGAGATAACATTTGCGGTTCCAACCTAACACTCCCACCTGCTGCATTTTTTTTCTCCTGGAGAAACGCCCCCTTGCTCCTCGTGAACTCGTCGTCGAGTCCATGAACAGTCCATTCATCTGACTCATCATTAAATGATGTAATTTGTGGTAAAACATGTCAAATGAAATGTAGTAAAAGTTTCTAAAATAACATTCATTCCGCCAGTCTAGTGGCAGGAATAAAGAGCTAGCCTCCTGGTTAGTGCGAACACCTAACATGAAACCTATTTAGCAGGAACCAAGTTGATCTTCACTCTTCACCTTCCTAACCAGATGTTTGAATATCAATCACAACCCTGACTGTTAGGTACGTGGCGTTACAATCCATATAATCGACTTAAATATTAGGAAAGCGGGAGCGTCTGGCCACCAAGAAACCAAAATCGCTGCAAAGTCCTTGTCACATGGGTTTATTTTAAATTTATTGAAAACAAAATAACACAGGTACAATGAATACAGTCAATATATGTTCAATTTAATTGTCAGCTGGTGGGCAAGCCCGTATTGCTGACAATGAGTTCAATCAATCAAACATAATAGTCCCTCTCAGTTCATTAAAAAATAAAATAAAATAAGTAAAATAAATAAATAAGCTATCTTCTATAGACTACACGTAAATGCTCGTAATTAGTGACTCAATGTTGGGGCCTACAGTTCGGATCCAGTTGCACACCAACTTCTTATATTTATCCCTTAATGTACCACTGGGCGACTTCAAATTACTGGGCAAACTTTTATGTACTACACAAATAATGTATTGCGGAGATTTCGTAAATAAGGTGTTGGTCGGGCGAGGATTTATCACATCTCCTTTTAAACGAAAGCGCGTCATATAGTAATGCGGCCTGTCCTCTGAAACAATGCTAGGGTGCTTATGATAAAACATCAATAAGCTCTTCTCAAACAGTTGCCTAATTGTGAAGGCCTTAGCCAGATTAAACGTCTCCTCGGAACTAAACCTTCTAGGTTTGTTAAGACGTACCTGCAAAATACATTTTTGCAATGTTATGAGTTCCCGTAAAGTAGCAGTACAAGTTCCCCCCCATACAGCAATCCCATATTGAAGCACCGACTGAACTAAACATTCATATACAATTTTCATATTTTTTTCAGTTAATAATGCCTCAAACTATGAAATACAAAAATATACTTTTTCAGTTTTTCTATCACATACTCGATGTGCGCCTTCCAAGTGAGATTCTCATCCAATATAACCCCCAAATACTTGTACTGAACAACTCTTTCAATAGTTGGACACTGGCAGGTCCGCCGGCAAATATGTATACGAAATGGATGTTCTTGAGTTGAGGAATTTAAATAATTTGTATTACCAATTAAGATGTATTTAGTTTTTGATATATTTAATGTAAGCAGATTAGTTGTAAGCCACTGTGCCAATAGCGATAAACACTCATCTGCCATAGCAAAGACCCCATCCCACTTCTTACCCACCAGTAAAAGGGCCGTATCATCGGCAAACAAAAAAAATTTACACAACCCAGTTACAGCCATAATGTGATTTATATAAATTAGAAACAGGATTGGACCTAAGGTACTTCCCTGTATAACTCCATACTCGTTATTATCAGCAAGCTCGCTTTCAATTTCCCCAAGTGCTACGACCTGCTTTCGATCATAGAGGTAGCTGCAGAGCCATTTCCAAGAGTTGCCCCGGATACCATTCTGCCCCAAGGCTCTCATGAGTATTGCTCTGTCAATTGAATCGAAGGCCTTGGCGAGATCCAACAATAATAATAGACCCTTCTGGCCAGAATTTTTAATAGAGTACAGTTCCTCAGACAGATCATAAAGAGCGTCATCCACACTCCTACCCCTCCGAAAACCATATTGGAATTCGGACAGTATATGGTTTGCTTCAACATGACTTGATATATTTCTCTATAATTTCTGAAAGCACCGTCAGCATTGCAATAGGTCTGTAGTTTCCAGGGTCAAATTTTTCGCCACCTTTATAGACTGGCACTATTTTAGCTAACTTAAATTGACTTGGAAACACAGATTTACTGATACTTAAATTATACAGATGCAAAAGTGGTTTAGCTAACGTTTCTATATTATTTTTGATTATTGGAGCACTAATACCATCAATCCCAGGAGCCGATCTTCCTTTTAGGCTGCTCACCACTTTCTTTAGTCATTTTCTGTCATTAGTGGGACTTCAAACGTAGCATCCAGATTCTTTTGGGAGGTTTTCAGAGGGGGCATATTTTGTTTTGCTATAATTAGGGGGCTTGCTAGATTTTTTCCTACACTAGAAAAATAATAATTTAATTTGTTACATGCTACCTGAGTAGTTTCTTTTCGTGATATGCCCGAAGTTTTTTCAATAGCCGCGATCAAGGGGCACTCGTTTCCCACTGATATGTCACCCTTTATCGCCGATCTCTTGCGAGGATCTCCTTCCGCCTTGTCAAGCTCCGCCTTATAATATCTATCCCTTGCTTTTCGTAGCAATACCTTTAAAAGATTTTTAAATGTAGCAAAATACGACTGCAATTTCAAATTGAATGGCTGCTTATAAGCTTTCGCTTTAACTTTGTCTCTATGCTTTATCGATTTTATCAATCCCTCTGTAATCCAAGGCGTAAGTTTTTTAAATCTTTTTCCTAAATTTTTTATTTCGTAAGATTTATGAACTGCGTTCCTTATGTTTTTTATTATATGTTCCGCGATCTTCTATGCCCATCACACCCGACCAATCTATGCTTTCTAAATGAGTACTCAATTTTTCATTATTCAATACTTTTATGTTAGGTACTTACAGTTTTAGTTTCACTGGTTTTCAAATAATTGTCTTTGAAGGATATTATGGTAGCAAAATGATCTGTAATTCCTAAGGTAATTACTGCTGGATACATTTTAATCCCTTTAGTACGAACTGCAATATGATCGATGCGCGTATCCGATCGACCCTGTACTCTAGTAGGCTGATCAACATAGTGAAGATAACCATTTGAATGAAGTATCTCAAGGTATTGATCCGTCTCAGGACTCTTAGAAGGAATATCAATATTCAGATCACCCACCACAAAACTATGCTCTGATCTGGTATCGAGGATGGCATCCTCCAAATCCTTCAAAAATATTCTACTATCTTCAGCATTTGAGGGTGACCTATATATAGCTAGCAAATTAAATTGTTCTTTACACAAAGTAAACTTAATATTCATAGTAGTAGCACCATGTAGTTTGACTTTACTCTCACCCACATTAATTTCAGATCGCACGTATCCACAATACCATCGTTCTTATTACGTATATCCGTATATTACGTGGACATTGTATCCGTTGATATCATAATTATATGGTCTGCCAAAACATGCTTGCCATGTTTCAGTCAACACAATAATCTGAGGCCTGGACGAACATGTATCCAGCGTCGCCAAAAACGCGTGAAAATTACTATTATAGCTACAGATATTTAAATGGCGTCCATTTTACGACGCTGTTCAGTACTGGAGACACAAATAATCTTGGAATCAGGGGCATCATCTTTTTTCAGCAGGATTCTCCCATTTGAAGTCCATACGAAGCGAAAATCGTACTTGTTCCTAATTTTCCTGCTGAGCCAGAAAAGCCTTCCGTTGTACGATGTGAGACGTTGTACGATCGTTCACATACAAACGAGATTCCGGGAAGCCTGAGTGAATATCCTTAGCCGTGATACTATTGGAACTCCTCATACCGTTTATCCATTTCCACTTAAGTTGTTGACTAGTAAGTCTGACGACAAGCGGGCTATCGTTGCCAGTCGCTCTGCGATCGGAAGTCTTCCTACGACGAAAGACTGCCTCCACATTACAATCCTCTTCCGCTAAATTTATTTTTGCAGCTACAGCTTTCACTATAGCCTCATTATTTGTTTCCGGAATGCCCCTTAGTACGACACTAGTATTCAGCGAAGTCTGCTCCAATTCATTGACCCTACAGTTCAACTCAGCAACCTCCGTTTTGAGATTAGCCAGCTCCGACCTCAAAATGATGTTTTCATTTTTATAGCTGTCCACACTTTCTTTTAAAGCTCGCAAGGTATCCTTCATTTCTTCGTAACTGTCGTTAATGAATCTCATTGAGCCTTCAACAGAAGTCACTGCACTCGACAGCGTTGAGAATTTGGCAAGCAACAAATCGATCTTTACCGTTATATCCGAATTTTTATCGAGACTCTCTTCCTTGGACACTGAGTCTGATTCTCCTGATTCCGAATCGGAATCATTTACTTTAGCAGTTTTCTTACTCTTACCTGACCTTAATATCTCCCTGGGAGCTGAATCCTTGCAAGTGTCGCATATCCAGGTTTCTTTGAGATTACTTTTCAGTTTCTTGTAATTTTCTACCGTCCTCAACCTGGTGCAGGAAGGATGGAACGATCTATTACACTCAAAACACCGTGCAGTTTTTCGCGGGGAGAAAAGGTCCCGATTACACTTTGCGCAATCCATATTAGTCGGCCGTCCCGTTATAGAGATAAGCTCGAACACAGTGATAAGACAGCGATCCTTTCTCGACAAAAGACAAGACTGACAAGATTCTTATTCTATTGGACATACCTACAGAAATGTTGGCTGTTCATTTATTGTTTCTTTCATGTGCAATAATTGAAATAGCTATTTTTGATGGTTTCCACCAACTTTTACCCCAAAAATGCGAAGTAGGCTCCTATTTTTCAACAAATTATCTTTGATTGTTGATAGTGCCATATCATTGTCTTGATTCACCTGTTGATAATACTTCTAGTGTTATTATACAAATTTTGTGGTGATGTCAGACGATTTCCCAGGTTATTGACTCATAAAAAATGAATTTTGGGAGCTGAACAGTCGTTACAACCTCTATTATTCACTCATTGGATAAAATAAACTTCTTATTCGGTATTCTCGACCTACAAAACATGGAAAATGATACCGCACACGCTCATGTTAGTAATACACCAAAAACCCTATTTTCGCACCCATGTTTCAGCCGTAACAACACTTGGATGCATTCCGATCGCACTGCTAAGTTTCGGGACACAACTAGGGCCCAAGTGGAGTCTGTGACCGAAATAACGAATCTTTTAGACCGAAAATACAGTAGATATGGATGATACGGCATGCGGTGCACGGGATACGGCGTACCGCGTACGGCGGACGGTCATTGCATTTTTTTTACGCACCGTAGAAGAAAAAAAATTGAGGGTTGTTATAAATTTTTTTTGCTGAGCGAATGCATAGGTGTGTAATTATTCACAGAACAATAAACCAAAACCCTATTTTTACACCAATTTTTCACCCATAACACCCCTGGGTATATATTCCAATCGGTCTGCTAAGTTTCGGGACACAACTAGGGCCCTAATGGAGCCTGTGTGCGAAAGAACGAATTATTTGTACCGTGAATAAAGTAGCTATCGGTTTCCATGTTTTTAGAACGAGAAAACTGAAAATGTTTGAAACTCGAATTCGTACCTAGTATGTTATTTAATTGTATTGGAATTGGGCATTTGCCCGTGACATTAATATAAAAGAAAAAAGCTGCAAAGTCCTTGTCACATGGGTTTATTATTCTATTATTTTATTGGTCTACAGAAATGCTGGCTGTTCATTTATTGTTGCTTTCAAGTAAAATAATTGAAATATAGCTATTTCTGGTGGTTTCCACCAATTTTGGCCCCTAAAACTTGAATTAGGTATGTACGCTCCTTTTTTTTTCAAATTATCTTTGATCATTGGTTGTGCCATTTAATCGTCTTTATCCACGTGTTGAAGCTTTTCCTAGTGCTATTCTACAAATTGATGTGATTTCAGACGATTTCGCAGGTTTTTGACTCACAAAAAATCGAATTTGGCAGCTGAACATCTGGTACAACCTCAATTTTCCACTCCTTGGTCAAAATCGACTTCATATTCGGTCTTCTCGTCCACAAAAACATGGAAAACGATACCTCAAAAGCTCATTTTACTAACATGTTGCTAAAACACAACAACGGTCAATAATTATTATAGAAATTTGATCTAAGAAAGGTACATATTTGTAAAACATTTATACATTGATAACGTGTGCAGTTGTAAAACAGAAGTTAAAGATAATTGTGTTGCGAGGTCAATTGAAATCATTGAAAGAGTCGTTGAGTTGTCTTGATTCACTTGTTAAAACTACCTCCAGTGTTATTATACAAAGTTATGTTGATTTCAGCCACCTTCCAGGTTTCTGACTCACTACATTGATTTTGGGAGCTTAAACTTCGTAAAAATATCAATTCTTCACTCTTTGGACAAGATCAACTTCGTAATCGGGCTTCTCGCTCGAAAAAAACATGCAAAACAATACCTCACAAGCTCGTGTACATTAAAACCTTTAAAAAACCATCGAAAAACCCTTTTGGTTTATTATTTTCAATAATGAACCATTGGAATCGAGCATGAAAAAAAAAATTCTTACCCCCCCTCAAAATTTGATGGTTTACGTTCCAAGATATGTAGAATCCAAAACTGCAATAAAAATATTTCTGTCTGTCCGCCGTACGCCGTACGCCGTACGCCGTACGGGCCACTTTTCTTAGTTACCATGAAAAAAAATTGATGAAATTCGGGTTATAGGTTCCGTTCGGCGTCTAGTTGGTCCTCGAAGCTCGACGTTACTGTGAGTCATCTCTAAGGGGTTCAAAATGGGGGTTGAAATTTTCAAAACGCCTATACAATTTTTTACGTCAATATTTTTACGGTTTTAAATAGTTCTTGAACTTGCGAGTTTTTTAAGACCATCCGGAGCATCGTACGTCCAGCCGTTTGTTCACAGTAAGGCTCCGAAGTTTGCACCGACAGGCATTTTCGACTCCAGTGTGAATGAAATTGTATAGGTACAATTCAAACCAAATCTCGTAACTAGAGACGCGCCCACAATAGGAAATTTGGCGGAGATGAAATCATTGGTAGGGATCACCTGATTATATTGGCGGAGTATGAAGTCGAGTTGGTTGTTCTGTGATATTATTTAATTTGAAAAATGATGGCTGTATTGGAGTTTGTTGGTAGGTAGTGAAACTTGAACAAACGTTGAAGTATTATTGATGGGTAAATTATTACTACGGTAGGTAAATCATTACTCAACGGTAAATTATTACACAACGGTAAATTATACCATCTACGTAGAAGGGGCTGGAGTTTGTTGGTAGGTACTTTTGCAACTTTTTTCACTCCTCATCAACAATTTCTTTTCAGAACTTCATTATGTGTGTTTCTTTTTGTTAGGTACTGTTTGTCATCGGCAGAATTATTTTAGCAACATTTAACTCGTGATTTAGGTAGGTACCTAGTAACGAGTACGGGGTTAGGTACTAACCTACGGAGTGTCTGCGATCTACATAATATGCATATAATAGAATAGTACATATCATATTATATAGACGGGTCTATACATCGAGCTGTGATCTGTAACAGAAGGGTATTCTATACAAAATAATAAACCGTTGTGCAGGGATTTGCAGCGTTTTGGTTTATTATTCTGTGAATAATACACCTATGTATTCGCTCAGCAAAAAATTTTTATAACACCCCCTCAAAATTTTTTCTTTTCCGTTTCAAGGTGCGTAGATTCAAAAAATGCAATGTCGGTCCGCCGTACGCCGTCCGCCGTCCGCCGTACGCCGTATCACGTGTACAGGCTTCATTTTTGGTCTAAAAAATTCGCTCTTTCGCACACATGCTCCATTTGGGCCCTATTTGTGTCCCGAAACTTTTCAGCCCGATCGGAATATACCCAGGGGTGTTATGAGTGAAAATGTGTGTAAAAATAGGTACTTTTTGCGTTTTAGCAACATGTTGGTAAAATGAGCTTTTGAGGTATCGTTTTTCATGTTTTTGGGGACGAGAAGACCGAATATGAAGTCGATTTTGACCAAAGAGTGGAAAATTGAGGTTGTACCAGATGTTCAGCTCCCAAAATTGATTTTTTATAAGTCAAAAACCTGGAAAATCGTCTGAAATCACCATCAATTTGTAGAATATCACTAGAAAAAGTATCAAGAGGTGGATCAAGACGATTAAATGGTACTATCAATGATCAAAGATAATTTGAAAAAAAAAAGGAGCGTTACCTAATTCGTGTTTTGGGGGCCAAAATTGGTGGAAACCACCAGAAATAGCTATTTAAATTATTTTATATGAAAGAAACAATAAATAAACAGCCAACGTTTCTGTAGGTATGTCCGATAGAATAATAAACCCATGTGACAAGGACTTTGCAGCGTTTTTTACACCCATTTTTGAGCCATAACACCCCTTGGTGTATTCCGATCGGGCTGCCGAGCTTCGGAGCGCAACTAGGACCCAAGTGGAGCCTGTGTGCGGAAGAACGACGATTTGATACCAAAACTTAACGTAGGTACATTTAAGGCTGAAACTTCGTTAGAACCTCAATTTCCCCTCATTGGTCGAAATCCACTTCATATTCCGTCTTCTCGAGGAAAAAACATTGAAAACGATACCTCAAAAGCTCATGTTACTAACATGTTACCACAACACAAAACTACAGAAACGTTGACTGTTTATTTATTGTTTCTTTCATATAAAATAATTTAAATAGCTATTTCTGGTGGTTTCCACCAATTTTGGCCCCCAAAACACGAATTAGGTACGCTCCTTTTTTTTAAATAAATTATCTCTGATCATTGATAGTACCATTATTTAATCGTCTTGATCCACCTGTTGACACTTTTTCCAGTGTTATTCTACAAATTGATGGTGATTTCAGACGATTTCCCAGGTTTTTGACTATAAAAAATCAATTTTGGGAGCTGAACATCTGGTACAACCTCAATTTTCCACTCCTTGGTCAAAATCGACTTCATATTCGGTCTTCTCGTCCCCAAAAACATGAAAAACGATACCTCAAAAGCTCATTTTACTAACATGTTGCTAAAACGCAAAAAGTACCTATTTTTACACACATTTTCACTCATAACACCCCTGGGTATATTCCGATCGGGCTGAAAAGTTTCGGGACACAACTAGGGCCCAAATGGAGCATGTGTGCGAAAGAACGAATTTTTTAGACCAAAAATAAAGCCTGTACACGTGATACGGCGGACGGCGTACGGCGGACGGACATTGCATTTTTTGAATCTACGCACCTTGAAACGGAAAAGAAAAAATTTTGAGGGGGTGTTATAAAAATTTTTTGCTGAGCGAATACATAGGTGTATTATTCACAGAATAATAAACCAAAAGCAGTAGAACAATATTATGAAGTCGATTTTGACCGCCGAGAGAAAAATTGAGGTTCTAACGAAGTCTCAGCTTTAAATTTACTTTAAATTTTGGTCTAAAATCTTCCCCATTTGGGTCCTAGTTGTGCTTCGAAGCCTGGCAGCCCCATCGGAATACAGTCGAATCCGCTCAATGTGGGCGCGTCGGGTCCAGACCCATTTGCCCGCATTACGCGGTTCCCCCCTTAAACCATCCGCAATGTTTCGTTACATTTTTGTGCCTCTCTTGCTGTTACTGGTGGGTCAGGTAGCGTGATCGGTGTCCTCTTCTTCCTCAGTTGGGTCAAATGACAGAGGAAACAATCATAATATTTGACCTCCGAACTCCCCATATGAATCGACCTACTTACTGCCCCCATTGCGCGGAGTTTTCAACGTAATGTTCACATACGATACTTGAGAACTGAGCGTTAGCCAACAACAGGCGGATGCCCACACTCACCAATGGGCCCATTAAGCGGATTGACTGTAAACCCAGCGGAGTTATGGTACAAAATGGGTGTAAAAATAGAGTTTGTTGTTCGGGTGTTTTTTTTGTTGAGATTTTAGTGGAAATGAGTCTGTGAGGGATCGTTTTCCGTGTTTTTTTAGGAAGAGAAGATCGAATATGAATTTGGTTTTGGCCAAGGAGTGAAGAATTGAGGTACCTAGTAATAAAGGTTCAGCTCCCAAAGTTCATTTTTTATGGGTCAAAAACCTGGGAAATTGTCTGAAATCACCATAAATTTATATACTCGTAATAACACCAGAAGTAATATCAGCATGTGAATCAAGACAATTAAATGACACTATCAATGATCAAAGATAATTTATTAATAAATAGGAGCCTAAATCGTGATTTTGGGGGCCAAAATGTGTGGAAACCTTCAAAAATAGCTATTTCAATTATTGCACATGCAAGAAACGATAAGTGAACGGCCAACATTTCTGTAGGTATGCCCGATAGAAATAATAAACCCATGTGACATGGCTTTGCAGCGTTTTTCTAGTTCTTCTCGCTGTCGTTGTTTATGTTGTTCGTTCTTCTTCTTCTTCTTCTTCTTTGACGAGGCTACAGCCGCACAGACATATCGGATCGTGTTTACACACATTCGTTATGCTCCAAGGAAGTGCCTTTTGTGCACACCCCCCCCCCCCCCCCCCCAACACCACCAACCATCATCGATTAGCTATCGGTGGGGGGGGGGGGTCTAGGAGTAGGTTAGAGAGTGTTTCACGAGCTGGAAATAAGCACACTCGTTTACTGGCGCTACATCAGGACGTGGTCGAAGTCTGAACTCAATCGGTTCAGTACAAGCCGAGTTATAACACTGTATAAAAACGCTGAAAATATGGCAAAAAACCTATTTCTTCGTGTTTTATTACATTTAAAGCACTTTCAGTTTCGCGGATTAAATTTTTCTACCGCGCTTTGCGAATAGAGTTTAAACATTTTGCAAATTATTAAACAACGGTTTATTATTATTCACCTGTATAGATGCTCCTTCTGCGTAGATCACTGTTTTGTGTAGTCAGTACCCTCGAGGAAAGCCCTAAATGGAGTGCTGGAGCCGGCCCGGAACTTGAAATTGCATACAAATGCGCGGGATTCATTAATTTATTACTCCGTTGTGTAATCATTTACCTGTACAGACGCCCCTTCTGCGTAGATAGTATAATAAACTGCTGCGTAATAATTCACCTTTTGTTTGATTTACGTTTGTTCAACTTGCAAAAGTACCCATCAGGAAAATCCAAAAGAGCCATCATTATCCAAATGAAATCATATCACAGACAACCAACTCGACTTCATACAGCCATCCGTGATTATAATCAGGTGATCCCCAACGATGATATGTGGGCCGGATTTAATACCATTTGTTTCATGTTGACGAAGCTTTTCGGTGCAAACGAACGGCTGATCGCACAAAACTCCGGGTGGTCTCAAAAATTCTTTAGATCAAATTCAATTTAAAACGCTGCAAATCCCTGCACAACGGTTTATTATTTTGTATAGAATACCCTTCTGTTACAGATCACAGCTCTATGTATAGATAACCCGTCTATATAATATGATAATTATGTACTATTCTATACATATTATGTAGATCGCAGACCCTCCGTAGGTTAGTACCTAACCCCGTACACGTTACTAGGTACCTACCTAAATCACGAGTTAAATGTTGCTAAAATAATTCTGCCGATGACAAACAGTACCTAACAAAAAGAAACACACATAATGAAGTTCTGAAAAGAAATTGCTGATGAGGAGTGAAAAAAGTTGCAAAAGTACCTACCAACAAACTCCAGCCCCTTCTACGTAGATGGTATAATGAACCGTTGTGTAATAATTTACCGTTGAGTAATGATTTACCGTAGTAATAATTTACCCATCAATAATACTTCAACGTTTGTTCAAGTTTCACTACCTACCAACAAACTCCAAAAGAGCCATCATTTTTCAAATGAAATAATATCACAGAACAACCAACTCGACTTCATACTCCGCCAATATAATCAGGTGATCCCTAGCAATGATTTCATCTCCGCCAAATTTCCTATTGTGGGCGCGTCTCTGGTTACGAGATTTGGTTTGAATTGTATACAATTTCTTCACACTGGAGTCGAAAATGCCTGTCGGTGCAAACTTTGGGGCCTTACTGTGAACGAACGGCTGGACTTACGACGCCCCGGATGGTCTTAAAAAACTCGCAAGTTCAAGAACTATTTAAAACCGTAAAAATATTCACGTAAAAAAATGGTATAGGCGTTTTGAAAATGTCAACCCCTATTTTGAACCCCTTAGAGATGACTCACAGTAACGTCGAGCTTCGAGGACCAAATAGACAGCGAACGGAACCTATAACCCGAATTTCATCAATTTTCTTTCATGGTAACTAAGAAAAGTGGCCCGTACGGCGTACGGCGTACGGCGTACGGCGGACAGACAGAAATATTTTTATTGCAGTTTTGGATTCTACATACCTTGAAACGTAAACCATCAAATTTTGAGGGGGGGTAAGATTTTTTTTTTTCATGCTCGATTCCAATGGTTCATTTTGGTTTATTATTTTCAATAATGAACCATTGGAATCGAGCATGAAAAAAAAAATTCTTACCCCCCCTCAAAATTTGATGGTTTACGTTTCAAGGTATGTAGAATCCAAAACTGCAATAAAAATATTTCTGTCTGTCCGCCGTACGCCGTACGCCGTACGCCGTACGCCGTACGGGCCACTTTTCTTAGTTACCATGAAAAAAAATTGATGAAATTCGGGTTATAGTTTCCGTTCGGCGTCTAGTTGGTCCTCGAAGCTCGACGTTACTGTGAGTCATCTCTAAGGGGTTCAAAATAGGGGTTGAAATTTTCAAAACGCCTATACCATTTTTTTACGTAAATATTTTTACGGTTTTAAATAGTTCTTGAACTTGCGAGTTTTTTAAGACCATCCGGAGCATCGTACGTCCAGCCGTTCGTTCACAGTTAGGCCCCGAAGTTTGCACCGACAGGCATTTTCGACTCCAGTGTGAATGAAATTGTATACAATTCAAACCAAATCTCGTAACCAGAGACGCGCCCACAATAGGAAATTTGGCGGAGATGAAATCATTGCTAGGGATCACCTGATTATATTGGCGGAGTATGAAGTCGAGTTGGTTGTTCTGTGATATTATTTAATTTGAAAAATGATGGCTCTTTTGGAGTTTGTTGGTAGGTAGTGAAACTTGAACAAACGTTGAAGTATTATTGATGGGTAAATTATTACTACGGTAAATCATTACTCAACGGTAAATTATTACACAACGGTTCATTATACCATTTACGTAGAAGGGGCTGGAGTTTGTTGGTAGGTACTTTTGCAACTTTTTTCACTCCTCATCAACAATTTCTTTTCAGAACTTCATTATGTGTTTCTTTTTGTTAGGTACTGTTTGTCATCGGCAGAATTATTTTAGCAACATTTAACTCGTGATTTAGGTAGGCACCTAGTAACGAGTACGGGGTTAGGTACTAACCTACCGAGGGCCTGCGCTCTACATAATATGCATAGAATAGTACATATTATATTATACAGACGGGTTATCTATACATAGAGCTGTGATCTGTAACGAAGGGTATTCTATACAAAATAATAAACCGTTGTGCAGGGATTTGCAGCGTTTTGAAAATAATAAACCAAAACGTTAAAAAAATCATACCCTTCTCTGAAAGTATTTGAGCTACGGCGTTCTGAAAATTTCAACCCCTATTTTTCACCCCTTAGAAATGACTGACAGTAACGCCGAGCTTCGCGGACCAACCAGACCCCAAACGGGACCTACAAACCAAATTTCATCAATTTCTGTTCATGGTAACTAAGAAAAGTGCGAAGTACGGCGTACGGCATGCGCCGGACAGACAGAATTTTGGTTTATTATTTCAATAATGAACCTATGGAATCGAGCACGAAAAAAAAAAAACTATTGACACCCCCCCCCCCCCCCCTCCCTCAAGATTTGATGGTTTCCGTTTCAAGGTACCTACGCAGAATGCAAGTAAGAGGGAAATTTGGGAAAATGTCGGGAGTGCTACTTAGGTTCAGCGACCATGAGAAATATGACCGGGTAAGGGGGTTTGTGTGGCCGAAACCGCGCGTTATTTTGTGGGGGTGGTAAAAAACTTCATAATTGTCGTGGTATCCTCCCAAAACCACTCCCTGCAAACTTAAGATCTCGCAAATAAACTCGCAGAAGTGGGGACGGAAGTCGCAGGAGAGTTGAAGCCCAACCTGGGTCCCCACCATCCCGTACTAGCTGGGGGATGGAGGACGTTTTCCAGGCACATGAATACTCGCCTCCTTCGCCTTTCCAACAATTCTACGCTCTCCTCTAGTCGCTGACTACTCTCTCTCCTTACCTCGTCTCTCTCCTCAACCTAAAAGATCTTGGGCATGGTGGTGGTCCCCACCTTCCAAAAAATGGCCACCCACTTGATCCAAGCCCTGGGCTCCCAAAGAGCACTAGCATTCCTGGACGACATAGTTCTATTCCACCACACATGGCAACAACAGATCCATGACTTATGTGAACTTCTCAACGTTCTGCGACGGCACAATCTTAAACTACAGTTGATGAAATGCCACTTCCTCCAAAACGAAGTGACATATTTGGGCCACCGGATCGGCACTGCTGGTATCAAACCTGATCTGCGCAAGATAGAAGCAGTACGAGCCTTCCCAGTCCCCAACATGGTGACAAAAGTAAAAGCGTTCCTTGGACTTTGTTCATACTACAGAAAATTTGTGAAGGGATTTGCCAAGGAAGCTAAGGCTCTTACAGACCTCACCAAGAAAGACGTTCGTTTTGAATGGGGGTCTTGCCAACAGCAAGCCTTCGACTCTTTGAAGGAGCAACTCATCAGTCCTCCCATCCTCCAATTCCCAAATTTTGCTAAGGAGTTCATCCTGACCACCGATGCCTCAGCAAGTGGGCTTGGAGCAGTTCTGTCACAAATGCATGGCAAGGTGGAACACCCAGTAGCCTATGCCAGCCGTTCCCTTAATAAAGCAGAAACGAAATATTCAGCCACGGAATTGGAACTTCTAGCTGTTATTTTTGCAGTACGATACTTCCATCAGTATCTGTGGGGTACACATTTTACATTGGTGACTGACCATGCACCCCTCAGATATTTGCACCAGATGAAGGACACTAACTCAAGGATCCTCAGATGGTCACTCCTGCTAGAGGAATATTCGTACACTCCGAAGTACAAAGCAGGCACCATAAACCTGAATGCCGATGGACTCTCGAGATCATTTCTAACGGTTCCTGTGGCAGTGATTGACCCATTAGAGTTGAAGAAAGCACAGGAGTCTGATCCTTACTGCAAGCAACATCAGGGAAAGCTGGGATACAATATGACAAACCAAGGACTACTGGCAAAAACCACGCCAGATGGCCTGCGTCTCATTATCCCAGTGACCCTGCATAAGAGGACTCTAGCTATGGCTCATGATACTCCACAAGGGGGCCACTGTGGCTACACCAAGACGCTGGCACGCTTGAAAACCATGTGTTACTGGCGAAACATAGCAAAAACTGTCAAGGATTATGTCCAATCTTGTGATGAGTGTGCAAAGAGGAAGGATCACAACAGAATCAACCCACCCTTGGCAGTCTTCTCTGAGCCTAACACCCCATTTGAGGCAATTTCAGTGGATATCATGGGCCCAATGAAACAAACACCAGATGGGTATAAATATATCCTGACCATCCTGGACCAGTTCTCCCGGTTTGTTCAATTTTACCCCCTCAAATCCCAAACTGCAGAGGAGGTAGCTCAGAAACTCACCTGCCATATAGGAAAATTCGGAGCCTGTAGGCGACTCCTGTCCGATAGGGGTTCGAATTTCACCTCCCAGCTCATCCAGCATTTGTGTGAGTTCTTCCAAGTGACCAAGATCCACACAACAGCCTACCATCCAGCAGGCAATGGTCGCTGCGAAAGGGTTCATAAGACAGTGGCAAAAATCCTCAGTCACTTCATTAACGGGGGTCAGGATGACTGGGATGCCAAACTACCAATAGCAGAACTAGTAATTAATTCACACAAAAACGAGACCACTACTTTTGCACCCTACACAGTGGTGTTCGGAAAGGAAATGCTCCTGCCAGCTAGGGAGGACTTCACTCTGCAGCCCACCATTGAGCCGTATGCCCTCCATGTCGAGGACCTCAGAGAAACCTCACAAAATTGTGGGATGAAGTGGCAAAAATGCAGCAGGCAAACTCACAAAAGCTAAGAGACCGAAAGAACAAAGCTCGGAAACCTCCTCAATTGAAAGTGGGAGATTTTGTGTTCCTCCACACACCCAAACTGGCAAAAGGAAAACGAAAAAGTTCTCAACCTTTTGGTCAGGTCCCTACAAGATTACAGCAGTCCACTCACCCCAGAATGTTACCATTAAAATGGGACGTCTACTCAGCCGATTGCACACATCCCGACTGAAACCATCCCATCGTAGGAACCTTCCGCAGTTGTGTGAATCACTAGGCTCGGTCGGCAGCAGTAATACGTCCACGGACATCGAGAATGACGGTGAGGCCGGCCCGCCAGTTAGGGGAAACCACCATATAAACCCTACCCTACCTTCCACGACCAGTATACCCTCCCCCAACACATCTCCACAGTCCACCAATCATCCCCCACCAACCCATCCTTATAATCTAAGACGACGTAACTGATGTTTGACCCTTTGACGGCACTTCTCTCTACTAACTCTTCAGCCCTCCTCCCAGAGAAACCTATTCTGCTGGACCACCACAAGCTGCTCCAACAACTCCTTGACGGCCTGCCCTCACAGTCCTCATCTATCAGTGTGGACAGAGCAATTGCCCAGCTGAATGCATCCTACCACGAGTCTCTGGAAGAACATCATCATCGACGAGTGCTCCATTGGGCAACAGGTTCTACGATGTCAGCGGTGATATTACTCAGCCTAGGGGCGGTTATTTGCTTTCTACTATCAGGGTGCACCAGAAATGTACGAGTTTTGTGAGTTGCATCCAAACGCGAGTACCTAAACTAATTATTATAGTAAGAATACAAGTTTGGAACGAAATTTTGGGTCTGTACCTAAGAATTAATAAATTATTATTTATTATTGATCACTCGATCAAAAACCATGTATCTCCAAATACTACTATCTAATTTTACTAATCTCTCATCTAGTTTTTACCATGTACTTCTGTGAACATTAATTTATGAGCAGCTTTGCAGATGGCAATGACCCATTGCCTAAACCCCCGAACCACAGCCGGGCGGCCGACTCCAAAACTGCGTCACTATCGAACGGAGACGCTCATTCCCTCTTGAGACACGAATTTCGACATGAAGCCACCACCATCCAAACAACAGTGAGGTAATTGATGGGCAATCAAGGTGTCGCATCAAGGTGTACGCATTTTTTTTTCTCGACCTTTTTGCGTCTCATATCCCATATATCTCATATCCCTATTGCCATCATCGACAACGCATTCGTGTCCCATGTCGATTAGGTACCGATTATAATAGGACTATTTCCATGTTTCTCACGATTTACCAACAGGTATATAGCATATTTGACTCGTGCACTGTTTTCAGGTATCTGTGTTATCCGCCACGAACACTTATTTTTACAGGTGCATCAAAACCCCTTTTCAATACATTTCCCATTGTTAAACCGTGTATATATATATAAACATATTTCCCGTTAGCTAATTTTTGTTTCTACTAATCCTCTTACATTTTGGTTTATTATTTTCAATAATGAACCATTAGAATCGAGTATGAAAAAAAAATTCTTACCCCCCCTCAAAATTTGATGATTTACGTTTCAAGGTATGTAGAATCCAAAACTGCAATAAAAATATTTCTGTCTGTCCGCCGTACGCCGTACGGGCCACTTTTCTTAGTTACCATGAAAAAAAATTGATGAAATTCGGGTTATAGGTTCCGTTCGGCGTCTAGTTGGTCCTCGAAGCTCGACGTTACTGTGAGTCATCTCTAAGGGGTTCAAAATAGGGGTTGAAATTTTCAAAACGCCTATACCATTTTTTTACGTAAATATTTTTACGGTTTTAAATAGTTCTTGAACTTGAGAGTTTTTTAAGACCATCCGGAGTGTAATGTGTTCAGACGCCCGTTGTTACCTCCTGTGGATGGATGGCGAGTAACTAGAGGTGACCTAAAATGGGAGTCTGAACGTATTACCTGAGAATTTTGTAGGTGAGCAGTTGGCCCTGCAGCGATTTTGCACAGTGTCGCTACAGGTTTGGACGTCTCCAAGGCAAAGTTCTCCAGCTGAAAGACTAGTGAAATGGTGACTCTACGGTGTTCGGATAATAATTGAAACAAGAGGAAGTTAACGAAATGAACGAATTTATTGTAAAAAGAGCTAGCACAATTTGGGGTCGCGAAGGCAGATGACTCGATACAAGAAGAAGGATTTACTTTAAGTGCGCGAATAAACGGGATTCTAATTACATAGCAAAGGGGCAAAACTAATAGATTCAGAGATTTGACAAGTGGTGTAGAAATATGTAATGATTGTATGGCAACAGAGTCGGAGTCTTGGATGGGTTCTGATGGGGTCTGATAACTGGGTTCGTTGAGTGAAATGTTGAAGACTTTGGGGATGAAATCAGGGCTCAATTTGAGAGAAGTCTGCAGAGGTACTGAAACAAAACGGGAACGTTCTGAATTACCTCTGTAAGGAATTGTGTGATTGCAGAAGGCCTGAGGGGCGCTGTTACGCGACAGTGTTGCTTAAGTTTCTGACTATGAAATAAAGGGGCCTTAGGCCTTACCTCCTACAATCCTCCTGGTTCGTCTCGGGAAGTCCGTCTCCGGGCTCGTCCTGGCTCCTCCAGTTTTGGATCCGCCTGCAACAGGTGGGTGATTACGGCAGTACCTTGTGGGTTCAAGGTAGGGGCTCGCCGGGTGCTGGCCGTGGCTGGTGGTATTGAGAAAACCTCCCGTCCTCTCTCTCTCTTGGCGTCAATTTAAAAGGAATATTCAGAAGAGGAATCAATTTTACAGTCCAAATCACACAACGAATCTACTACTGGGGTCAAACAAAATGGCTATCACTCTCTCAACTCAAACTAACTAAAACTGAAATATCGCAGGTCTGGTCGCAGGTCAGGTCTCAGGTAAGGTCTCTGGGGTTATGTTCTGGCGGTCGGAAGCGGGGGTATTTATATCCGCCCCTCCTCCAGTTGCGCCGGAAAGAGGCGCAGAAGGCCTCCTCCCTCTCAGTACTACCACCCTAGTCAAATTCGGAAGTACCGCCCGAGTCAGTGGCGGTCTCCCAACTGATGTTTGAATTTGACTACACCATTCCCCCCTTGAAGAAGCCGTTGTCCTCAACAGCACGTGACACCTTTCTCGGGGCTGCTGTGGAGCGACTGTGACTCGACTGACAGATAGGGGATGACGTATACTTCACTCTCATTCCTCGCTTTCTAATAACAGATACGCCATCTGGGCTTTGAGATGCTTTACTGACTACTAAATCTGAACAATTAACAAACGGACTAACAACTTTTTTTTTTTGCAAAATTTCACAGAATTTACAGACATGGACAACCAAACTTGAAGGGTTCAACAGAACAACTAGATAATTCTTACAAAACTACGATAAATACACCTAATAAGACGAGTAACTTAAAACAACTGAACAGACGACTAACTGGACGTTTGCGTTGACTTACTGACTTAACATAATTAATGTAACGGACAACTAAACTTAAGGACAATACAAGAACAAAACGTAATAATTCGAATAGGCAACGACTTAATGACTAATCGGATCACGACCCAAACGGAACTAACTAACTAACTAACATGAAAAAGGGTAGGACTGGTTGACGAAACCATCTGGAAATCCTTGATCAAAACAACTTAACTCATTGACACAACTAAAGGGTAAGCTGGCCAACCTCACCCGAATTTCAAAATAACATGACCCAACAACCAATTGAACAAGATGACTACTTAGCTAACTGAATCAGGCGGCGGTACGAGCAGCCAACCTGATAACTTGCATCCAATCACAGAACTTGTCCTACTGACTTTCATATAGCCCACCGAATTACACCGGAATGGCCAACTGTCATCCTGAATAAAATGGAATTAACACATGAGCGGAACGACTTCCGCCAACAAAAATTTCTTAATTAATCATAACGACGACTGGACTTATTTTCAACAATTACGGAATTTACACAACGAACTACCAAAGCAACTGAAATTAACAATGACTTGGAAACCTACACCAAAAGTAAACTTAATTCTAACTCACTCAGGCAGCCGGCTTAAGAATCAACGAGACAACGTTCGCCAGAAGGATAGACTTATTTAGGTGGGTAGTAAAGAAACAAGCTGAATGATTTAAGGCCACTGAGTGAGAAGCACCACTGACCAAATCGACAACGGCGGATACGAGCGTGACTTAACTAATTTATTTGCACATAACAACATTCGGTAACGAACATAACATAACTACCTGACAGTACAAGGCTACGACTGACTACAACATACTCGAACATGACTAACTTACAAGGATAACATAAAATTTACTACTAGACGAAACAATGAAGTGAACATTAACTCTAAAATTACTTGTAGGTCGATCCCTACTCCGGGATTGGCGTTGCTGTGGGATTCCGGGGAACGGTTCCGGGGTTCGGGCGACGATCCTGTCGAAGTGGAATCAGGTGGGGCTCCGTAGGGTGGCGCTCATTATATCGCCTGACGTAGGTTTCGATCACACACCCGTGGCACATGAAACGCGGACGTCCCAAGGGATGGTCGCAATTTGGGAGAAGGGTGGCGTCCCCCTCCTTTTTGAGTTTGGCCGTCCATCTCTTGAGTGTGGTTCGGCAGAACTCGCATACCCTCCCATGGAGTCGGATGTCAGCTCGGTAACACATTGAGCAAACACCCTTTTTGGGGGTGGGCAGCGCGTGCTCATCCCCCTCGCGGCGGTGGTAGTTCCCGCGCGGGACTAGTTGCGACGTGATCCGAGCTACGCGTTGTAGGGGGGCCATGGCCGTTTCTGCTCGGCGGACACCTACTCCCTCTCCTTCTTCTTTCGGTTCGTCGATCCTAGAGCGAGCAATCACAAGGGGCGTGACACTCCTTTTTGGTGGGGTGCCTCCTGGGGTGCCCAAGTCGGTTCCCAGCCCAGTCTGCGGCGAGGTGTCCCCAGTATCGAGGACGGCTTCCACTGCCCATGCGTTAACCTCCCTATCGGCCCGACACGCTGTCACCTCCGCGACCAGCCTGGTTAGGGCCTCCTCCATCGAGTTGACCTTCCTCCTCAGCGCATTGTACTGCGCCATCGTCACCATGGGTTGTCCCGGATCTGCCGGCTTTGTCCTCTCCGGGTCCCGATCAGGGCGGGGTGTAAGCGGGGAATATGCCGGAGTGTCACTTGACGATGGGGCCTCTTCCTCGTCCAGGGTACTCTTAAAGTCACGGGCGTCGTCGCTGTCCGTCTGACATCCCGGCAAGCTAGTAGGTGGAATGGTTACGGCAGCTGTCCATGTGTCAGTGGGTGAGGGCTCCGTCTGGGTGGATAAACTCCTTTCCCGCTGACCGGTAGTCGGAGCGGCGACATGGGGCGCAAATCCAAACGTTATGGTGGTCAGATCGGCGCGTCTGGGGTTCGGGGTCAGCCAAAAGTTTGGTTCCGGGGTGTCCGCTACAGGGGTACGTGGGTCTGTCATCTTGATCCCGTTGGCCGAGGTACCTTGGGAGAAAAGACCGTCAGGACCCCATCTCTCAAACTCACCACCCAAACAACACCCATTCCCCTCAATCCCTTCCCAAACACACCACCAGCCAGAGAGCACTCCAGACGGTTCCCGTTCCAGGATCAACGATCCCATGTTTACTGTACCTGGAATGGTTAGTCCTAACCTAATTCGTGTCTCATCGATCATCGTGCCTACTTGTTTTCCTACCACCGTAACCATCCTAGGCTGTGTCAGGATTTCCCGGCCTAGTCTCAATTTATAGCCGAGGGTTGGTTGAGAACGGATATTGTACAGGATTCTTACCAGGGAAGGGCCACTTACCGGAGCTACCTTCCTTATACTGTAAGGACCTACATTTGGGGGCTCCAGAGTGGGTTCCTCCTTGGGTTCCTTGGTTAGTGCCAACCCCAAAAGGGGGTTCAATCGGTTTTCCATGTCGTATGGGGTTAACCTACCGTCCCTTAATCCCGGTGTCACACTGGTTCCTGCATTGGGGGTGGTTAGGTTAGGGGTGCGCTTTTATCGGGGCCACCTTGTGAAATCATGGTCATGGAGGGTCTTCCCTCTGGAAGGACCCGGAGGTCCGTGGCTATCTCATTGGTGTCGGGGTCGGGCTTGAATCGGGCCCGAGCAGAAATGGGTTCATACATGCTTCACGTTCTTGTGTCCATGTCGTGCAGGTGGGTCACCTTCAGCCGGTTAAGGCGGGGGACCGCTTCTTTTCCGGTGGGGCCATGGGTCACACAAATTGCCTCCGGTGGCTTCCTTGTAACCTGAAGAGGTCTCATCCAGGGGTACCAATAATTTCGAGCTTCATTGGTTGGGGGTAACATCGGGCGCCGATACACCGTCTGTCTTACGGCGAGGGTTCGGGAAATGCGTCGTTTATTCGCGCTCGCCGTCCGGTTGGCCCATGTCCGTAACATGGTGGTGTATGCAGCCCTTCCGGCCACCGGGAGGCTCTTCTTCCATTTCTCAACACCCGAACGGCAAGGCGGGCCGAAAGCGTCTATTTCGGGAAGGCTGAGTTCGTGCCCATCTAACAATTGGTTCGGGGTGTACTTAGTACTGCGGTGCGGGCATTCCACGGTGTCCACAGTGTTGTACCGGGTGCGGTAGTCGTTTAGCACCACCAGCATGATGGACTTTTCTGTGGTCCGTACAGGCTGCACCGGTCTGTCTGGTAAGGAGGGCACTCCTTGGGTTGAGGCCCTATCCTCCATCCGTAGCCCGTCGGCCTTGCTTTGAGGGACGCTATCGAGGACCATAACTGGGTGCAACAGTTTTCTTCCGTCGGGGGGCGGTTCGCACGTAGTGAGATTCATCGGGATCCTCCTCAACAGATCGAGACCCATAAGGTTTAGACCTTGGCTTGTCGTGGGGAGTACGTAGAATTCGTGAGGGAGGTCGTAGTTACCTATTCGCACTCGTAGGGTCTGTTTTCCCTGGAACGGAATAGGTTCCCCGCTTGCGCCACGGGCCTGGATCATAGCTGGTCGAACAATGCTTCCGGGTATGGGTTGATTTAGCAGGGACACCTGCGCTCCCGTGTCCACCACCATGGTAATGTAATCAAAATTATCACCCTCGAAAAGGCTTCCCGCGGATTTGACTCGGGCGGTTTCTCCCCCTCGCCACGGGCAGTTGGACCGTAAAGAGTTAGGTCCTTCTGCGCCTCTCCTACGCGCAACAAAGGGGGGAGGTTATAAATACCCCCTCTCCCCACCACAGCGACACAGTTCACCGAGATCTTACCCGAGACCAGACCTGCGATTTTATTTGATTTAGTTTTCCAAGAGATTGAGTTAGTTGAGATAGTTGTGTTGAGAGAAGTAGTTGAAGTGGTTAGAGAAGAGTTTAAATTCATTCCCTCCCTTACGATTGACCCCCTTTGGAAGAAGACGAGCGGACCAGGCGAGGAAACGGCTTCAATCGGGATCTTAACTATAACAGTCGAGCAAGAGAGAGGAGGCGTACGAACCCACCCAGAAGGCACGTCTGAACCCAGACGTGTACTCGAGTACTGCCGTGGAAGTCTGTGTTACAGGAACCCTGCTGCCCAGTATCACAGCCCGGAGCTCCAGAAATTCATCCCCTGGACCAGAAGCCCGGAAGGACCATCCCTGGACCATTTGGACCACCGTTCCAGCGGAGGTAGGAAATATCACCTTTCTTACTTGTCTTTATCTAAGCGATACCATTCGCGTGATAGCGCCCTCCAGGCTTTGTGCATCACACATCCAATCCGAGAGTCACGAAGGGTTTATACCCGTTTGTTCCAGAACTCTCTCTCTACATCTTGACCCCAAGAACGTCCCGTATCCCTCGTACCATCGAACGCCCGAATCCAACATTGAACCCTCGACTCTGGTGCCACATTTCGCAACATTTCATTACAAATTATCTGAGATACTTACCTTAATAGCTTCTCTCCCCACTCTTGTAATTTCCGTAATTCGCGTTCATTCAATTTCATCACGTAATATCTGTCATCTCTTTTGCGCCCTCGCGACCCCACTTCATGTTATTTTATTTCGTACAATAAATTCAGTTACCTCTAGGTATTGAGATTCTTTCACCTCCTTTTGCTACCAGTAGAGCCATCTCTCGAACTGCCTTCAGCCTTCCAAATTACTAGTTTTACCGTTAGGAATTTACAGCCGTACCATAACCTGTACCCGGAGTCAGAACCTGTGCAACGCTGACTACGGGGCCGCTGCCAACCTACGAAACTTCAGGTAATCTACTTGTAGACTTTTCCCTGTCAAATTTCAGCCTTAACTCGCCATCCATCCTTGACATATCAATAGGTAGGTTTTCAGACAGGATAGTTCAACAAGTAGCGATTACAGTAAGCGGCGTCTCGTTGAGTCTTACCGGAACGGTGAGTGCTGGCCCGCAACTTTCCACTTCGACTGGCGCGATCCACGGGCTATGAGCCATCAACCGTTGTAACTCTTCAGGTCCCATGGCTGTGGAGTAATTCCCGGCAGGTTGCGGGCAGGGCGCGGTGGACCCTTCTTCTGGGGCCATTCGTTCTGGGGCCAGTCGTTCTGGGGCCAGTCGTTCTGGGGCCGTTCGGCCTGGATTGGTCTCGGGGACGAGGTTCCATCCGTGGGTCGGAGCCTCTATAGCCTCGGTGATGCTCTGGACCAGTGTGGGTTCGTTCGCGCTTGAATTGGGGTTCGTCGTTGGGGCCAGGTTTGGGGTACCTCTTCTCCATCCGGACCCAAAGGGTTGTTTAGCAACTGGTGTAGAGTGATCCTTGTATATATTTCGTATTTTTGTTGTAGATATTATTACATTTATTGCTATTTTTTTCATTTGTTTTGTATGTATAAATATTGAAGTATTTCCTGTATATTGGTCACATTTAGTTATTTCGTTGTACTTGAATCATGTTTTATTCAAGTTAGAATATTGTGGAAGGGATTTTTACGGGGAAATTCAGAAATTAGCAGGATTGACCCCAGCGACCCATTTAGGCAGAAAAACTCGTTTAAAAATCCGTTACGAATACGCCGCCTGGGTGCAATTTCCCACAAAAAAATCAATAACTCGTACCAATTCCCCGAGAGTTGAACCCAGCAAGTTCGACTGAACTCATTTTTCTGACCCACAATACTGCGCAATAGGCGAAAACCTGTTGCATTTGCCAGTTGAGACAGGCCGTTGTTAGTTGCATCATAAAAGTCAAGCGGTCAATAGGACTTTCCCCTGAAGGTTGAACGAGTTCTTTCAATCCGAACCCATAACAACTTTCAGCTGACTCCACCTCAGTGGATAATACCCCTCAGGTAGACCCCACTGAACCAACCATTGGACCCATCTCAAGCGGCAACAACCGCAAAACTTGACCACTAGAATCGACTGCCTGGCCTCATTTTGGGTTCGACACCTGTTTCCCTCCACAATTGTGACCCCATCGTGTTATTACTGTCTGCCCGTTACTCCTTTCACATTCCCTTGTTAGTCGACATTGACCCTAAGCCTTTCGTTTTGTGTGGACTTTCGCTGTATTTCATCGTGTTTATTTCCCCTTTTCCCTCATACGCAGTTGTATTACGTCTCAAAACCTTGAGAGGCGCCATCTTGTCCCCTTGTTGTTGATCCTCCGACTTCACCGAAAGTTGACCCTTATCCTTTTATCGTGTTATTCTTTTGTATCAACACCTGCCTTTCGTCTTTTTACTGCGTAGAAACCTCAACTCCGTCTCAAAACCCTGTGAATCGCCATTTTGTGACACAACTTTCGCAGTCTCTATTCATTCCTCGATTATTATTTTACCGGCACTCTCGCCGATGTTGTTCTTTTCCCTTTCCTTGTATTAGATTTTCGTTCGTGTATATTGTTCCATTTATTCTTCTTATTGTTTAGTTGAACTAATTCTCGTATGCTCTCGTTTTAATAATTATTTTCGATTTTTTTTATATTATTAGCTTTGAAATAATTTTTCACTTTTAGGTTAAGTGTCGTACATTTTCAAATTTTATTCGTGTCTTGCTTAATTATTAGTCTCGTTCCGTTTCCTTGCTTTTGGAATAATTTCTTGTGTAGGTATTGGTTTAATTGCTATTTTTCGATCTTTTGTGTTTTAACTTAAGTTTCATTTTCGATTTCGTGGTGGAGCCATTCCAGTCAGATGCCGATATTGCAGTGGGTTCTCGCATTTTGCGGCCGAATGCCCTGATCGTCCGGGGGTTAGACACTTTACGGGGTGCACGTATTGCGGTGCTATTGATCACCCAGAGCGTGACTGTGGTGTCATGCAAAGGCACATTCGAGAAGCCCAACCTGGCCCAGCACCCACGCACCCCTACGGGCCGGGATGGAGGAAGGCAAACCCGACCCCGAACCCCCTGATAAATCAAAATGCGAACCCAACCGAAGCCCCTCGGGTGCAAAGCGTCGCTGAACCCAGTGACCTCTTAGTCTCGGAATGGAACCCGACCCCAGACGTGGCCCCGGGCAGAGTGGTCCCCAAAGACGGACCCCACGGAACCTGTCAACCTGCAACGGGGAACCTACCAGCCACAACGACCGGAACAGACGAACCACCACAATGGATGGTCCAGAACCCGTGGATAACTCCCGTCACGGTGGAGAACCCTGGACCCGCCATCACCATCTCCGTCCTCCTGAATGAGACGCCTCTGACACTAATGGTTGATACGGGTGCACAGGTGTCCTTGTTGAACCAACGTATACCCGGAAGCACGATGAGGCCCGCAGAACGGGAAGCCCGAGGCGCCGGAGGGGAACCCATCCGGTTCCAAGGGACTCAAATACTTAGAGTTCGAGTAGGCGCTCATGACTTTCCCCATGACTTCCACATTTTACCCGCTGCTAGCCAAGGCCCGAACTTGATGGGGTTAGATTTGCTGTTACGGGTACCCATGGATATCCGGACCTCAGAAGTAGGCACCCTCGGCCCGCCCATAAGCCACGGTAATAGCGAGAAGGCGAGGAACCCACAGAGGGTTGGACGAATTCCCAACGCCTCAAGACAGATGATCAGAGCGATGTGCGCGGCCGTCAGTCATCCGTGGCGCGGTCCACACACCCTATTTGAGAGACGCGTTGTGCACTTAGGCCGAATGGAACCGCCCGCCGACGTAGTGCGGAAGCATTGGCGCCCTTGGATCGGACCCCTCCGCATAATACGGAAGTCATCCGCTGTTGCTTATGCCACCTCTGACCCCGATGACCAAGAATTGGTTGCGCACATAGGCCACTTGAAGGTGACCCACCTGCCGGATTTAGACACAAGGACACGCCACCTGTCCGCGAAGACTTACGAAGAAGTAAAGTATGAGACCAACTCGGAAGAAGAACCCAAAGGGCCCTTCGAACGAAAAAACACTGACCCCCCAAGCAAGCCGGTCGACCGAATCGAGCCAATGGGTGTACCCACTGATGACCTTAGTCGAGGAGCCCCACCAGAATATAGCCCTCAGAGGCTCGCCGTTGTTTCCCCCTTAGCGACAACCATAGGTGTAGGAATGGGTAGGGCAGTCGATTCCCCAAAAATCCCCTATTGCTGCCAAACCTGCACCCCTAGGAAGTTTCGACTAGGACTAGGAGGGGAAAACCATCCCCAACCCCGATTTAGGCGAACCTCACGCCAGATAGTGTTAGGGATTGTCGGACGGATCCCCGTCCACCTTGATACTATGGTGACCAATATTAGGAAAAGTAGGATAGGATGTATCGTTGTGGAACAGCAATTCTCTGATGTGCTTTCTGGTGGATGTGGTGTGTGCAGAGAGCTGGGGGAATGGTGTTGTTTGGGTAATAAACGTGAGCAGGGGAGAATTGAAGTCCGTTTCTCTTTTGCCAGTCAGAGGATTGGAGCTAGGATGGATCCCCCGGCCCCCACGGGTAGCGCACAGGAACCCCATTTCCTAATCATGCCCAATCCCCGAAGGCTCGACCTGGCTACGGTCACCTTTGGCTTTTGCTCGGACCTCCCCATTGCCTCGAATACTGGTTTCCAAGAAAGAGGTGCCCCGACCCCCACGGAACCCAGAGTGTCTACTGTGACCGTCGACCCCACCGAATTTCGGGGTCACCACGTGGTAATTCCACCAACTCCCACGGCAGCAAAAGATGCCACTGACCCCGATGATCAGCCGTCACCGCTTTGCGCGCCGGCTTACTCTCCGCTTACGCCCCGGCCCGTAGGTGAACCCAATCCACCCTCGATAGCCGCCGAGAATTCGAACCCCTCCATGGTTCCATGGGCCCAGTACCACCACTTGCTACAACGGGTCGCCGCCCTCGAGAAGACAGTTGATGGGCTCATCAAAGACGTGGCCACCTGCCGCGCTAACCGAGAGGCTTACGAATGGGCCGAAGCTGCAGTCCGGGAAACTGGAGATGAACCCCCGAACAGATCACCAGACCCGGAACTGGCCCCATCCGAGACACAAGTGACACCCTCAAGGATCCCTCAATCACGTATGTGGGTAAGCCCGACCGACAAGCCATGTGTTGAGAACTGGCATAGCGCGGCCCAGAAAACCTCCCCATGTCGCCCGCCCAAGATTACGACCCAGATGGTACCAACGGACAATTACCACTGCCCTGACGGCGATGAGCAAGCTCTTCCCAAACCCAACAAGGGCGTTTGTGCATCATGTTACAGAGCTCACATGAAGCTCCACGGTAGCTTCTGCGAGTTTTGTCGCACAACCCTCAGACGGTGGACCGTCAAATGGCTGAAGGAAGGAACGTCCCCCACCCTTCCCCGATGCACGCATCCGCTAGGCCGTCCTCGGCTACTATGCCACGGGTGCGTGATTCAAACCTATGTCACAAGGTACAACCGACGACACCCGACGGAACCTCATCCAATCCCGCTTCAGCCCAGGCCACCACCGCTTCCGCTCGCTACGCCCCAGAAGGAGGACCAGTGACCTCCATTCGCCTACGATTTCTTGTATAGAACATTTTTCAACTTTGACCTTCTACATGTTCCTTGTTAATTGCCCGTTGGCAGAGTCGCTCATTTTTTTTTGCTTTTGGTTTATTATTTTCAATAATGAATCATTGGAATCGAGCATGAAAAAAAAAATTCTTACCCCCCCTCAAAATTTGATGGTTTACGTTTCAAGGTATGTAGAATCCAAAACTGCAATAAAAATATTTCTGTCTGTCCGCCGTACGCCGTACGCCGTACGGGCCACTTTTCTTAGTTACCATGAAAAAAAATTGATGAAATTCGGGTTATAGGTTCCGTTCGGCGTCTAGTTGGTCCTCGAAGCTCGACGTTACTGTGAGTCATCTCTAAGGGGTTCAAAATAGGGGTTGAAATTTTCAAAACGCCTATACTATTTTTTACGTAAATATTTTTACGGTTTTAAATAATTCTTGAACTTGCAAGTTTTTTAAGACCATCAGCAGCATCGTACGTCCAGCCGTTCGTTCACAGTAAGGCCCCGAAGTTTGCACCGACAGGCATTTTCGACTCCAGTGTGAATGAAATTGTATAAAATTCAAACCAAATCTCGTAACCAGAGACGCGCCCACAATAGGAATTTGTGAATACGGCCAATCATTGGTAGGGATCACCTGATTATATTGGCGGAGTATGAAGTCGAGTTGGTTGTTCTGTGATATTATTTCGCTTGAAAAATGATGGCTCTTTTGGAGTTTGTTGGTAGGTAGTGAAACTTGAACAAACGTTGAAGTATTATTGATGGGTAAATTATTACTACGGTAAATCATTACTCTACGGTAAATTATTACACAACGGTTCAGTATACCATCTACGTAGAAGGGGCTGGAGTTTGTTGGTAGGTACTTTTGCAACTTTTTTCACTCCTCATCAACAATTTCTTTTCATAACTTCATTATGTGCGTTTCTTTTTGTTAGGTACTGTTTGTCATCGGCAGAGTTATTTTAGCAACATTTAACTCGTGATTTAGGTAGGTACCTAGTAACGAGTACGGGGTTAGGTACTAACCTACGGAGGGTCTGCGATCTACATAATATGTATATAATAGAATAGTACATATCATATTATATAGAAGGGTTATCTATACATAGAGCTGTGATCTGTAACAGGAGGGTATTCTATACAAAATAATAAACCGTTCTGCAGGGATTTGCAGCGTTTTTTGCGTATTTTAACTTAAGTATTAAACCAGTCAGTAGACATAATTCCTATTGTAAATTTTCTCGATTTTGTTTTGTCAATGTATTGTCTTAGTATGATGTTCCTTATTATCCACATCAGTCAGTTGCATGGTTTCGACCACCGTCGTTAATAAATGTTTTAAAATTTTAAGTTTACGTTGAAGTAGTCCTCGTATCTGTTTCAGTTAGTCATTTATTTCGTTCTAGTATGTACCTACCAATTGTGAATATCCGTTTGTTCATATATAAATTCGTCCGTTGATATGTAATGTTTAATGAAAAAAAAGGGGGTCCCTTCAGGTCTGATTTCCGACGTATTGGTCAGTCCTTTGTACCAATGTCGGTCGGTAGTTCCGTTATCATTATAATGATTAGGTTGTTCCCTGCATGTGTCCGTTCATTTTTATGCCAATTCTCTTTTTGGTGTGATCCAGTCAAGTGTAAAGTAACATTAAGTTGTCAACCATTAGTACTGTCCGCCTAGTCCAAATTGTCTAATTTCCGTAAAATTAAGTTAAGCTCTCCCTCTGTCATTTTGGTTAGTAAATTTAGATGTAAATTGTTAAAAGCTTTTAGTCAGTACAAAGAAAGAGGATAATTTTGAAGAATCCAGTCAGCACCCTGCAACCACAACGTCATCCCCTCAGGAACCCTGGATGCAGGAAGTAATTTCAAGCCGTCGAGGACAACGGCTTCTTTTCAGGGGAAGGTGATGTAATCAAAATTATCACCCTCGAAAAGGCTTCCCGCGGATTTGACTCGGGCGGTCTCTCCCCCTCGCCACGGGCAGTTGGACCGTAGTTAGGTCCTTCTGCGCCTCTCCTACGCGCAACGAAGGGGGGAGGTTATAAATACCCCCGCTCCCCACCCCAGCGACACAGTTCACCGAGATCTTACCCGAGACCAGACCTGCGATTTTATTTGATTTAGTTTTCCAAGAGATTGAGTTAGTTGAGATAGTTGTGTTGAGAGAAGTAGTTGAAGTGGTTAGAGAAGAGTTTAAATTCATTCCCTCCCTTACGATTGACCCCCTTTGGAAGAAGACGAGCGGACCAGGCGAGGAAACGGCTTCAATCGGGATCTTAACTATAACAGTCGAGCAAGAGAGAGGAGGCGTACGAACCCACCCAGAAGGCACGTCTGAACCCAGACGTGTACTCGAGTACTGCCGTGGAAGTCTGTGTTACAGGAACCCTGCTGCCCAGTATCACAGCCCGGAGCTCCAGAAATTCATCCCCTGGACCAGAAGCCCGGAAGGACCATCCCTGGACCATTTGGACCACCGTTCCAGCGGAGGTAGGAAATATCACCTTTCTTACTTGTCTTTATCTAAGCGATACCATTCGCGTAATAGCGCCCTTCAGGCTTTGTGCATCACACATCCAATCCGAGAGTCACGAAGGGTTTATACCCGTTTGTTCCAGAACTCTCTCTCTACATCTTGACCCCAAGAACGTCCCGTATCCCTCGTACCATCGAACGCCCGAATCCAACATTGAACCCTCGACTCTGGTGCCACATTTCGCAACATTTCATTACAAATTATCTGAGATACTTACCTTAATAGCTTCTCTCCCCACTCTTGTAATTTCCGTAATTCGCGTTCATTCAATTTCATCACGTAATATCTGTCATCTCTTTTGCGCCCTCGCGACCCCACTTCATGTTATTTTATTTCGTACAATAAATTCAGTTACCTCTAGGTATTGAGATTCTTTCACCTCCTTTTGCTACCAGTAGAGCCATCTCTCGAACTGCCTTCAGCCTTCCAAATTACTAGTTTTACCATTAGGAATTTACAGCCGTACCATAACCTGTACCCGGAGTCAGAACCTGTGCAACGCTGACTACGGGGCCGCTGCCAACCTACGAAACTTCAGGTAATCTACTTGTAGACTTTTCCCTGTCAAATTTCAGCCTTAACTCGCCATCCATCCTTGACATATCAATAGGTAGGTTTTCAGACAGGATAGTTCAACAAGTAGCGATTACAGTAAGCGGCGTCTCGTTGAGTCTTACCGGAACGGTGAGTGCTGGCCCGCAACTTTCCACTTCGACTGGCGCGATCCACGGGCTATGAGCCATCAACCGTTGTAACTCTTCAGGTCCCATGGCTGTGGAGTAATTCCCGGCAGGTTGCGGGCAGGGCGCGGTGGACCCTTCTTCTGGGGCCATTCGTTCTGGGGCCAGTCGTTCTGGGGCCGTTTGGCCTGGATTGGTCTCGGGGACGAGGTTCCATCCGTGGGTCGGAGCCTCTATAGCCTCGGTGATGCTCTGGACCCGTGTGGGTTCGTTCGCGCTTGAATTGGGGTTCGTCGTTGGGGCCAGGTTTGGGGTACCTCTTCTCCATCCGGACCCAAAGGGTTGTTTAGCAACTGGGGCCGTTGGGTCCTCTTTCATGTGCTCTTGCAGTATTGCGCAGTCACGTTCAGTGTGGTCTCTGGCACCGCAGTAGGTGCAACCCACGAACTTCCTGGCGCCAGGTCTGTCGGGACATTCTGCTGCGAAATGAGAAAAGCCGCCGCAAAACCGGCATTTCACGGTCATTGGCGAGACGGGACGGGGCAGGTGATTCGGTGGGTACTCGCGAGCTTGAGGAGCATATGCATGGGTCCTGTCTGTGGGGTGAAGGGAGTACGGTGGGTTCATCTCCGCTGGGTTCAGTTGGGGCCGTTCAGGGCAGTCACGAGCGAAATGACCGTTTCGGCCACACTCATAGCAACTGCGGTAGTTTCGGGAGTCTCTCGGTGGTCCACGGGTATACACCGCGCCCACGTTCCAGGGTTCGTCGGAGCCGGCCCCAGGCGACAGGGTTTCGCATAAGTCGAGTGTCCTTGTAACCGTGTCGTCAAAGGATGGGGGACAATTACTGGCGATCGCTGTTCTGAGGTGCCCTTCTAGGCCTCGGATAAATGAGCGTTTCGCCCTGGCGTCGATGGCCGGATGTCTCATGCCTACTTCCCACTTAGGGTACGTGGCTCGGACCAGGCGTCCCGCTAAGCGGCGAACCTGGTCGGCATATTGCACGAGAGACTCCGCGTCTTCTTTCCTGCACTCGGCCAATCGTTGTGAGAGGAGTTCGGTGCTTTCTCGGCCGAACCAGCGCAACAAGCCTACTTTGGCAATGCTGTATGGGGCCACGGCTTGTCTCCATTCGGGGTGGCTCACAAGACAATTGAACGCTACTCCCTTAAGTTTCATGCGGAGGAGTCCTGCCCTTTCGGCTTCGGACGTATCCGGGGTCGAGTCTTCGAATAACTCGAGATAGTCTGAAAGGGGCAAAGCCTCAGGGTCAGATCGGTCCCATGCCGCTAGTGAGTCGATCAGGGTTCTAGAGAGTCGTGGTGGTTGTCGTTCCTGCGCTTTCATCTCAGTCAAAATCTCTCGGTGGGAATCCACCATAATTTTGCCTAGCGCGAGCACTGATCTCTCCGCGGATGTTAAGTCCGGGTCCTCCGTCCTCGCGTCGCTGTCTACTGGGTCGGAGGTAGCCATTGTTACTGGGATCTAACAAAATTTTACCCCCAGAAAAACGCGAGAGGATATACAAAATTTACGGGATAATAATTAGACTAAAGGGTTACGCAAAAACGGTTACTACTCTATGAAAAGGAGTAGAAGAGCCGCGGAATGAATAGTAAAACACAAACGATAATTAACGACAAATATTCACACGAAATGGGTTCAAGGAAAGAATGATAATAATACGCGAAAACAACGATGCGAAAGTACAACAGATTACGAAAATGATCATAATATTACGAAAGGAAGCAAAGTAGCCGCGAGGTTATAAGTAAATAAATACGAAAATAAACAGCAAGTATATACGCGAAACGGATTTGAAAATAAAGAATATGAAATACTATACGACAAAATTCACGAAAAAAACGGCACGAAGTAACTATGAAACACGACAAGATAATAAACAGGAAAATAACAAAAGGATTTTTTAACTCTAACTATTGAACAGGAAACTCAAATAATAGAGTGGGGCTAGTGACGTTGGGGAGGCAGGTAAAGAACCCAAAAGTGTGGGGCCAGGCCGTTGGTCCTAACGGTTATCTCCAGCAGTGTTATTACCGGAATAATCCTAAGCTGGGTGCAAAGCCTGGGTACAATGGTGGGTACAGGTATCTCACCGTTGAAGGAACCCTTCACTGAACTAGGTGCAGGATGGTTATTGTGGGTTCGGCTGAACGTCTTAAGTTCCTTCGATGAAAAGGTGAAACTCCACGACTTTGACCTAAGAGGGACCTATTCAATCGGCCTGTCCTGACTGGCACTAGTAACGGCTTTTACCGTGTTGTGGGTACAAAAATGGGTCCAAATGGGTTCAAGTGGGTCCAACCAGTGGATTCGGATTGCTTTTTACAAAAGGACCACGTTTCGTTGATGAAAAGGTTGAACTCCACGACTTTGACCTATGGGGGACCTATTTGATCGGCCTGTCCAAACTGGCACTAGTAACGGTTTTTACCGTGTTGTGGGTGCAAGAATGGGCCAAATGGGTACAATGGGGTACAAAATAGGTACAAATGGGTCCAATCAGTGGGTTCGAATCGCCTTTTTCTGGTTTTAGCGCTCGGAAAACCTCCACTAATACCAATTTTACCCAGGAAATCCTGTCACAACGTATTTACCCCTAACTGAATGTTTACGAGACACGTTTTTACACAAGAATATTAAGAAAATTAGGAATAACGAAATGCAACAAGACAAATATACAAGGAAAATATAAAAATCGTAATAAAATATAATAACACAAAATCAATCTTAAGATATATATACAGTTAATACTTCTCTGAGCCTGATATGATAATTGACTATTTTGGGGTGCTAGGGGGGCTTGGGTCAATTTTGAGGGACTCTGTTTGCCTTTCTGTGTCCTAGCCGTGTGCCTACCTACTGGATTCGGATTTCTGAGAGTGCATGAAATCCCCAGTTCTGACACCAATTTTGTAATGTGTTCAGACGCCCGTTGTTACCTCCTGTGGATGGATGGCGAGTAACTAGAGGTGACCTAAAATGGGAGTCTGAACGTATTACCTGAGAATTTTGTAGGTGAGCAGTTGGCCCTGCAGCGATTTTGCACAGTGTCGCTACAGGTTTGGACGTCTCCAAGGCAAAGTTCTCCAGCTGAAAGACTAGTGAAATGGTGACTCTACGGTGTTCGGATAATAATTGAAACAAGAGGAAGTTAACGAAATGAACGAATTTATTGTAAAAAGAGCTAGCACAATTTGGGGTCGCGAAGGCGGATGACTCGATACAAGAAGAAGGATTTACTTTAAGTGCGCGAATAAACGGGATTCTAATTACATAGCAAAGGGGCAAAACTAATAGATTCAGAGATTTGACAAGTGGTGTAGAAATATGTAATGATTGTATGGCAACAGAGTCGGAGTCTTGGATGGGTTCTGATGGGGTCTGATAACTGGGTTCGTTGAGTGAAATGTTGAAGACTTTGGGGATGAAATCAGGGCTCAATTTGAGAGAAGTCTGCAGAGGTACTGAAACAAAACGGGAACGTTCTGAATTACCTCTGTAAGGAATTGTGTGATTGCAGAAGGCCTGAGGGGCGCTGTTACGCGACAGTGTCGCTTAAGTTTCTGACTATAAAATAAAGGGGCCTTAGGCCTTACCTCCTATAATCCTCCTGGTTCGTCTCGGGAAGTCCGTCTCCGGGCTCGTCCTGGCTCCTCCAGTTGGATCCGCCTGCAACAGGTGGGTGATTACGGCAGTACCTTGTGGGTTCAAGGTAGGGGCTCGCCGGGTGCTGGCCGTGGCTGGTGGTATTGAGAAAACCTCCCGTCCTCTCTCTCTCTTGGCGTCAATTTAAAAGGAATATTCAGAAGAGGAATCAATTTTACAGTCCAAATCACACAACGAATCTACTACTGGGGTCAAACAAAATGGCTATCACTCTCTCAACTCAAACTAACTAAAACTGAAATATCGCAGGTCTGGTCGCAGGTCAGGTCTCAGGTAAGGTCTCTGGGGTTATGTTCTGGTGGTCGGAAGCGGGGGTATTTATATCCGCCCCTCCTCCAGTTGCGCCGGAAAGAGGCGCAGAAGGCCTCCTCCCTCTCAGTACTACCACCCTAGTCAAATTCGGAAGTACCGCCCGAGTCAGTGGCGGTCTCCCAACTGATGTTTGAATTTGACTACAGGAGCATCGTACGTCCAGCCGTTCGTTCACAGTAAGGCCCCGAAGTTTGCACCGACAGGCATTTTCGACTCCAGTGTGAATGAAATTGTATACAATTCAAACCAAATCTCGTAACCAGAGACGCGCCCACAATAGGAATTTGTGAATACAGCCAATCATTGGTAGGGATCACCTGATTATATTGGCGGAGTATGAAGTCGAGTTGGTTGTTCTGTGATATTATTTAATTTGAAAAATGATGGCTCTTTTGGAGTTTGTTGGTAGGTAGTGAAACTTGAACAAACGTTGAAATATTATTGATGGGTAAATTATTACTACGGTAAATCATTACTCAACGGTAAATTATTACACAACGGTTCATTATACCATCTACGTAGAAGGGGCTGGAGTTTGTTGGTAGGTACTTTTGCAACTTTTTTACAGATAATGATAATAATTGTATTATCTCCTACATAAATTTGCTTTTCCTTGCCCATGACATTTTATAAACACGTTCGGGATCATTTTTGTATCTACTAATACTCATATTTTTTACAGGTAATAATAATTATTACATACTACATAAATTTGCTCTTACTTGCCCTTAGCATTGTATAAACATGTTCGGGATAATTTTTGTTTCTACTATACTCTTACAGCAAGGCGCCCCTAGTCACAGGCGCAGGATTGGGGCATCACCGGAGCTGATGTCTCCGCAATGGAGGGGGGAGGAAAAATTGGCAAACTCCAACCTTACATACTAATCCTCTGCTAACAATCCCGCATGCTCACTAACCCCCCTAAACGCATGATTTTCCCTTGGGTTAAGCTCTGCATGTGCGTTTATCGACGTCCAATTTTACTGATAATTCTCGTTCAATTCGCTATAATTATGTAACTAAACTAGGTACAAAATTATTATTATTATTTTGTTGGACACCTGTAGTACATAACGTATTAAGTTAATAGACTTCATATACCGTTTATTGTACGAACTATATAGAAATCATAATCAATTTCAGTAAACAAATAAATAGTTCTTTCTTTTTCGTATTGTAGAAATCAATATCATAAGGCATATCAAATGTTGGCAAAGCCTAAGCGCAACTATTATGCAAATGTCCATATTATATTATTATTGAGCATGTAATATTCCATTATGTCTATATTCCCATGTGGCGCTAGTTCAATTAATTTTCGTATACCTACCTCTATCGGAATTAGGGATCACCTTGGCCAAATGTTATACAAACAAAATTCTTCCTTTTCAAAATGCTCTCCACGGCGGGTAGGTTGGGCGCGTACGCGACGACGAGACGCATCTCCCCGCGTACCGGAACACGATCGCGGTCGATGAATCTCCTATTGCCAACCCTCAGCCGCACTTCCAAGAGGTGCAACCAACTATCAGTCCTCGTTGGACCAGCACGAGCGCTCGCCTAACTGCGTCATCTCTGCACACTCATCTTCATGTGCGCTTGGCTGTACCTGGGTACTCACATACATGATGTGTGTTCAGCCACTTGTGCACCCTTCCACATGTGCGTGCACTCAACTCCTTGAACACACATATCCCTGCACACACCATCTAGATCCAGAACGGCCAGTTACCAGCTCCCCAACGAAGATCACTTGCCAGCACCACTCATCATCCGCAAGTAGCCTCTCCAGCGCACCACCTATACAGTCGGGAATTCCTGGGAGGATTATCCAGGCGAACCTAGCCAGATACTTCGGAGATGCCAACACTCGCTCTAATCACGCTAGAGGGGACTCACATCTATGCAAGTCCCCTTGGCGCATTTTGATTGCTTCACGCATCTCCTGATCCGCCTGAGGACAGCCGGTTCTCCCAAAGGGGGGAGAGATGTACCGAAGGAAGTGCTGAGGTAAGCACCGCCGCACTCCGCAGGGGGGGAACGGGCCTCCGAAAACCCGTGAGAGAGCAATTCCGATCGAGGCTGCGTAGGATTCTTAATAAAAGCTACCTTACATTCAAGTGCCATGTTTTCTTCTATTCTCCCGGCCAGTACAGGTACAGTGGTCCGCCCATATCCCCCCTCATACCGCTCGTGGTGGATGTACGCTAAAACACATACATTACAGTGGTGAAACCGACGTTCTCGCATCCTTCTCATCATGGAGTCCCCCCCCCCCCATCTTGACCCCCCCACCACCCAACGAATTCGCCTCCTCCTCTCGAACGCCGCCACTGCCGACCCTTCCGCCTCTCTTTCTCCCCCCTCTCGACTACTCCCCTCTCCCTACGATGGGAGCGTAGAATCACCCACCGCCGGCCGACCCTATCTCGCGGTATCCTCCCAGAACCACTCCCTGCAAGCTAAAGATCTCGCAAATAAACTCGCAGAAGTGGAGATGGAAGTCGCAAGAGAGTCGAAACCCAACCTGGGTGCCCACCATCCCCTACTAGCTGGGGGATGGAGGGAGACGGCTTCCAGTCACATAAATACTCCCCTCCTTCGCCTTTCCAACCATTCTACGCTCTCCTTTAGTCGCTGACTACTCTCTCTCCTCCTTACCTCGTCTCTATCCTCAACCAAACCGGGCAACGCTCCTAAAAGAATCCGCGCATGGTGGTGGTACGCCCATAACCAAAACGTACACACTCCTAAAAGATCCCGGGCATGGTGGTGGTCCGCCCATACCCAAACCGGGCACATCCCCCCTCACACCGCTCGTGGTGGATGTACGCTAAAACACATGCATCACAATAATATTTGTACGAATGTCATTGTAATTGCCCGGACAGATGCGGTACTCGATTCAGGGCTTTCCTGAAGCACGAGGGTGGGTATTCATCATAGAAAACATTGATTACGCAGAAGGGGTATAGAAAAATAGTACACCATTGCGCAGTAATTTGCAGCATTTTGGAGCGCTCTCGCTGAGATACGAGTAGGTACATTGATTAACATGTGAGCAATTTGTAAGTAACTATGTGGTCGCTGCACTAGACTCTACTCACCGAGCAGGTTTCCGACCGCGAACTCTGTTGGAAAGGAAAATCCCAAAGTAATCTGATACACGTTATCATTTAAATGTATAAATAGATACGATTCTTTGATCACGGCCGCCTACCTGATGGAAGGATTGTAATAGAATGCGCCTAAAAAGACGAAGCGTCAACGTTGAAGCGACTCTAATTAGTGTTGGGACGGAATGACCGAAGACAGACCTGAAGCTTCACTTAGGGAGCCTGTTGGATTTGGGCGACCCACCGTTTTATCCGGCGTCGGATCTTTTTGTGAGAAGAAAGGGGATGACCGCGTAGAGCTTTACCTCAAATGGAGGATTTTGGGACGGTCGCGTGTGAATCGTCCTCCTACTAGTATGCTAAGGGCCGTTTTGCACATTTGCAAGCCCGATTAAAGTCTGACTAAGTCAAATCTCTGGTTATCTCTCGCATACAGTTTATCAATTCACTTTAGCAGCTGATTAGCGCTAATTTGTGACTATCTTTAACTGGAGAGGGAAGCTGTAGTTAAAATTTAACTATCCAGTCAAAGTCTGATCAGCGAGTAGCCATATTGCATTTTCGTTTTTTTAGCATGAACATACTTTAGCCATGACCAAACTACCGAAAAACGTTACGCGTGTGAGTTACGCGAGAGGGGAACGAAAGTAGCGCGATACCGATAAACATCCACTGCTAGTGAAATTAATAGCTAGTTTTGTTTTCTTTCCCCCTCATCCTACGAAGCTGAAATTTGCCAGTGAGCCTCCTTAGGACTGCTGGGTACAAATGACAAGATGAGAGCAACATGATATGGGTTTACCTAAAAACGTTTACTTGTAGTCACGCATGAATAATGAATGATGGAAAACTGAAATAGGCAATATAATTTGTAGTGAGGTACATGCAGCAGCAGCTTGCATGTCTCCTGCACGGATTCGTAGTGAGCATTTTATATGCTTCGTGGAGCATATAAAGTTATTCCATGCACGATTTGTAACCTAGTTGAGGTTGTATCTTGGTGAAGACCGAATCAATGCATGATCCCCCCCCCCCCCCCCCCCCGGGTAGTGATTTAAAGTTCTCCAAACGACATTTAGCGTTCTCTAATCGACTATTCGCGTTCTCCGATCGATGATTTAACGTTCACCAAACGACATTTAGCGTTCTCCAATCGATATCTCGCGTTCTACGATCAATGATTTTACGTTCTCCAAACGGCATTCAGCGTTCCCCAATCGATATCTCGCGTTCTACGATCCATGGCTTAACACGTATAACATAAAGAAAACCAGCATTCCGAGAATCAGCAGACAGCGAATCAGAAAACATTAAGAGGCTAAAGCATATTCATGTTTTTATAATTTTATAAACATTCGGGGAGGGGAGGGGGGGGGGGGGGTTGAATGCCCCCGCCGAGGAGCAAAGCGCCGCGTTTCTGTTCCTATTTGTGTCCGAAATAATACTCTACTACGTGGATTTCCACTCCAGGTTCCGCCTATCCAAAGAAACCACCATACTTCATTTTGTTCGTTAACGGAAACTATCAAAACTTAACACTTGAAGGAATGTTTTTTCGTGTATCATTACAATTAGCAAAACAAAAACGCTGCAAATTATTACACAAATGTTTATTATTTATCCTGTGCCCCTTCTGCGTAGATCACTGTTTTATGCGTCAATACCCTCGAGCTCCCCCCAGGAAAGCCCTAAATCGATTACTGGAGCCGACCCGGGAATTAAAGTTTCCTGCAAATTCGCGGGATTCAATAATTCAATAATTAATTATTTTTTGCAGTTATTCAAGAAGCATAAGGCTTCCGTTATAACCGTTGTGTTATACTTTACCTGCATAGATGTCCCTTCTACGTAGATACTCGTACTATAATGAACCGGTGTGTAATAATTTACCGTTGCGTAATAATTTACCGTTGCGTAATAATTTACCCATTGCGTATAATTATTTGCCCATCAGTAATACTTCAACGAGTGTTCAAGTTGCAAAAGTACCTATCAACAAAATCTAGCCCCTTCTACTTAGATGGTATAATGAATCGTTGTGTAATAATTTACCATTGTCTAATAATTTACCCATCAATAATACTTCACCGTTGGTTCAAGTTGCAAAAGTACCTATCAACAAAATCCAAAACAGCCTTCATTTTGGTTTATTATTTTCAATAATGAACCATTGGAATCGAGCATGAAAAAAAAAGTTCTTACCCCCCCTCAAAATTTGATGGTTTACGTTTCAAAGTATGTAGAATCCAAAACTGCAATAAAAACGCTGCAAATCCCTGCACAACGGTTTATTATTTTGTATAGAATACCCTTCTGTTACAGATCACAGCTCTATGTATAGATAACCCGTCTATATAATATGATATGTACTATTCTACACATATTATGTAGATCGCAGACCCTCCGTAGGTTAGTACCTAACCCCGTACTCGTTACTAGGTACCTACCTAAATCACGAGTTAAATGTTGCTAAAATAATTCTGCCGATGACAAACAGTACCTAACAAAAAGAAACACACATAATGAAGTTCTGAAAAGAAATTGTTGATGAGGAATGAAAAAAGTTGCAAAAGTACCTACCAACAAACTCCAGCCCCTTCTACGTAGATGGTATAATGAACCGTTGTGTAATAATTTACCGTTGAGTAATGATTTACCGTAGTAATAATTTACCCATCAATAATACTTCAACGTTTGTTCAAGTTTCACTACCTACCAACAAACTCCAATAGAGCCATCATTTTTCAAATTAAATAATATCACAGAACAACCAACTCGACTTCATACTCCGCCAATATAATCAGGTGATCCCTACCAATGATTGGCCGTATTCACAAATTCCTATTGTGGGCGCGTCTCTGGTTACGAGATTTGGTTTGGATTGTATACAATTTCATTCACACTGGAGTCGAAAATGCCTGTCGGTGCAAACTTCGGGGCCTTACTGTGAACGAACGGCTGGACGTACGATGCTCCGGATGGTCTTAAAAAACTCGCAAGTTCAAGAACTATTTAAAACCGTAAAAATATTTACGTAAAAAAATGGTATAGGCGTTTTGAAAATGTCAACCCCTATTTTGAACCCCTTAGAGATGACTCACAGTAACGTCGAGCTTCGAGGACCAACTAGACGCCGAACGGAACCTATAACCCGAATTTCATCAATTTTTTTTCATGGTAACTAAGAAAAGTGGCCCGTACGGCGTACGGCGTACGGCGTACGGCGTACGGCGTACGGCGGACAGACAGAAATATTTTTATTGCAGTTTTGGATTCTACATACCTTGAAACGTAAACCATCAAATTTTGAGGGGGGGTAAGAATTTTTTTTTTCATGCTCGATTCCAATGGTTCATTATTGAAAATAATAAACCAAAATATTTCTGTCTGTCCGCCGTACGCCGTACGCCGTACGGGCCACTTTTCTTAGTTACCATGAAACAAAATTGATGAAATTCGGGTTATAGGTTCCGTTCGCTGTCTAGTTGGTCCTCGAAGCTCGACGTTACTGTCAGTCATCTCTAAGGGGTTCAAAATAGGGGTTGAAATTTTCAAAACGCCTGTACCATTTTTTTACGTGAATATTTTTACGGTTTTAAATAGTTCTTGAACTTGCGAGTTTTTTAAGACCATCCGGGGCGTCGTACGTCCAGCCGTTCGTTCACAGTAAGGCCCCGAAGTTTGCACCTACAGGCATTTTCGACTCCAGTGTGAATGAAATTGTATACAATTCAAACCAAATCTGGTAACCAGAGACGCGCCCACAATAGGAAATTTGGCGGAGATGAAATCATTGCTAGGGATCACCTGATTATATTGGCGGAGTATGAAGTCGAGTTGGTTGTTCTGTGATATTATTTCATTTGAAAAATGATGGCTCTTTTGGAGTTTGTTGGTAGGTAGTGAAACTTGAACAAACGTTGAAGTATTATTGATGGGTAAATTATTACTACGGTAAATCATTACTCAACAGTAAATTATTACACAACGGTTCATTATACCATCTACGTAGAAGGGGCTGGAGTTTGTTGGTAGGTAGGTACTTTCGCAACTTTTTTCACTCCTCATCAACAATTTCTTTTCAGAACTTCATTATGTGTGTTTCTTTTTGTTAGGTATCTGTTTGTCATCGGCAGAATTATTTTAGCAACATTTAACTCGTGATTTAGGTAGGTACCTAGTAACGAGTACGGGGTTAGGTACTAACCTAAGGAGGGTCTTCGATCTACATAATATGTATAGAATAGTACATATCATATTATATAGACGGGTTATCTATACATAGAGCTGTGATCTGTAACGGAAGGGTATTCTATACAAAATAATAAACCGTTGTGCAGCGATTTGCAGCGTTTTTCAAATGGAATAATGTCGGGAACAGCCAACTCTATAATCATTTTCACCCATAACACCCGTGGGTACATTCCGATCTGGCCGCAATGTTTCGGGACACAACTAGGGCCCAAATGGAGCATGTGTGCGAAAGAACGAATTCTTTACACCGAAAATGAAGTAGGTACGGATGATACGGCGGACGGTGGACGGACATTGCATTTTTGGAAAGTACGCACCTTAAATCGTAAAAGTCAAAATTTTGTGGGGGTGTTATGAAAATTTTCTACTGAGCGAATACATAAGTGTATTATTCACAGGATAATAAACCAAAACCGACACGTTATCCAGTTCCGCCACCGGCTAACGCTGTCCAATTTTATGTTTTACTCCAGTTGGACTTTCTTCAGCTCTTTATCTGTGTGATATTGGTGACAGTGTTTTTGATCAACTGGATAACCGGACTCCCTTTCAGAAACACACATCACTGGAAATCATAGAGGAAGTGGCCGAGGATGATGATCTGCAATCTGAGACTAAGGGGATTTACCCTAATCCCACCACGTCGCACATGCTATAGATTATTACAAAGGCTCGGTTCCGGGCATATTTTCATACTTTAATGGGCGATTATGCTCGTTGAAACAAGCATTTTGGCAGTAGAATGAGGTCTCTAGAGTTTACGGAATAGAAGTTATAAAATCTTATAAAATCCTGTTGGGGCCTTTTTTTAAATAAAAACCTATAAAATCTTATATGTGGGGTTTTCTTGGTTTAGTGCACTATTTTGCTCATTTTCACATGAAAAGCGCATATTTCCTACCATCCGAAAATAGGGCATATATTATCTACTGAAAAATACTTGAAGGATTTTGAATCCTCGAACCGTTTCAAGTTAATTGCCAAAGCTAAGGCTGCCCTTATGGATGAGGCTGCATTTCGTCTCTCATTTTTATTAAAGCAGACCTAAGTTCACTTCCTGAACTCATCCTGAGGCTCGAAACCAGCGGAAAGGAACTCACTGAAGTTGTTGAATTGATGGAAGATGCCCTTGAGACAGCCGGCAATTGGCCCGGCAAGCCTGGGAAAATTGTCAAAGAGACGCTGGAATTCGTTCTTGAACGGAATGCTGGCTGGAAAGTTGGTCAAAATGCTCAGAGGAGAACCGCGCAAAGGTCTCAATTTCACCCCAGCAGAAGCAGCTTCACTAAAGTATTGCCTCTCGTTTCAGCTGACGTCGAGTGATCGTTTTCCGCCTTGAAGTTGTTGGTAACTGATTTAAGAAAATCTCTGACGGTTATGGTAAAACAAAGACGGTTCAACCTACCGAAGAAATCGAAAATTTATTTTGAATCAAGTTCAAAAAAATAACAACCAGCACAGTAATATTCATTCAAGCAACAACGTTCCAAAACCCTCTATATGCAGAATGATACTGATCTATCTAAAAATCTAAATCATCTGAAAGCCCGCATTACATGACAAGAAGTGGTCGAAAAATTATACCACCTAAATGCTGATGGTTCCGAAGCAGGATGAGAAATGTTTGGACTAAGAGAGAGAGTAACAATTACCAATAAAGAAATTTATTATGCATATTATTATGAGTATGACATGAATGTGGAATGTCAGAAGTTTTCATTGTTTTTTAAAAAAATTTGTTATTAGGTCTGTATTTAAAAAAAGAAGGTTGTTATATATATTATTAATTTTAGTAAATTAAAATTACAAAGCAGATTAATTAAATTAAAAATATGGGAGAAATAATTTATTTCAGCCGATTATTTTAATAATTAATATTGAGTCATCCTTGGATTTTATATCAAGTGAGCATGCGTTAATATATCTTCCATCTTGTCTGCCACAGCCTTGTGAATAAAAATTCGTCTATGTTAATCGACTTTCATCGTCTTACTTTAAGCCTCCTACACCCTGCATAACAGTCAAAAACCAGGGAAATCGTCTGAAATCACCGTCAGTTTGTATAATAACACTTAAATGGCACCACCAATGATCAAAGATAATTTGAGGGGAAAAAAAGGAGCGTACCTAATTCGTGTTTAGGGGCCAAAATTAATGGAAAACATCAGAAATAGCTATTTCGATTATTACGCATGAATGAAACAATAAATGAACAGCCAACATTTCTGTAGGTGTGTCCAGTAGAATAATAAACCCATGTGACAAGGACTTTGCAGCGTTTTTGCGATCTTATTTAATGGGTTTAACGCGCTTATTCAGAGGTTTTATCGGTCCTGTCGATCCGAGCCCTAATTATTACCTTCTCGGACAAGAACTTCTCCCCTCCACCCACCCGTCCACACCAAACCTCCGCCCGTCCAACCCACCACTCCCCACCAACGCTAAAGGTCTCTGATTCCTCGCAGAGCTGTGAAAACCTTTTTTGTCGTCACCTTCCTGTCCTCGGGCGAGACCTTCCCTGGTCATTCAATCGAACCGGGCGTTACGGAAGGCGGAGCCCACGAAACCGAAACATTTGTAGCAAAACGGACCGTCATCGCGGGGGTGGAACTCAAGACGACGGTTTCCGGAGGCAAAAAAGTGGCACAATTGGAGCACCCCGCATCCCGGGCGGTTTTTAAGGGTCACCATTGTCCTCCCCCACCTGCCCCCGCTCTGTCTTTTCCGTTGATTTTTGAAAGACGCGAAATTTTTTTTGTGTTCAGAGCCCCCCTCCCCCCCGAACCTTTAAAAAAAGTAAAAATGGACGGCAATTTTTTCCTCTTTTTCTGATGGTTGTGCTTCCAAGGAGAAGGCGTTACGCCTAAGTTGGCTCCAATTGTCGGAAATCTGACCCGTTTGAGTGGGGGCGGACAATGGGCTACCCTAAGACCGCCCCCACATCCAGCCGTCATCGACCCGACGCACAGTGCGACGAAAGGTACCTATGTCTCCGCAGAGATGTACCAACTTTTCTTTATTAAAAGTCTTGATAACTCAACCAATATTTTTTGTCCTCTGCAAGTTTTCAAGGGTGGGAAACAAGAATATTAAGTCACAATGGACGAATTATTAGGGAAAAAAGCTAAAAATCAAAATCTATCTGTCATTATAGAAAATTTCTAACACTAGCAACTGTCATAAAAACGCTGCAAATCCCTGCACAACGGTTTATTATTTTGTACAGAATACCCTTCTGTTACAGATCACAGCTCTCCGTATAGATAACCCGTCTATATAATATAATATGTACTATTCTCTGCACATTATGTATATCGCAGACCCTCCGTAGGTTAGTACCTAACCCCGTACTCGTTACTAGGTACCTCCCTAAATCACGAGTTAAATGTTGTTAAAACAATTCTGTTGATGACGAGCAGTAACTAAAACGGCAGAAAGAAACGCAAATAATGAAGTTCTGAAGGAAAATTGTTGATGTGGAGTGAAATAGATGCCCCTTCTGCGTAGATCACAGTTTTCTGTGGTCAATACCTACCTTCGTGGTCAAGTATAATTAAACGTTGGGTAATAACTTGCCCATCAATAATACTTCAACGGTTGTTCAAGTTGCAAAAGTACCGATCAACAAAATCCAGCCCCTTCTTGGTTGATGAACCGTTGTGTAATAATTTACCGTTGTGTAATAATTTACCTTTGTGAAATAATTTACCGTTATGTAATAATTTGCCTTTGTTTAATGATTCATCATTGTGTAATAATTTACCCATCAATAATACTTCAACGTTTGTTCAAGTTGCAAAAGTACCTACCAACAAAATCCAATAGTCCATCACTTAGGTATATCGCAGAACATCCAACTCGACTTCATACAGCCATCCTTGATTATAATCAGGTGCTCCCTAGTGATGATTATCTGGGCCGGATTTATACCGTGTGATTCACGATCGTGTCGACGAAGCTTATTGGTGCACGTGAACGGCTGGACGTACAATGCTCCGGGTGGTCTCAAAAAATTTTTTAGCTCAAGACAAATTTAATAACGTAAAAAAAACCATACCCTTCTATCGAAAGTTTTCGAGCTACGGCGTTCTGAAAATTGCAACCCCTATTTTGAACCCCTTAGAGATGACTGACAGTAACGTCGAGCTTCGAGGACCAACTAGACCCCGAACGGAACCTATAACCCGAATTTCATCAATTATTTTTCATGGTAACTAAGAAAAGTGGCCAGTACGGCGTACGGCGGACAGACAGAAATTTTTTTATTGCAGTTTAGGATTCTACATACCTTGAAACGTAAACCATCAAATTTTTAGTTGGGGGTTAGAATTTTTTTTTCATGCTCGATTCCAATGGTTCATTATTGAAAATAATAAACCAGGTAGGTATATTATTTTCGGTAAACCACTGTTTTCTGTACTCAACATCTGCCCTTCAGCTCCCACCAGGAAACCCCTTAAACGAGTACTAAAGTGGGCCCATGAATGACAGTTTCACATAAATGCGCAGGATTAAATATTTCAATAATTAAATATTAAAAATATGGTCTTCTCGGCAAGACCTCCTATGTACAGTAGCGCTCCTATAGCATACCTGACACACTACTAGAGGTGTCATTCCACAACGAAATAGGCTCTTTGTTCAACCCTCTGTGAACTAGACTCTTTGTAGAGTAACAACACATATTAATCAAAATAATCCGATGTATAATTATAATCAGATAATCATATAATTACTCAGTACAATAATTATACTCATCTGTAATTTCCGAATATCCGAAACTAGTGACTTCGTATGTGATCAAGTTGGCATATCTGCCAACTCCCTTTGTTCTATTGAGGCTAACGCCATCTTTACTTACTCTTCTCCGTTCCGCTCGTCTAATAAGACATAGCTCTGGTCAGTGTTTTCATAAAACTCTCATATTATACTTTTCAAGTGATATTCGTCTCTATCTCTGTTTCCGTCATAAATACAAGGATATTTCTGCACTCGTGAAACTCGTCTTTATTGACTTCACCAAATATGTAAGTCTATTTGATTCAGTTATATTCGTTGGGAAACTCCGACCAAAATCTCACTTATCATTCGGTTTGAAACCAATGTTCTGGCACGATATCGTTAGACGTCTTATGAACTAAGTTTCTATAGCAAATTAAAATCGATGTGCGTATAAGCGCCCAAAAGTAAGTCTTGGTCTTAGTGATGAATATGTTAACAATGATTTGGCTTCTCTCCCGGAGTTTTGTCTTGGCTCCCTCCCGAGTTCCGTTTTTGTCAAGGACGCCATCGTGGTTGCAATGACGCGCTACGACAAATGGCGGACATCCGCTTTGTTCATTTTTCGGTCTGATCTCAGACTGAATTTTTTTTTTTTTTCTTGTTTGTATCTCCCTCTGGGCTAAGTAGTTGTCGCTTCGAAAACTGACTGTTTTACTGACAAATTACTGACCACGTATTTACTCGAACGTTTCTGACTGGTTTTTAGGGCAAATAAAGGTTCAGAGGGACTTGCTGTTTTCATCACCAAGGTGTTGAGTAGGGGGTGACTGAAACGCTCTGTTCACAGGTTCCGAAACGTCCGATAGAGCTCTCCTGTGAACAAAATCCGATCGATTTCATAATCGAGAGCGTAAACCGTGCGTTGTTTGTTTATATTCCGTCCGATGGAACTCCGGTTCCTTCCGATCCCCGTTTGGAATAAGGGTACCTAGATTCCTTCGGATAAAATTTATGCTTTCTGTCTCCTAGCGCCATCCGCATACGGGCGAAGTCGTACAGCATCCTTGGCCCTTAAGGTGGCTGTGCGCACGAGTTTGCGCGATGGTGGTTATGCCACCAGCTCGAGTCAGGAAAGATCGCCACTGCCTTTAGTGCACAGGCTTCCGATTCCGTTCCGCCTAACGATAAATAAGACACGATAAAAGAATGCATTCTTTATAGTACCTATATGGATACTTCGTGAGTGGTCGATTTCAGTGCACATCCGATACTTCTGTTACTCCTGGCGTAAAAGTCAAATCAGACGAGGGTACCCGGTACGTAGCTCCCATGGTGGAACGTCGTTGTACGTTCGCGCCCGGGTCTAATCATAATGCACGTATCTAATGGCGGGCCTATAAAATCAATAGGCCCAAGGGCCGCAACTCAATGGGAAGATCACTGGGCAATAACTTCCTGGAGGTAAAGAACCGTCCGTTGACATTTATGTCACCGTCGCAGAAAGGTCGCACGTATTCCGTCAGTCACCAGGGAGAGTTTTTCCGATCCGAAAAAGCCTTATCATTGTTGACTAAAAATATGTACAAGGGCCCGAAATGTGTCTTTCCGCTGTCAGTTCACCTGCTATAAAATTTTTGATGTCCGTATGTATCATGAGAGTTGGATAGGTACCTATTTTCGAAATATAATTTCTGTAAATAGTATCAGAAGAGTCAAATCCGTCCGAAACATGTGATTCCTATAAATTACCATACCCCTGATTTCGTATTGAACTGACAGGTTCCCATATCTCCGTCGTAAGCCCGCCAATCTGTGAAGAGAAAAATCTGTAAATTCTTTATAAGAAAAATCCGTAGATTCAGGACTACAAATCCGTAAATCCAAAAAGTCCGTAGACTCAGGTCTAAAAATCCGTAAATCCGAAATGAAAAAGTCCGTAGATTCAAGACTACCAACCGTTGATCTGAAGTAAGAAAAGTCCGTAGATTCAAGACTAAATCTGTAAATCTGTAAATCTGACATAAGAAACTAGAAATATTTGAAGCATATTTGAATAAAGACACATTTCGTAGGACCAAGCCCGCAAAATACCAAGACAAGAAAACGCATATCGAATGCTCGAACAATTTTACCAAGATGAATGTGGTGCACTAATCCGCAATTTGCATTTAGCGATGAGTGAGGTGATTTCTGATCCTTGTTCCGTTATTGAGCTATGTACTAAATGTTTGGACTCCGTTTTTCAGCATCCGTAAGACTGAGGACCTGACTAAATGTCAGACTCAGGTCTTAACTGTCCGTAAGACTCATGTCTTAATAATCCGTAACAAAATCCAGCGCTGGTGTTTTTGATATGTCAATACTGATCAATTTGTCGAACTCATGTAATGTTCAAACAATGTCTGTGTATTGTGTATGTCCCGTATGTGATACTGCTTTCTGGTTGCAGATTTTTTTTTTGCTCCCATCCGAACATCCGATTCTCGTCATGAGTGACCAATCCCACGACGAATTCTCCATCGCGGACGATCTCGAAGAGATGGCCCGCGCGAGATTCGCTGATCCGATACCAGACGCAGTTCTGGGACAACCTGGCGACTCTGCTCCAATTCCGACCTCCGACCCGTCCGTCTCAGTCTCTGACCCGTCCATAGAACAGCTGAGGCTTCAGGCAGCCAGGTCATCCGACGAGATACTGGCGAGGTATCTCGAAACATTTAAACATTCCGTGGAGGTAAGCTTTGGAAAATTTACTGAAAAATTATCTGAACTGGACAATAAGATAAATTACTTAGCTGGCCAAGTCCAGAACCCTCCGACCTCTGTGGCTCCCGTTGAGCATCCGGTGGCAAATGCCACTAATCCGTCTCCAACCGTTTCCGCTATTCCGATGGAAGTAGATGGAAACGCTTCATCTACTCCCTTTATACCTCCAAGTTTGAATGTTCAGTTGTCCGGCAATGCGAGAAACCCTTATAGGGTCAGAAAAATTGATTCCGTTCATTTGACGCCTGTGGCGAAGTTAAAAGACGCTGATCAGTTTAAATATTGGCGCCGTAGTGTGGTGGGTCAGCTGGAGATGACTGAGTGTTCCTTTGTCCTGGATCCGCAGGAACCGGCTCCGTCCGCCTTTTCCGAGGACGAGCTGGTTACTGTTCGGAGAAAGGTCAGGTACTTCATTCAGGAGTCTCTAGACACCTACTACCAGGATCTTGTGCAAGATCTTTCCGATCCGAAACTGATATTAGAAAAACTCCAGAGGGTGTGTGATCCGTCATCCACCTTCCAATTAAAACGCCTGGTGACTGCCTTCAATACTCTTCGTTTTGATCCGGCGGCGGAAAGAGCTGTTGAGTTTCTTGGTCGTTTCGACGACCTTCAAAAGAAATTGTTTGCTATCAGTCCAGGGATGCTCACGCCGGAATACGTCAAACAAATCTTCGAGATGGCAATTGAAGGGACCTTGACGTATTCCAAAGCTAAGCTTCAGGGGTTCCGATTTACCATCTCAGAATTAAGAGACCTCTTGCTCGAAGATGAGCTCCGAGGGGATCAAGTAGCCCCAACATCCGGTGACAGTTCACAAGTTTTCCGACAAAGAGTGGTCTCCACTAGAGGTAGGGGCGGGCAGTCCGGGCGGGGAGGTGGTCCGAACAAATATTCGAATCGGGGGATTCCGGGAAAGGATTTGACTCTTCACAAATCCTCTCCACCGTCACACACTATTAAATCTTCGGTTGTGTGCGCCTACTGTAAAAAGAAGGGCCATAAAAAATCGACTTGCTTCAGGGCTAAGAAATTATGCTTTAACTGTGGCAAGTCTTCCGCTCACCGGGCATCAAATTGCCCTTATCCGAGTGTGCTGACAAAACCCCCTTCCGCAACAAGTAAGCCTCCCTCTGGGGCCATTCCGAAAACTGGTCAGACGTCTACTTCCTTCCGTTCGTATCCGAAAAATAGGTACTCACAACTTCCGAAACCTAAACAAAGTCCCAAATATGCTGGGACCAGTCACTCTGGTCCGGGTCCCCGTTTATATAAGATGCCCGCTGGGCAAGCTAAACTTCTTGAGCGGGTTTTCGGGCAGCATTCTGATGCTGTCTTCTCCGTGGTCCAACCCTCCCTAGCCGTCTCTGAGGATGATTCTGATGTGTGGGTGGCCATGGGCCCTGAGGAAGCTCAATATGCGAGCTCTCTCAATGTTCTCCATGAAACTCCCGGACCTTCAGGTAATGCGTTATCTTTTGATGAAACCTCTAACTGCTTTACGGCGATAGTGGACTCTGGGTGTACTGAACACATGACAGCCACGAAGGCAAATTTGAGTAACTTCCGCTATTTGCAAAGTACGCGAACTTTCAAGTGCGCTAATGCGTCCAATGACGCAGATCTATCCGTTGATTTCTGTGGCGACATTGATTTCATTAATAATGGTCAGCCTTCTCAGCTGCAGTGTGTTCTGTACTGTCCCAACTTGTCTAACAATTTATTTTCTGTTCGGAAAATTGCACGGGCTGGCATCACCGTTCTGTTATCAAAAGATAAAGTCGATTTTATTTGGGCGGACACGGGTGCTGTCATCAAATCAGGCTATTTCCGTGGGGGTCTTTGGTGGGTTGACTTTCCGATCGCCCGCCACTCCGAATCCGCTAATTTTTCGCTATCTGATATATCCGGGGCCAAACGGCCCAAACTTGATGCTACCCTGGCTGCTTCCCATGGACAGCCGTGCACTCCCTCTCGGGTCGGTGCTCGGCTGGGAGGGAGTGATGTGGAAACGCATCCAGGTTCGTCTGGGAGGGAGCATTCCGAATCTAGGGAGCATTCCGAATCTAGGGAGCATTCCGAATCCTGTCCTCCTATGACCTGTGATGACACACCCGTGATAAGCCAAGATTCCATTGACACTAAACTCTCAAATTTTGACAATGAAAATATCAGTAAATTGTACCGTCCACCGCATTGTTCAGATATTTAGTGGCATCTCCGTCTGAACCACGCCTCAAAACAATATTTAAATGCAGCCAAAAAGTTCCTACCAGAACTGAAAGGTATAACATTCTCCGATAATGTCACAATGTGCGAGGACTGTCATCAGGCAAATACTGTCCGCAAATCACATACACAAAGCCGACAGAGAGCCGAAAATCCGTTTGCTACTTTGTTCTCAGATTTAATGGGGCCAGTCAGCCCGGCAAATTTCCGCTCCGGTGATACCTACATAGTAATCTTTGTCTGTAGCTTTTCCCGGTATGTGTTTGCTTACACTCTGAAAAATAAAAAGGAGGTTCACTTGGCTCTCAGAAAGTGTCTTCGTGAAATAGCATCCATAACATCCAAAGACAAAAATGTATTTTGCATAAGTTCAGATAGAGGACTAGAATTTCAGACTTCAGACATGAAGAAACTAATGTCCGATGAGAACATTATCTGGAAGCCAAGCCAACCGCATACTCCGCAACAAAATGGATGTGCGGAGAGAGTTAATCAGGAACTCAAACATAAGATAAGAGTAAACCTACTCTCTGCACGAATGCCATTATCCTTTTGGGGCCATGCGCTCAATTATTCTGTGTTTGTGTATAATCGCATGCCACATTCCTCTAATCTGTTTAAGAGTCCGTTTGAAAAGATGAAAGGATATCCTCCGTCCCTTAAATTCATGAAACGTTTTGGCTGTCTAGTGCACTATGTGGACGTAGGCAGTAAATCTAAGTTTGCTCCGAATGCTAAAAAGGGATATTTGCTTGAATCTTCCGACACCGGTTACGTTATATTTTCCGAACAGCACAAAACTCTGGTAAATTCATGTGATGTGAAATGCATAGAGACCATTGTGTACGGTGACCGCATCCGAGATTATCCTAAACCTTTGGCCGATATTCTAGATATGGGTGATGACCCAGAATCAAACAATGAATCCGAAAATTCCGAAAATATTGTTGCTCTTCAGAAATGTCAAGACAGGGATTCTGAACCGTCTACATACAAAGAAGCTATGGCCTCTCCCGATAAGGACTTTTGGGAGGGAGCTATCCGGGAGGAACTTGAATCCCTGATTGACATGAACACTTGGGAACTCGTACCAAAATCCAGCTTACCCCCTAGGACTAAAGCCATTAACCCTTTTCGGACCATTGTGTCACTAGTGACACACAATGTTTGTTGAATTTTCACGAAGCCATGAAAGGATATAGGCCACTTGTTCGTGTTCTTCATCCATCACTGACTCCATGAGAGTGATATTTTAACGTTACGGGTCCGATAACCATGAAAGAAACCTCTTCGGTAGAAAGTTATTTCACGTTCATCTGCAAGGCTTGAGCCACCTCTGCACCCACGAGTTGAGGTAAGTTTGAGTTGTTCTACCACTGTTATTACTCGTATTTTGGAGTTTCCATTAACTGATTCTCTAAGTGAAGATTGTAATCCACCCACTGGAGTAGCTGTTTACAAAAAAAAAGTGATATGTTTTGGGAAACAGTGATTTTATATCTGTGTCACCAGTATCACAGTGGTACAGGTAGGCATAGTTCTTGGATTATGTGTCAGTGTTGACACAGTGGCCCAACTTCAGTTTCGCGGAAGTGTGACTTCTCTGACACCTTGGGCTAGGGAGGGGTAGAGTGATGTTTAGTAGGCCTACCTACCACGACTTTTCATGGTTTTATGTTGGAAATCTCAATGTTTCCCAGAACATTTATATTGTGATTTCCATTATCAATTCGATGAATGATCCAGTTGATTACTTACCTACTGTATTGTGAAAGGAAATGACTGGAGAGGTTTGAAATTAAAATAAGGAATAACTTTTTGATACCAACTTTGGATTCAGAGTTCCTATAAACTATTGTGATGTTTGTTCGATTTCAGTAAGCACTTTACGCATGAGGAGTTTGCAGTTACCTATTTGATTTGTGATCTGAAATTGAATTTGATGACTATGAAACTGAATGTGATCCTGAAAATAATTTTCCTAATTTTTATTTAATAAACAGTTCGAATTTTTTGAATGGCTTCACTTACTTATTGAACCTTTCCAACTTGTTGGTGACGACATGCTCTGGTGTGTCACTGGTAGCACAAATTTTTGTGTTGAATTAGCATGGCAGTACCAATGTGTTATTGGTGACACAAGTTCTCACAGAAAATTGGCACCTCTATACCAATGTGTCACTGGTGACACTGAATTTAATTCGTCTATATTTTGTAAATTCTGATGAATATTATTTTTTTTACATCAAAATGTCATGTCAGAAGTCCAAAAAAGAGAAGTTTTAAAAAAATTTCCTAAAAGTCCAAAATTTAAATTTCTGGTCCGAATAGGGTTAAGTCTAGATGGGTTCATAAGAAAAAGCGAGAATCTGATGGGTCAATCCGATACAAGAGTAGATTAGTGATAAAAGGGTTCGCAGATACCAACAAGTATTTGATTTCCGAAATTTTTGCTCCGGTCGCCAGGCTAGGTGACGTCCGCTTATTTTTGTCTGTAGTCAATAGGTACAAATTGCATCTATTCCAATTGGATGTGACTACTGCTTTTCTGCATGGCACTCTGGAAAAACCAGTATACATGGAAATTCCGGAAGGTCTTGTTGAGTTGACTGAGCTGGAACAAGACCCAATTGACCCATTTGTCTGTTGTCTGAAAAGATCATTATATGGTCTCAAAGTATCGCCCAACCTCTGGTATAAGAAATTTAGTGAAGTTCTGTTTAACCTGGGGTTTGAGGCATATCCGTTTCAGTCATGCTTGTTCAAGTGGCATCATGATTCGATTTTCGTTTTGTTGCTTATCTATGTCGATGATTGTCTGCTAGCCACTAACGATAATGAGAAAGCACTTGAGGTCATCCGAAATCTTCAGAAAGAAATTAAAATCAAAAATCTGGGAACACCAAAGAAATTCTTAGGTTTTGAGATTATAAGAGATACGACCAAACAAGTGATTTTCATACATCAAAAATCTGCAATTGAGTCACTGATTGATAAATACCTTTATCCGAAATCAAAAATCAGTGAAATTCCGATGTCACCAACCACTTGTACTCTGGGGCGCTCAATTGGAGTCAGCTGGGGACGAGGGCGCGTGTGCGGATCTGCCTTATAGGGAAGTAATAGGGTCACTTCTATATATACAGAACTGTACAAGGCCTGATATCTCCTTTTCTGTCAACTTCATGAGCAGGAAACAGGTGGGGTACACTCTCACTGACTGGAACCATGTTATGAAAATTCTGCAATATCTGAAAGGTACTTCCGACTATGGTATTTTGATTTCAGGAAAATCCGAAGATCTCATTGCGTATTCAGACGCATCCCTCGGGACCAGTTCCGCAAACGGTCGCTCAACCACGGGTTACCTGATTAAATGTTTCGGGGACATGGTTGCCTGGAGATCGAAAAAGCAAACTCATGTTGCTTTATCAACCTGTGAATCTGAATATATTGCTATGTCTGATACCTGTAAAGAACTAACCAATATCCGAAGTTTGTGTGAATTTTTGACAGGAACGATGTTGACTCCGACGCTGAAATGTGACTGCGCTCCGGCAATTTCTGTTGCCATGACTAATGATTCAAAAACTCTGAAGCACATCGTGAAGCTGTGCATGCACTATGTGCACGAAAATTACAAAAATAATAAGTTACAAATTGTCTGGGTGCCGACTGAGGACCAGTTGGCAGACATCTTTACCAAAGCTCTGCCTTTGGAAAAGTGTCTCAGATTCCGTGAACAACTGACCTTTCGTAATTAAATTGTTGTTCTTTCTCTGCACTTTCAGGAGCAAAGGAGCCATGGGTGTAAGTTCCCCATCGACTCATCACTCCGACTGCTTCGTAACTCTCCGACTCATCCGTGACTCTCCGATATTTCCGACTCCTCCGAAATCTCCGATACTTCCGACTTCTCCGAAATCTCCGATACTTCCGACTTCTTCGACATCTCCGATATCTGATATCTGTAAAATCTCCGTTATTCGGACTTGCAATCAGTTGGGATTCTCTTAATTCTAAATTTTAAATGAAATGAAAATTTGAACCTTGAGTTATTTAAATTTGAAACTTGAATTATTGCCACCTGAATTAGTTAAATACTAAATGAATCAGTGTATGCCTAAGCAATTTGCACTTGCTAGCTTTGGAAATTCAGCTTTTGACTAGTGAATTTAAAACCTGTAATCTAACCTTTGGTTCTCCTTTTGTGCGATTAAGCTATAATGTCACCACAATAAGTCAGATACCGTTCAAGCTAAATTCACTGTTCAACTTAGGAAATTTTTGTTATTTCAATGGTCACTATTCGAATTCATACAAACTGATGTTGTCGTATTGTCTGCTGCGAACATTGTTGTTTCGCTTTTTACTTTTTGGTATCTTGACTGTCGTTCCTCGAAGAGGAGGGAGTATTAAAAATATGGTCTTCTCGGCAAGACCTCCTATGTACAGTAGCGCTCCTATAGCATACCTGACACACTACTAGAGGTGTCATTCCACAACGAAATATGCTCTTTGTTCAACCCTCTGTGAACTAGACTCTTTGTAGAGTAACAACACATATTAATCAAAATAATCCGATGTATAATTATAATCAGATAATCATATAATTACTCAGTACAATAATTATACTCATCTGTAATTTCCGAATATCCGAAACTAGTGACTTCGTATGTGATCAAGTTGGCATATCTGCCAACTCCCTTTGTTCTATTGAGGCTAACGCCATCTTTACTTACTCTTCTCCGTTCCGCTCGTCTAATAAGACATAGCTCTGTTCAGTGTTTTCATAAAACTCTCATATTATACTTTTCAAGTGATATTCGTCTCTATCTCTGTTTCCGTCATAAATACAAGGATATTTCTGCACTCGTGAAACTCGTCTTTATTGACTTCACCAAATATGTAAGTCTATTTGATTCAGTTATATTCGTTGGGAAACTCCGACCTAAACCTCACTTATCATTCGGTTTGAAACCAATGTTCTGGCATTAAATATTTGTTGTTATTCGTGGAGCACAACGTTTGTTCAAGGTGCAGAAGAACCTATCAGCAAAATCCAAAAACGCCGCAAATTATCACACAGTGGTTTATTTTATTTACCTTTATTATAGATGCCCCTTCTGCATAGATCATTGTTTTCTGTTGTCACTACCCACCCTCGTGGTTCCCCCAGGAAAACCCTAATTCACGTAGTAGAACCGTAGGGAATTACAGTTTCATAAAAATGCGAGGGATTCAATAATTGAATAATTGATTATTTGTTGTTATTCATGAAGCATAAGGTAAAATTCTATGCCGTTGTGTTAGGAACCGTTGGGTAAAAAACCGTTTTGTACATATTTACCTGTACAGATGCCCCTTCTGAACAGGTCAGTTTTCTGTGGCCAATACCTACCCTCGAGCTCCTCCCAGGAAAGCCCTAACTCGATAACTTGAGCAAGCCCGGGAATTACATTTGATAAAAATTCGCAGAATTACATATTTCAATCATTAGTTATTTGCTGCTACCTATTCATGAAGCATAACGTTTGTTCAAGTTGCAAAAGTAGGTACCTACCTACCAACAAAATCCAAAAGAGCCGTCATTATTCTAATGGAACAACCAACTCAACTTCATACAGCCATCCGTGATTTTATAATGAGGTGTGCTCCCTGGCGATGATTTGTCTGGGCCGAACTTATAAGGTTCGTTCGCGGTGGCCATCTGACTGTCTTCAAACCGTCAGATCCATCATTTGGCGTTCGCGGTGGTCTTGCGGACTCGTCTCGGACTGTATAGCATCCATAGGATGCTGTTCGCGGTGTTTTTCTGGCGGTTCGAAGACAGTTCCAAGACCGTCAGATCAGTCCGCGGATTTTCCGATGTACTCCTTTCTGACTGCTCACCCCCCACTACCGCTCGCCCGTTTAAGCCAATCAAATCATTTCTCATCGCACCTTCGTTCGTCGTTGTTATTCGTTCTGTGTGTTCATTCTAATAACCCTACCTACCCACTTCTCTCACTTGCGTTTTGGTACTTCTCGCGATGAGTTCATCCAGTGATGAGGGGTCGATCACTCCTATCGAGGTGTCATCGGAAGATGATTTGGACTTACTCCATCCAGTGAAAAAAGATGAAAACTATCTGGAAGAAGTTTTTCCTGTATACGACGAGGAAACTTTTTTTGTTCATTCTCATCCAGAAGACGTCACTGGCCGTTCTGTTAGGGACAGATTGGCATCTCTTCTAGCGTCTTGAATTCATTTATTATAGTATTGTTTACATAACTACCCAAGCTTTTGTATTTCAATCACCATATCCTTCAACGACTGATCTTATAGTGAGCACTTGTATGTCCCTGAATCAAGTTTCCTACCATAACGATAAACGCCGCAAATTCTACTGGCACAAATAACTAGAGGGGTTAACAAAAAAATTGTAATGGACATACAAAATTGCTGCCTATAGATTTATTTCGTGCGTCGGTGGTCGGTTGAATATCCCAATTGAAAAACTTATTGAATAACTTACCTACCTAATTTTACGATTACGGTGGGTGTTCCAAGAACTGGCCTAGCAATTTATTGTTGGTTTTTGCCAATTTTGGCCCACTCGAAGACTCCTAATTTTGAAAAATTCTCTTCGATTGTTGAAATTGTATTTTTCTGGCTGAATTCACAGTTTATGCTACCTTTTTTTTGTAGACGTTTCCGGTGATTTCAGCCGTTTTATCAGATTGACCCTTGAGGAAACCGAATGCATAGCTATATTAACAAAACATGAGCACATGAAGAATGTGTAGTCAGTTATCAGCAAAATTAGTTAGGTACCTACCTAACAACGAACTACAAACTTTCGATTAGGTATTTCTTCAGTCACCAATTATTCCACAGAAGTACACTGGTATCATCGAATTTGATAAACATCCCATTAGGTCATTAGTTAGGAAGAAAACTACAGAGATTTCGATTTATTTTTATTAAAAGTACTTCGACTAAGTACAAGTTGAGATAAAGGAATGCATAACATTGGTAAGAGATGAATACTCGAAGCAAAAAATAGAACTATATTACAACTAGGAACATATTACAGAAGATAGTCTACCCATTCTTCAGAAGCATAGGAATAATCGTAATATAAGACTTGAGTAAGTAGAAGAATGAAAAAAGTAATAAATTAGCCGAAATCAACGATGACCTATAGGACGAACGTTAGTATTATTGTTATAAAAAGAAGAAATAAATTAGCAGAGATCAATGATAACGTATGAACTTCTCACACATGCACGAGTCACAGCCTTTCAATGAACCTAAATAGGTATGATTTGTATAACAAATTAACAAACGTCAGAAAGGAGAAAAAAATCAAGATCGACGACGACACCACACAATCAGGAAGGTTAGACATTTGCAGGTTACACAGCGTTTGCAGTCAGATTTCATTCCCAAGCGTTCGCGGTGTACCCGGTCCATTGTGAGTTTGAAAGTTGGTATTGGTGGCGCATGCGTGTTGGCACGATCAGAAAAGTGGCTTCAGACGGTTCCCTGACCGTCAGAAAAACACACCGCGAACGAAGCTATAACGTTCCATTCACGATCGTGTTGACGAAGCTTTCCGATGCGGGCGAACGGCTGGTCGTCCAATGCTCCGGGTGGCCTCAAAAAATCTTTAGCTCGCGGTCAAAAACAAACGCTGTAAATCCGTGCACAACGGTTTATTATTTTGTACAGAATACAACACAACACAATACAATTTCTGTTACAGATCACAGCTCTCTGTATAGATAACCCTTCTATATAATATAATATGTATCTACTATTCTATACATCTTAAGTAGAGCGCAGACCCTCCGTAGGTTAGTACGCAACCCCGTACTCGTTACTAGGCACCTACCTAAATCACGAACTAAATCTTGCTAAAATAATTCTGCCAATAACAAACAGTAACTAGAACGGAAAAAAGAAACGCAAATATTGAAGTTCTGAAGGAAAATTTTTGATATGGAGAGAAATGGATGCCCCTTCTGCGTAGATCACTTTTTCCGTGGTCAATACCTACCCTCGTGGTCAAGTATAATGAACCGTTGTGTAATAATTTACCGTTGTGAAATAATTTACGGTTATGTAATAATTTACCGTTATGTAATAATTTACCGTTGTGTAATAATTTGCCGTTGTGTAATAATTTACCATTGTGTAATAATTTACCCATCAACAATACTTCAACGTTTGTCCAAGTTACAAAAGTACCGATCAACAAAATCCAGGCCCTTCTTGGTAGATGAACCGTTGTGTAATAATTTACCGTTCAGAATAATTTACCGTTATGAAATAATTTACCGTTGTGTAATAATTTACCGTTGTGTAATAATTTGCCGTTGTGTAATCATTTACCATTGTGTAATAATTTACCCATCAATAATACTTCAAGGTTTGTTCAAGTTTCAGAAGTAGGTACCTACCAACAAAATCCAATAGTCAAATGAAATAATATCGCAGAACAAACAACTCGACTTCATACAGCCATCCTTGATTATAATCAGGTGCTCCCTAGTGATGATTATCTGGGCCGGATTTATATACCGTTTGATTCACGATCGTGTTGACGAAGCTTTTTGGTGCACACGAACGGCTAGACGTACATGCTCCGGGTGGTCTCTAAAAATTGTTTAGCTCAAGACAAATTTAATAACGTAAAAAAAACCATACCCTTCTATCGAAAGTTTTCGAGCTACGGCGTTCTGAAAATTTCAACCCCTATTTTGAACCTCTTAGAGATTACTAACAGTAACGTCGAGCTTCGAGGACCAACTAACTAGACCCCAAACGGAACCTATAACCCGAATTTCATAAATTTTGTTTTATGGTAACTAAGAAAACTGGCCAGTACGGCGTACGGCGGACAGACAGAAATTTTTTTATTGCAGTTTTGGATTCTACATACATTGAAACGTAAACCATAAAATTTGGATGGGGGGGGGGGGGTTAGATTTTTTTTTTTTTCATTCTCGATTCCAATGGTTCATTATTGAAAATAATAAACCAAAACGCTGCGAAGACCTTATCACATGGGTTTATTATTCTATTGGGCATACCTACAGAATTGTTGGCTGTTCATTTATTGTTTCATTCATGTGCAATAATTGAAAAATCTATTTTTGGCTCCCAAAAACTCGAATTAGGCTCCTGTTTTTTATATTTTTTATTGTTTTTTTCCCCACAAATTTTCTCCGATCACTGGTAGTGCCAATTAATTCTCTCGATTTACCTGCTAATACCACTTCGAGTGTTATCATACAAATCCATGGTGATTTCAGATAATTTCCCAGGTTTTTGACTCATGAAAATCGAATTTTGGGAGCTGAACCATCGTTACAACCCCAATTCTTCCACTCTTCGGTCAAAATCAACTTCATATTCGGTCTTATCGCCCTAAAAAGCACGGAAAAAGATGCCCCACAAGCTCTTGTTCTCTAAAACCTCAAAAAAAGCTCGAAAACCCTATTTTTATACCCATGTCTCCCCCATAACACCCCTGGGTGTGTTCCGATCGGGCAACCGAGGTTTGGAGCACATCTACTAGGACTCATATGTCTTGCCAAATGGAGATCCAAGCTGTGTTGAGAAGAAAGAAAATTTTAGACCCAAATTTGACGATGATGGTATGCCGTTAGAACCACAATTTTTCCACTCTTTGGTCAAACACAAACTCACGTTACCTACTTAAACACTATAAACCTCTATTTTTACACCAATTTTTGTTTATCAAATAAACCTATGTATTCGCTGAGCAAAATATTTTTATAGCACCCCTTCAAACACTCTTCTATTTCGTTTCAGGGTACGTTGATTCCAAAATGCAATGTCCGCCCGCCGTCCACCGCACGCCGTCCGCCGTATCATACATATATATCTACCTACTTTATTTTGGTATAGAAATTCCGTTCTTTCGCACAAAAAAAATCATCCGGGCTCTAGTTGTGTACCGAAACTTAGCAGCCAGATCGTAATATATACCCAAGGGTGCTATGGGTGAAAACTTGGTGTAAAAATAGGGTTTTTTTGGTGTTTTAGTAATAGGAGCTTGTGAGGTATCGTTTCGTTTTCAATGTTTTTTGGGACGAGGAGACCGAACGTGGGGTAGATTTTGACCAAAGAGTGGAGAGTTGAGGTTCTAACGAAGTTTCAGCCTTAAAATTACGTTAAATGTTGGTCTAAAATCGTTGTTCTGCCTTATACCATTTGGGTCCCCATTTTGGAACACATGTGAGTCCTCGTTGCTCTCCGAAGCTCGGCAGCCCGATCGGAAAACACCCAGGGTGTTGTGTGTGAATAATGGTTATACAAATAAGGGGTTTCGAGGTTCATTAGAGGTTTTAGTAAACATGAACTTGTGAGGTATCGTTTTCCATGTTTTTAGGTGGAGAAGACCGATTATGAAGTTGATTTCGGCTGAAGATTGAAGAACTGAGGTTGTAACGAAGGTTTACCACCCAACATTATTTTTTAATGAGTCAATAACCTGGGTGATTGTCTGAAATCACCATACATTTGTATAATAACTAGAAGTAGGAAGTATCAACAGGTGAAATAAACCAAAAAGAAAATCAAATGGCACTATCAACGACCAAGGATAATTTCTATAAAAAATAGGAGCCTAATACCATCAGTAATAGCTATTTCAATTATTGCACATGAATGAAACAATCAATGATGCCAACATTAATGTAGGTTTGTCCAATAGAATAATAAATCCATGTGACAAGGACATCGCAGCGTTTTTCACCTATAACACCCTTGGGTGTATTCCGATCGGGCTGCATTTAGTTTCTGGACCCAACTAGGGCCTAAATGGAGCCTGTGTGCGCAAGAACCAATTTTTTTGACTGAAAATAAAGGAGATATGCAAGATACGGCGTACGGCGGACGGAGATTACATTTTTTGGTTTATTATTATCTGAATAATACACCTATGTGTATTCGCTCAGCAACAAATTTTTATAACACCCGCTCAGTATTTTTTCTTTTACGTTTCAAGGTGCGTAAATTCCAAAAACGCTGCAAAGTCCTCGTCACGTGGGTTCATTATTCTATTGGACTTACCTACAGAAATTATGGCTATTCAGTTATTGTTTTTTTCATGTGCAATAATTGAAATGGTTATGTTGGCCCCCAAAAACACGACTTAGGTTTTTTTTTGTATCACAAATTATCTTTGATCACTGATAGTGTAATTTATTTGCCTAAGCGTGCGTGTTACCACCCCGCGGTTCGGGAAGATCCTGTGCCAGAACCTAACAATCCACAAATGAGGGAGTACAAGAAATTGTATAGTTCATTGCATTTTGCCAACAGAGAGCTATAATTTATTAATAAGTAAATTAATAAGTGACCAACTGAAATAACAGGTAAAGCGTGTTTGGCATAACTACTATGCTGACTCCGAGTGAGCGCTTGCGTAGCAAGTCGAGCAAGGAGCAAGAACAATTATTTACGGACTTGAAGCAACGTCCGACGTAAGCCGAGCACGCTACGGAAATGTCCTTTTCATTTTGGTTTATTATTCTGTGAATAATACACCTATGTAATGCTCAGCAACAAATTTTTACAACACTCGCTCAGTATTTTTTCTTTCAAGTTTCAAGGTGCGTAGATTCCCAAAATTCAATGTCCGTCCGCCGTCCACCGTGCCGTATCGTTAATTTTCGGTGTAAAACATTCGTTCTTTCGCACACATGCTCCGTTTCGGCCCTAGTTGTGTCCCGAAGCTTTGCAGCCCCATCGGAATACACACAGGGGTCTTGTGGGAGGAAAATGGGTGTAAAAATAGGGGTTTTCAAGGGTTTTTCTGAGCTTGTATTCAACACGAGCTTGTGAGGTATCGTTTTCCGTATTTTTAGGGCGAGAATACAGAATATGAAGTTGATTTAGACAAAGAGTGAAGAATTGAGGTTGTAACGCAGGTTAAGCCCCCGAAATTCATTTTTTATTACTCAGAAACCTGGGAAATCGTCTGAAATCACCATCAGTTTGTATAATAAAACTGGAAATAGTATTAGCAGTTGAATCAAGACAATTAAAGGGCACTATCAATGTTTTACTGCTGACGACACCAACTGGTCGAAAATTGCAAAATTATATTGGGCTGCCAGAAGTCAACTAATGGCTCAAGAGCCGTGACTGATCGGCGTAGGGTAAAAAAAAAATCAAAGATAATCTGTAAAAAGTGGAAAAGAACAAAAAGGGGAAAAAAGGAGCCGCGATCGTTTTTTTGGGGGCCAAAATTGGGAGAAACCATCTAAAATAGCTATTTGAATTATAACACATGAAAGAAACAATAAATGAACAGCAGCATTTCTGTAGGTATGTCCAATAAAATAACAAACACATGTGACAAGGACTTTGCAGCGTGTTAATAATTATCAAACTTCTTGAGGAACCTTTTATTTCGAAGAAAAACTTTCATTATCGATGGTGTAAGGGCAACGGGGGGGTTAAATTTTATCGGAGATGGGTGTAAAAATAAGGGTTTCCGAGGGTTTCGTTTTGAGGTTTTAGTGAACACGAGCTTGTGAGGTATCGTTTTCCATATTTTTTAGGGCGAGAAGACCGAATATGAAGTTGATTCAGACCAAAGAGTGAAGAATTGAGGTTGTAACGCAGGTTAAGCTCCCGAAATTTTTTTTGATGAGTCAAAAACCTGGGAAATCGTCTGAAATCACCATAAATTTGTATAACAACACTAGAAGTAGTATTAGCAGGCGAATCAAGACAATTAAATGGCACTATCAATGTTCAAAGGTAATCTGTAGTAAAAAGAAAAGAACAAAGAGGAAAAAGAAGGAGCCGAGATCATGTTTTTGGGGACCAAAATTGGTGCTAACCATAAAAAATAGCCATTTCAATCATTGCACATGAAAGAAACAATAAATGAACAGCCCAGTTCTGTAGGTGTGTCCGACAGAGTAATAAACCCATGTGAGAAGTGTTGATAAAACAAGTGTTTTATTAATGTCTAAACCTCCTTGGGGAAACTTTTAATTCGAAGAAAACCTTTCATTATTGACGGTGTGAGGGCAACGGGGGAGTTAAATTTTATCGGAGATGGGTGTAAAAAGAAGGGTTTTCGAGGGTTTCGTTTTGAGGTTTTAGTGAACACGAGCTTGTGAGGTATCGTTTTCCATATTTTTTAGGGCGAGAAGACCGAATATGAAGTTGATTCAGACCAAAGAGTGAAGAATTGAGGTTTTAACGCAGATTAAGCTCCCGAAATTTATTTTTGATGAGTCAAAAACCTGGGAAATCGTCTGAAATCACCATCAGTTTGCATAATAACACTGGAATAGCAGTTGAATCAAGACAATTATAAAGGGCACTATCAATGTTCAAAGATAATCTGTAAAAAGTAGAAAAGAACAAAAAGGGGAAAAAAGGAGCCGCGATCGTTTTTTTGGGGGCCAAAATTGGGAGAAACCATCTAAAATACCTATTTCAATTATAGCACATGAAAGAAACAATAAATTAACAGCAGCATTTCTGTAGGTATGTCCAATAAAATAACAAACCCATGTGACAAGGACTTTGCAGCGTGTTAATAATTATCAAACTTCCTTGAGGAAACTTTTATTTCGAAGAAAAACTTTCATTATCGACGGTGTAAGGGCAACGGGGGGGTTAAATTTTATCGGAGATGGGTGTAAAAATAAGGGTTTCCGAGGGTTTCGTTTTGTGGTTTTAGTGAACACGAGCTTGTGAGGTATCGTTTTCCATATTTTTAGGGCGAGAGACCGAATATGAAGATGATTTAGACAAAGAGTGAAGAATTGAGGTTGTAACGCAGGTTAAGCCCCCGAAATTCATTTTTTATTACTCTGAAACCCGGGAAATCGTCTGAAATCACCATCAGTTTGTATAATAACACTGGAAATAGTATTAGCAGTTGAATCAAGACAATTAAAGGGCACTATCAATGTTCAAAGATAATCTGTAAAAAGTAGAAAAGAACAAAAAAACCACAGTCATGCAGCATGGCTATAAGAGCGAATTTTCGAAGTTTTCGGCATCTTCCTCCTCCGCCTAAAATTTTCTGAAAATTAATTTTCGGCCAATGTTTTCCCAACTTGATACCATACAAAATTAAAACAGGAGTAGTTTTACGCAAAGTAAAATTTGGGGTGGAAGGAGGGGGAGGGGGAAATCAAAAATGTTTTGAATACCAGAAGAGTAGGTATTGGGTACGTAACAAATTTTTTGTTCCATTTTTTGCCGAGTAACACCTCGGTTTGTAGATTTTCCAACGCTGAACACGATGGTGAAGTCAGAATTGCGATATCCCATTCCGTTATCAGATTAGAGCAGACGAACCAGGAAGAACATCTCAAGAAATAACCACGTTCCTTCATCTTCAAAGTGCTCCAGTTTGAGAATGGAATGAGATATCGCAATTCTGATTTCACCATCGTGTTCAGCGTACAAAAACCTTTAAAATGAGGTGTCACTTGTCAGACTTTTTCATTTTGGGAATTTATGGGTAATTTCCCCCCCCCCCCCTAAAACTCCCCAAAACTCCCCCTTAGGGTGACCCGATTCTGCCCATCTTCGAACTTAGCCTGTCGATTGCCAAGACAGATTTTTCGTGCAAATTTGAACTTTTTATCTCAATTCTTTCGAGAGTTATCGTCTGGAATGACACATATATATATATATATATATATATATATATATATATATATATATATATATATATATATATATATATATATATATATATATATATATATATAATTTTTGGTGTCTTTCGGCAGGGAATTCAGGATGGTCTGAAACGGATTTTGGTATAAAAATCTTTTGGAAATTCGAGTTTTAAAAATTTTGGACCGAGAACAATAGCTTCCTTTTCTTCGAAAATTCGCTAAAAGGGGAAAAAAGGAGCCGCGATCGTTTTTTTGGGGGCCAAAATTGGGAGAAACCATCTAAAATACCTATTTCAATTATAGCGCATGAAAGAAACAATAAATGAACAGCAGCATTTTTGTAGGTAGGTATGTCCAATAAAATAACAAACACATGTGGCAAGGACTTTGCAGCGTGTTAATAATTATCAAACTTCCTTGAGGAAACGTTTATTTCGAAGAAAAACTTTCATTATCGATGGTGTAAGGGAAACGGGGGGGTTAAATTTTATCTGAGATGGGTGTAAAAATAAGGGTTTTCGAGGGTTTCTTTTTGAGGTTTTAGTGAACACGAGCTTGTTAGGTATCGTTTTCCATATTTTTTAGGGCGATAAGACCGAATATGAAGTTGATTCAGACCAAAGAGTGAAGAATAAATTGAGGTTGTAACGCAGGTTAAGCTCCCGAAATTTATTTTTGATGAGTCAAAAACCTGGGAAATCGTCTGAAATCACCATAAATTTGTATAACAACACTAGAAGTAGTATTAGCAGGCGAATCAAGACAATTAAATGGCACTATCAATGGTCAAAGGTAATCTGTAGTAAATAGAAAAGAACAAAGAGGAAAAAGAAGGAGCCGAGATCATGTTTTTGGGGACCAAAATTGGTGCTAACCATCAAAAATAGCTATTTCAATTATTGTGCATGAAAGAAACAATAAATGAACAGCCAAAATTTCTGTATTTTTGTCCAGTATAATGACAAACCCATGTGACAAGGACTTTGCAGTGTTTTAATAATTTCCAAACTTCCATGGGGAAACTTTTATTTCGAAGAAAATCTTTCATTATCGACGGTGTAAGGGCTAAGGGGGAGTCGGTGACCTCGGATTCCTTTAGGGAGAAGAATGGGCAGTTTGATGGTGAGGTCAGGCAGCCCCGGGGGCGGTAGTGCCGAGGGTTGTGGGGGTTGGGGTGTAAAGATCGATGGCGGTGCCAGGTATGGTCATCTCCCTTCAGAAGCCCGGCGACCAAGGTACCTGGCACCGGCTCCCTCGCACGCCACCCCCATACATCAAGGCGGGCTATAAAGAATAATTATTATTGTCGCTGAGGAAGGGGCGGCGGCCGCAGAGGAGGGGAAGGTCTGATAGCTGAGAGCCGGGCACAGGCCAACACCGAGTCCGAGTTTCTGATCCGCGAGTCCTCTTTGACAAGTCACGTACCTTCCAGTCACTCACACACTCCTCCTTTCTACTTGCTCTAAGCAGACCGCACACGATCAATATTACCTATTGTCAATATTCATAAGTATTGTCAAGAATGTTGATCGTGTGCGGGCGCGAAAATGGATTGAAGGCCGATACTGAAGAGAATATTGACGATATCCGAATTTTCTGTTCTTCGGTCGTCAATATCGGAAAGTGGAGGGGATATTGTCAATATTATTGACCGTGAGCGGGTGAACGTCAATATTTTCATCAACCCTCAGTTCGTCTCGAATCGAAAAACGCGATGAAGGTGGTCTGAGCAACAGGTTGTTTTTCGGTTTCACATTTTACATGCAATGCGTGGGTACCTACTTTACTCCCTATGATCATGGAAATTCGCTAAAGTTAACAAAACTCCTTATTTTAATTTTAAACATAAATAAATAACCATGACTATGAAAAACGTAGTCTTGTAATACATATATCAGCGCTTCACAAGTTTTGACGACGATTCCCCTATGGTTCTCGGCGACATGATAACTGAGAACTTCAGGTCTTCAAAAGTCCTTCCGGTAGCCATATATCGGAGAGTCAATGCCAATCTCTCATCAGCACAGATACAATCTCTCATGTTCGTATCATTTCGTTTTACAAATGGTAGAACCAACCAAACTGGAAACTGTCTTCGCCCATCCTGAAATAATTCTTGTAGTCATCTTCATTGGTGGAGCTGATTTGTTTTAACAATACCATTTGAGTGTACTCCTCTCTCTTCTTGAGCCACTCCCTCATCCAGCGTTTTCTTGTTGTTCGATGGTTTGCCATTCCCATTGCCATAATTATGGCAATGCATGATTTTTTACGGTTGCTCATTACAGGTAAAACCAGTAAACACCAAAAATAAAACAGAAAATCCATGCAGCTATCACCCTGCTCGTTCGCGGCAGAAAAAGGAACTGAGAACATTTATTGACTGAATTATTTTCAATATTATTGATCGTGTCCGGTGGGGCAGTGTTGACTCGAGTATTGATAGCTGTATTGACAATGCTGATATTGGCATAATATTGATCATGTGCGGTCTGCTTTAGACAAACGTCTGCCAATTCGAGTAGGTTTCCTCACTTGAATCTCATGAACGTATAGAATAGTTGGGTAGGCTCATTTTTGATACGGGACAACCCGCGATCCAACCCGCGTGTACCCTCAAAATGTCAGCTCTCTACGACTATTTTTCGCGTGGTTAGAAGCTTTACAAGAAAACGGCCAGCATTTTAGATTCGCGCAAGCGCAGACGAAAGTTACAGTACGATTCCAATGAAACACATATATAATGGAACTATCAAAGTATTATTCCTGATCGATCCTTCAAATCTGAACTCATTTCAACGACTGTGGGCGTTTCAAGTATGTATTTTCCATTTGCGAATGCGCAGAGGGAACGATTTCCATGATTTTGAAATGGGAACATTTGCGATCCAACCTGCGTGCACCATCTGAATTTCAGCTCTCTACAACTATTTTTCATGTATGTAGTTAGAAGCGTTACAAGGAAATGGTCAACATTTCATGTTCTCGCATGCGCAGACGAAAGTTACTGTAAGATACTGATGAAGTTCCTATGGAAATATCGAAGTGTTATTCCTGATCGACCCTCCGAATTTGAACTCATTTCAACGATATTTAAGGTAGTTGTGGGCGTTTCAAGTATTTCACGTTTGCGCATTCTACTGGACATACCTACCTACAGAAATCTTGGCTGTTCAGTTATTGTTTCTTTCATGTGCTATTGGAAAGGATCTGTTTTTGACAAATTATCTTTGATCATTGATAGTTTCATTTAATTTTCTTGACACCTGTTCCAGTGTTATTATACATATTGATGGTGATTTCAGACAATTTCCCAGGTTTTTGACTCATGAAAAATGATTTTGGGAGCTGATCCTTCGTAACAACCTCAGTGCTCCACTCCATGGTCAAAATCAACTTCATATTCGGTCTTCTTGCCCTAAAAAACATGGAAAACGATCCCTCAGAGGCTGATGTTCACTAAAACCTCAAAAAACTTCGAAAACCCCTATTTTTACACCCATTTTCCCCCCATAACACTCCTAATGTATCCCGATAGGGCTGCCGAGCTTGGAGCACAACTAGGACCCAGATGTGTTCCAAAATGAGGGCCCAAACTGTGTGAGGGAGGTCGAATTTTTAGACCAACATTTGACGTAAATTTAGAGCAAAATTTTACGCAAATTTAAGGCTGAAACTTCGTGAGAGCCTACATTTTCAACTCTTTGGTCGAAATCGTAGGCACGTAGTACGTGCCTATTAACATCTCTGATCAAACTGAGAAAGAAATAGAGACATTTTTCTAAACAGCGCCCAATAGGCCACTTGGGCTGGTTACCAATAATCAGAAAACAGCACTAGCCAACAAGTAGGGAACTAGTGAGGGCGACAAAAATGCTAGAATAATCTGGAAGAGGAATCGAACACCTGAAAGTAAGAATAACTTGAAACCTACGTAACGAAAATAATTAAACTACGATGAAAATAATTAAACATCATGAGACCGTATGCCATTTATCTGCATAGCCTTGCTGCCGAAAATGACACTGAATACTCTTCATGGCGAGCTGCGAAATGGTTGAAGCGACCTAAAGTGCAATATCTCTACTTTGACGAGAAGATGGTACATGGGCTAGATGTGCAAAGGAGAAAGCAGATCTCTTTTCGTAGAACCTTGAAGACTTATTTAAACCGTTTTCTTGGCAGTCTGAAGAAGAAAACTCAAAAAAATAGAAATCACCGATGATTTTAAAATATACCTGTAACAGTAGAAGAAAACACTCCAAGCGATAACGAATGAAATCAGGCCCAACATAAATCCGAAAAAAGCCCCAGGATATGATGTGATAACTGGGAAAATACTGAAAGAATTATCTGAGAAAGGTTTCCGCAAATTAAATTGCATCTTGTCAACGCTTCATTCTGACTAAGGTATGTGCCAAGGCAATGGAAAGTAGCTGATACCATTATACCCAAACCAGGCAAGCCTAGTAATGTCAAGAAATCTTCTCGACCAATTTTACTCCTGCCGGTCATATCTAAGCTGTTTGAAAATTTACTTCTCAATAGGCTAATACCTATTATTTAGATGCCTTATTCCCTCATATCGATTTAATTTTCGAGAAAAACATTCCACAGTAGATTAGGTTCACAGGATCACAAATCTGACTGAGTGCTCATTAGAAGAAAATAAAATATGCTCTGCCGTTTTCTTAGACGTCTCGCAAGGGTTCGATAAGGTATGGATTGAATATGAAACTGCAAAGGGATTTCCCGACTTAATTCATCCAAATTTTGAAGTCTCACCTCTCATATAGACTATTCAAAGTAAAATATGATGAAGAGTATTCTCAACTGAGGAAAATCAACGCAGGTGTCCCGCAAGGCAGCCTCGGACCATTACTATATTTACTGTACACACGAGATCTACCTCAACCAGTAGGTACACTCACAGCAACTTTTTGCTGATGACACTGCTATTGCTACATTACTGCTACATAATAAATACGAGCCTACAGACCCATATATTCCCAGACCAGCTTAAGGTGGCCAGAGTAATCCCTCTCTATAAAGGTGGAGATGCGTTAGAGCTCACAAATTATCGGCCTATTTCGCTATTGAGTATCATTTCAAAGCTTATAGAAAGATGGGTTAAGCAGCAACTTTATGATTACCTGGAATCTAATAGTATTCTCTCAGAAAAGCAATTTGGATTTCGTAAAGGTGTTGGTGTTGATGAGGCTCTCTTTTCTATCACAAAACAACTAAGCACAACGCTCGATGAAAGAAGGAAATGAATATTGATTCTGCTCGATATGTCTAAGGCGTTTGATTCAATAAATCGTACACAATTGTTGGAGGATTTAAGCTGTAGCGGGGTCAAGTGAGGGAACAACAATGGTTCCACAGTTATTTGGGACGTAGAGAACAAGTAGTTGCATTCGATGGAATTGACAGTGATACCGAGGAGGTGAATTTTGGAGTCATTCAAGGCAGTACCCTTGGTCCCTTACTATTTTTGATTTTCATTAATAGGATAGGAGATCTCCCCTTAAAAGGTCATACATACCTTTTCGCTGACGACACAGTAAACATGCAAACCCCGAATTAAGGTTTTATTCAGCAAAAGTTAACAGAATAATTTCAAATTGCTAAGTTCATAATTATGAACACAAATAAACGTCGCATGTGAAATGGTAATCATAACTACTGATGTTGACATATCACATTTACCCCCACTTCAATGTGTCACATAGTCTTCTAAATAGCTAGGCGGTCTCCTCGTTCGTTCACTCCTTCTGATTGGTGGTTCCTCTTGAAGCTCAGGTATCTCTTCCTTTTCGTTGGCCGATGGAGTTACAGTTTCTTCCTTTTGAGGTAATATGGGAATTGCGTGAGGTAGTAACCGTAGTATCTTCCGTAGTATTTTCCAGGCTAATTTGCTCTCCTACCGGAGCTAAGTGCTGAGTGGACACAGTCGTTTCCCGTCCATCGGGAAGTCTGATGTTGGCGTACTGTGCGTTTGCCTCAAGCAAGTCCACCTCATCGACTAGGGGTTCATACTTACTGTGGCGCACGTGTCTCTTCAGTAAGACTCTCCCAGGTTCGAGAAGCCAGGAAGGTACAGCTTCACCATTTGACGACTTTCTAGGATGCATGAACATACGTTCATGGGGCGTCTGGTTCGTAGCGGTGCACAGCAAGGAGCGTACAGAGTGGAGAGCTTGTTGCAGCACTTCTTCCCAGTCTTCAGACCTCAAATTGTTGGAACGCAACGCTAGTTGAATAGTTTTCCACAGTATGCCATTATATCTCTCGACTTGCCCGTTACCTTGAGGGTGGTAAGGAGTTGTTCTACTAGTGGCGATACCACTAGAATGGAGAAAGGTTTTGAAATCCCTCGACATAAAAGATGCCCCTCGGTCAGAATGAATGAAAGATGGCATTCCGAAAACAGAAAATAGTTGTTTCAAACTTTGAATGAGTGTGGTCGAGCTTAGGTCTTTGCAAGGTATCGCAAATGGGAAACGAGAAAATTCGTCCACCACCGTCAGTATATAAGGACGTCCAGATGATGATGGTAAAGGCCCCTTGAAGTCGAGGTTTAGTCTCTCAAATGGCTTCGTTGCCTTTATCAGATGAGCTTTCTCCCCCTTGAAAAATCGAGGTTTTAGTTCATTGCAGACTGAGCATGAAGAGGTCATTTTGCGAATATCATCCATTGAAAATGGTAGGTTCTTACTACGGACCCAATGGTACATCCTTGTCACTCCGGGATGGCACAGTGATTTATGGAGATTCTGTAAGTCAAGGAAAGTCATTGATCCGCAGACTCGGGATAACGTATCAGCAACTGTATTTTCTTTTCCCGGACGATAAACTATGTCATATGAATAGGCAGATAATTCAAGTTTCCACCTTGCAATTTTTTCATTTTTCACCTTGCCAGCATGTTTGGTATCCAGCATGAGAGCTACGCTCTGCTGGTCTGTGATGAGGTGGAAATGTCGCCCTAACAAAAAATGGCGCCATTTACGGATGGACTCAACAATAGCATATGCTTCCTTCTCAATGATTGAATGATTCTTTTCTGAAGAATTGAGAGTGCGGGTGAAGAAGGCAACTGGTTTTCCATGTTGGCTAAGAGTGGCAGAAATTGCGTAGTCGGATGCATCTGTCTCTACCGTAAGGGGAGCATTCAAATCCACTACATTCACTACTGCTTTCGCAATGTCCCTTTTAATGGTGTCAAACGCACCCAAAGCTTCATTATTCAATGGAAAGGATCCATAATGGACAAGAGGATAAACTTTCTCTGAAAATTTGGGTACCCATTTTGCATAGTGTGAAAACATTCCTAAAACCTTCTGTAATGAGGAAGAGTTCTTAGGCGGTTGGATTTCTAGTAGTGAACGGAGCCTTTCTGGATCAGGCTTTATTTGCCCATCCGAAACCACATACCCAAGTAAACTTATTGTTTTGGCGTTGAATGTACATTTGTCCTTATTGAGTGTAAGATTGTACTTTCTAGTCATGTCAAGGAAATTTTGCAAATTTCGGTTGTGTTCAACTTCATCGACTCCACATATAGTCACATCATCTAAGTATGCGTAGGTACCTTTGAGATTCTCCTTCTTTATTATGTTAGTGAGGAATTTCTGAAACGCAGGTACCCCGTTAGTTACTCCGAACGGGAGACGAGTGAAGTGGTAAAGTTGGCCACCAACTTCAAAGGCTGTGTAGACCCGCTCCTCCTCAGCGATTGGTACCTGATGATAGGCACTCGCGAGATCGATCTGACTGAACCTCTTGTATCTGGCTACTTCCTGAACGATATCATCGATTCTGGGAATAGGAAAGCGTCTAGTAGCGTATATTTGTTGATAGTTTGGGAATAGTCAATGACCATCCTCCTTTTCCTGGCACCAGATACAACAAAAGCTTGAGCTCTCCAAGGGGAATCGCTCAATTCGATAATCTTATTGTCAAGGAGTTTCCTAACTTCCGCTTCCATGAATTCCAAGTCAGTTTTGGCGTGTCTTCGTGATCGAGTCGCTATAGGCTTACAGTTGGGGGTGAGATGTGAGAATATGTGAATGGGTTCAACAAAGGCTGCTCCGACTCCGCCACAGATCTTCAGTGCGGGACGTTCACCCCCAAAGGATATCTCTACTGATTTGTGTACTTGTAACACGTCATGCCCAAGAATAACATCCGAACAAAGATCTTTCATCAAGTAAAGCTTAACATCCTCATACAGATTCCCTTTTACTTCTATTGTGACTTTACAATACGATTTAATTTCTGTAGCAAGAGAGATCGAAGCCATGGAAATACGACCAAAGAATGGAAAGGTCCGCAAGTTGGCCTTTTGAGCCTGTGCCGAACTGATGAAGCTAAGAGAGCTCCCTGTATCGACCAAGGCCTCCGCTAAGATTTCGTTATTAATCTTTATAGGTACCGTTGTCTTTGCCAGTGTAGGGGATGAAGTAGCTACAACAGTTGCTAATGAAGCTACTGTTCCTTTTGAGTCATGTTTCTTGGAAAGGCAAACCTTTGCAAAGTGCCCTTTCTTGTTGCATATTTTACATTTTTCGTTGACGGCTGGGCATGATTGTCGGGAATGTCGTGGACCTCCGCAAAAATAGCAAGAGGTGCGCTTTGAAATAGCCCCTATGGTGTGGTCATGTGTGGTATCTGTGGTCATTGGATAATTATGTTGTTCTTTACTGGTGTCTTCCCATGGTTGTTTCATAGCACCTATCGGAACAGTGTGTGTCGACTCGTACGACAATGAGTGCATCTGTGCTAGATCCAAAGCCCTAGCTTGGTTGAATGCATCCTCCAGCGAGAGTATTGGGTTCTCTAAGAGCCTCTGGCGTATTGCTGTTGATTGAAGGCCTGATATAAAGACCTCTCTTATGCTGTCATCCCTATTTTGATCTGCTGTTACAGCTCTGTAATTGCACTGTTTGCCAAGGGCCTTTAAAGCTAACAAGTACTGGTCGAGTGTTTCTCCAACTTGTTGCCGCCTGGTGGCTAAACAGTGTCGTGCGTAAATTTCGTTTTTAGGTTTTACGAATAATCCCTCCAAAGTTGTTAAAGCTGCATCATAAGTGGTACATTCTGATATAGATGTGAAAAGTTTAGGAGCGACAAAATTGGCTAGGAGTTGACGCTTTACCTCATCAGTAAGGACCTCTGTCGTCGATCCAAGGAAATTGTCAAAGGTATGCCTCCAGTGCGTCCAGTTGGCCTCTGCCCCTGTATCCGATGGATCCACTTCGAGACGATCCGGTTTGAGGAACTTCTTCATTTTTACTCCTCAAACTTTTGCTGAATAAATTGTTGTAAACATGCAAACCCCGAATTAAGGTTTTATTCAGCAAAAGTTAACAGAATAATTTCAAATTGCTAAGTTGATAATTATGAACACAAATAAACGTCGCATGTGAAATGGTAATCATAACTACTGATGATTGTTGACATATCACACAGCACTCTACTGCGAGGGAGATTCATGGGATGAGATTTTTTCTTCTGCTAACCGGGATTTGAAAATTTTGTTTGATTGGCTGTCATCAAATACGCTTAGTTTAAATCTATCCAAAACTAAGTACCTCGTTTTCTCCAAATCGCCCAGCAAGTCCCATCTCCAACACTGTGTAAAGTTACATTCTTGTGATGGAACGAACTTAGAGAGTTGTTCTTGCCCAAGATTAGATAGATTTGCGAGTGCAAGGTATCTGGGAGTCTATATAGACGAAGATCTGCGATGGCATACACAAATTGCTTTGCTAACTAAGCGAGTAGCAAAATTCAATTACTTCTTTTATAGGTTAAGAAAGTTAGTACCGTTCAAGTTCCTCTTAATTTTATATAAGTCTCTGGTTCAGAGTATTCTGAGTTTTGGCATCTTGGCCTGGGGAGGAGCCACTCCAACTGTTATGTATCCACTGACGGTGGCACAAAAAGCGGTTTTAAAAATACTAGCTTCAAAGTCAAGAAGATTCCCTTCCGATCAACTGTTCGCCATTGTTCCAGTATTTTCTATCAACCAGCTATACATTAAGTCAGCACTTATGTTCTTTCACAAGCATACGCAGGATTTTGTATACACTCAGATCCAACCTACGTATGTGTTTCGATTGACCACTCAATGTATTAACCCAGTACCGCCTAGTATATTAAAATGTACCTCAAGACATGTATATTTTAGTTTACCTATTTTGCTGAGACAACTGCCTCAGACCCTTGCTGCGCCGGCTACCCATAGTCGAGCCAGCTATAAAAAAGAGGTATTTAATTTTCTGATCAGGAGGGGATATCGAGAATGTGAGCACCTATTTTCGAGCATATATGTTACAGACTAAAGAGTAATATATAAACAGAAAGAAATGTACATACATTAAAACTAAAGCTACTATTATGCATATATTGAATTAACTATTATAAATAAATTATGTGTCTGTTAAAACTAAATAAATCAAAATTATAATAAATTGTACACTAATCCGATAACTTGAAATTAATAGTGCAAAGATATATTGAAGCAATGTGGACTGTATATATTTAAATTTAGAGATTAATTATACAAAAAGTGTAAGGTGACTCCCCCACTTAGCACGGAACAGTGTTCCAAAAAGTGGGGAAATTCCTTGGTTAATTAATTTATTTATACATTGCTGTAAAAGGAGGAATAAACCAAATTTCATTTCATTTCATTTCATTCTCGGAGTTGTAAACTCTGCTGAAGAAGCTGCCAGTATGCTACAAACTGCTGTCTTCAGTGGCTGATAAAGTTGAACAAAAAAAAAATCTACGCAGATAAACCTCACAAATCTGAAGACAGACGTAATCCCCATAGAGATTACCTCGCAAACCATACCTTGTGCAGATGAAGCAAAATATCTTGGCATGACTCTCGACTGCAAGCTGATATGGAAAGCCCATGCGAAGAAGAAGAAGGACGAACTCACTGTTAAGATTCTGGAAAATGTGCTGGTTGATAGGGAAACACTCAGGGCTATGTAGTAGTGATGTACTGAGGGGTTGACAGGGAAACACTCAGGAAATCGTACTGGTTTGATAGGGAAACTAATTCAGGAGTGCAAGATTCAGGAAAATGTACTGGTGATCGGGAAATACTCAGGGCTATGTACAGATTGACATGGAAAACTTACTGGTTGATAGGGAAATGTACTGGTAAATAGGGAAATGTACTGATTTTAGGTTTTGATAGGGAAATGTACTGATTATGGTTTGATAGGCAAATGTACTGATTTTAGGATGATAGGGAAATTTTCTGATGTTAGGTTGATAGGAAAATGTACTGATTTAGTTTGATGGGGAAATGATTGTGGGGACTGATTGACGGGAAAATGGAAACGAAACGTGTACTGATTGTAGGTTGATAGGGAAATGTACTGATTGTAGGTTGATAGGGAAATGTACTGATTGTAGGTTGATAGGGAAATGTACTTATTGTTGATAGGGAAATTTAATGATTTGTAGGGAAAATGTACTGATTGATAGGGAAAATGTACTGACTGATAGGGGAAATTTACTGGTTGATAGGGAAGTACTCAGGGCTATGTACTGAGGGGTAGACAGGGAAACACTCAGGAAAATGTACTGGTTGGTAGGGAAACTAAGATTCAGGAAAATGTACTGGTTGATAGGGAAACACTCAGGGCTATCAACCCGCAATAAACCGCTACTATAACACCAGTATCTAATAAAACCAGTCGGGACTTATGGGCAGGGGCGTTGCGTCCATAAGGCCACTTGGGCTTACCAGATTTCTCTGGATATGGCTATTCAATATTCTGGTAGAGCATCCATGGTCGTTCCTTCATGTTAGCTCCATAGACCAAGCATGTTATCGGAATAAAGCGACAGTAATCGATGTTCTACAATCGAAATCGAAACCTGGGCTCCTGAAACTGGCAGGTAGGTCCTGGGACCTAGTGCTCCCACGGCAACTGAGAAAAGTGGCCCGTCCGCGCATGCACAGTCGAGTAAAAATGTTGTAGGTAAGTGTAATCGTTACTTGTGTGACTATCCTGCCTGTAAACCTACTTAATATGACTATGTCAGGAATGGATGGCGAGCTAAGGCTGAAATTTGGCAGCGAGAAGTCTACAAGTAAATTACCTGGAGTTCGTAGGTTGGCAGCGGCCCCGTAGTCAGCGTTGCACAGGTTCTGACTTCGGGTACAGGTTATAGTACGGCTGTAAATCCCTAATAGAAAACTAATAATTTGGAAGCCTTGTGGCGGTTCGAAAGGTGACTCGAATGTTCTCAAAGGATGTGAAATAATCGCAATACGTGTAGGTGGGTGACTGCATTTATTATACGAATCAATAACAGACGATGGGGTCGCGAAGGCGCAAAATCAAGTACACAAGTAAAATATGATGAAAATGACTGACGCGAATTACGGAATTTACATGAACGGGGAGAAGCTACTAAGGTAAGTGTCGGATAATTGTAATGCAAAATTGTAGAAAGTTTGGCACCAGAGTCGAAGGTTCAGGCTGGGTTCAGGCGTTCGCTGATACGAGGGACATGGGACGATTCTTGGGGTCAAAGATGTGGAGAGTTCTGGAACAAACGGGTATAACCCCTTTTGTGACTCTCGTATAGGAAGTGTGATGCACAAAGCCTGAGGGGCGCTATTACGCGAAGGATATCGCTTAGATAAGGACAAGTAAGAAAGGTAATGATTCCTACCTTCGCTGGAACGGTGGTCCAAGTGGTCCAGGGATGGTCCTTCCGGGCTTCTGGTCCAGGGGATGGTTTCCTGGGGCTCCGGGGTTGCTGTGCGAGATGATGGTGTTCCTGCAACAACAGACTTTCCACGGCAGTACTGAGTTTACGTCTGGGTTCAGACGTGCCTTCAGGTGGGGTCTTCTCTCCTCCTCTCTTGCTCGACTATTATTAAGAATGTCCGAAATTGAAAGCCGTTTCCGTTGCCTAGTCCTCTCGTCTTCGTCACAGGGGTCAATCGTGGGGATGGGGAAAACTAACTACCACTCTCTTTCTCTGAACCAACACAACTTCTCTACACCACTGTCTCAATCTAACTCAACTCAATAATCAACTAAAGGGGAGGATCGCAGGTCTGTTCTCAGGTAGATCTCGGTGAACTGTGTCGAGGTGTGGGGAGCGGGGGTATTTATACCCTCCCCCTCCCTTGCGCGTAGGGGAGGCGCAGAAGGACCCGGTTCTTTATGGTCCAACGCTGAATCGTCGGGAGGGACCGCCCGAGTCGGAGGGAAGAAACCGCCCGAGTCAAAATCGCGGGAAGCTTCCCTTTTTCAAAGGTGACCATTTGACTACATAAGCATTGATCACCCAAAACACTGAAGGGGCATGCGCGGAAGGGACATCTGTATAGGTAAATAATTCACCGTTGTGTGATTTGTAAATTGTAAATTGTAAGTCGGATCACTCAGGAATGGGGGTCGGTTGCCCCAAAGCACGGAAGCCTATTGGCTTATTGTACTTTTCCTGAGTGTCCTAGCTTAATCAAATAACCCCAGTCCCCTGGTGAGGGTTGTAAGGTTTTTGATTATATTTTCGCTGGGAAATTCCCTCATTGGGGTTGAGGCCCCAAAGAGGTTGTGCCTGCGCTGAGCGAGTGCTGGGCACTCAAATATTATGTGGGATGCTTTTTCGTCTGTCTCCTCACATAGTCTGCATTGGGTTGTTTGCTGTGTGACCCCTATGCGGTTTAGGTGGAAGCGCAGGGGGAGGAAGCCGGTTAATAGGCCGACTATTTGCCTCAGCTCTCTGCGGTTCAGTCTAAGGAGCTCCTCAGTAGCGTTGGAGTTGGGTCTGGCCATCATCCGTTTACTGTGAGCGTGTCCATCTATACGTGACCATCTTTTGGTGGTCTGTGAGCGAACCCACCGGTTGATGGCCCCTCTGATGGTGGTTTTTGGTAGGCCGACCGCCGGTTCTGGGCCAGTGAAGGGTGTTTGAGAGCCCTTTCTGGCGAGTGAATCGGCGTTTTCGTTGCCTATAATTCCTCTATGGCCTGGCACCCACTCCAGAGTAACTCTGTTGTGTTTCGCCAGGGCGTTGAGGGTTTGCATACAGTCCCAGACCACTCTAGATGAGACGATGGGGGCTGTAAGTGCTTTTATTGATGCTTGGCTATCCGAGAGTATGCGGGTGTGGGATCCACGGTGTCCCCTCCTCAGGCTCTCAGAAGCCGCAGCATCAATTGCCACTATTTCTGCCTGGAATACAGAGGTGAAATTCCCCAGTGGGGTTGAAAAGTCCCACCTGGGTCCTGCCCCGTATACTCCGGCACCAGTGCCGTCATCCATTTTTGATCCATCTGTGTACCAGATTATATCATTGGAGCAGCATTTTTTCCAACCATGCCCCGCCCACATCAGCACGGATGCGTATGGGTGTGGTTGATGGAGGGTTTTTGGCATAACATCCGCCACCATGTCAAGTAGTGGTTCTTGTATAGCCTTTAGTATATTGGTATGGCCTGGGTGGGGTGTGTCCCGCCAGGTACCATTCCATTTCAGCCTCAGGGAGGCCATTGCGGCCTCCCCTTTAATGTAGATATCTATTGGGGGTAAGCCCAGTAGAATCTCCATGGCTGCAGTGGGTGTACCATGCATTGCACCTGTGATGGTTAGACAGGCCAGTCGTTGTACACTGGTAAGGGTTTGGCAGGCCCCTACCTGACTGACCTTCGGCCACCACACAGCGCAGCAGTACGTAAGAATGGGTCGTACTATCGCGGTATAAATCCAGTGGACCATCCGCGGCTGTAGGCCCCATGTTTTTCCGCAACTGCGTTTTGCGCACATAAGGGCTCCCTTGCCCCTATTTGCTATGTACTCGAGGTGTTTGTTCCAGGTGAGCGTTGCATCCAGGTAGACGCCCAGATACTTCACCCCACGCTGGAATGACACCTTTGAGTTGTAAAACCGGGGTTCTGAGAGACCTCTCAGATTCCTCCTTCTTGTGAATTGAACCAGCGTGGTTTTATTTGGGTTTACATTTAGGCCCTCTGTGCCACACCAGTCTTCCACTGCTTTCAGAGCTGACTGTGTCAGATCTGAGACTGTGCTGACAAAGGGACCCCTAACTAGGATTACCACATCATCAGCATAGCCCTGTACGTAGAGGCCTTGACCACTGAGTTTCTCCAGCAGAGAGTCCACAACAAGGTCCCACAGAAGGGGGGACAAAACCCCGCCCTGCGGGCAACCCCTTGCCACAGACATCCCCACGGACTCCCCAAGGAGCTCAGCCTCTACTGTCCTGCTGGTCAGCATGGTACTTATCCACCTACACAGGGTGGTGTTTGTTCCATGCCGGCGCGCTGAGTTTATAATTGAGTCTACAGAGGTATTGTCAAAAGCGCCCTCTATATCCAGAAATATACCTATGGCAAATTCTTTAGTTGCTAGCACCGATTCCACCTGTGACACCAGGTGGTGCAGTGCTGCCTCACAGGATTTGCCCGGTTGATAGGCAAACTGATTGGTGTGTAGAGGCCTCTCTGTGAGAGAGGTTTCCCTCAGATACCTATCAACCAGTTTCTCTAATGTCTTCAAAATGAAGGACGTTAGACAGATGGGTCTGAACGCCTTTGCCTGGTTGTACCAAGGTTTCCCTGGCTTAGGCAGAAAGATGACCCTTGCTTTGCTCCATCTTTGGGGTATTGTGCCTGTAGCCAGGCAGGCCCTAAAGAGTGCACTCAGGATCCTGGCTATCCCATGGCCCCCTTCCTGAAGCAGTTTGGGGATAATGCCATCTGGGCCCGGCGATTTGTATGGGCTGAAGGTGCTGATAGCCCACTTTGTGCGTTCAATGGAGACCACACCCTTTGCCACTTCCCAGTCTGCCCTGGTTGCTCTCATACCCTGAGCGCCGGTTGGTGGTTGAGGTGGGGGTCCCCGAACGTCAGTCACCGCCGAGCCAGGGAAGTGAGTCTCTAGTAGGAGCGCTAGAGTGTCCCCGGCTGTTGTGGTGTAGCTTCCATCTGGTTTAACTAGTGTGCCAATTGGATTGATAGGAGCCTTAGAAAGGACTCTTTGGAGTCTTGCACATTCCGAGGTTTTTTCCACCTCTTCACAGAACTTCCTCCATGTGTCCCTTTGTGATTTCCTTATAAGACTCCTGAGTTGGGCCAGCTTGGTCTTATAAGCGTCCCAGTTGCCCGTCTTTTGCGCCCTATTATATAGTTTGCGTGTTTCACGCCTAGTGACTTCTATTTCCCTATTCCACCAGGGGACCCCGGTGGTTGAGAGTTTAGTTGTCATAGGAGTGTGATTATTGAATGAGGTGAGTAGTGCCTCTTCTAATTCTCCCGCTACCGCCTCAATATCAACTATATTGTGTAATTTGGTCCGAGTTCCTCTCAACCAGCCCTCCACTTCCTCCCTATAGGCTTCCCAGTTCGTCTTCCGAGGATCGCGGTAGGATTGCTGCGTTTTACCCACACCTTGGATTTCCACAACAATATACCTATGATCCGAGTAGGAGGGAGTATCGGATACGAACCATTTCTTTATTCTTTGATCTAGTGGAGGGGTAATAATGGTAATGTCAAGGACCTCTTTCCTATTTATGGTGACAAATGTTGGTTTGTTTCCCCGGTTTGCTACATATAGATTACTAGCTACCAGGTAGTCAAACAAGCATCTACCTCTGGTGTTGGTGTCGGTGCTTCCCCAGGCAACATGGTGGGCGTTGGCATCCGCGCCGACTAGGAGCTGCACATTGTCCGTGCGGCATTTTTCGACAAGGTCCGGCACCTCCACGGGTGGTGGCCCCTCCGATGAGTTTCCCGGAAAGTAGGCTGAGGCAGTTATTATGTGCTCCCTTTGGCCATTTTCAGAGAGGGTTATCTTCACTGCTACTAAATCCCTGAAACAGAACTCAGACATAGTTAGTGAATTGATGTCATTTTTGACAAATACGCAGGCACGTACATCATCCACGCAATCGCGTTTGTAGATTAACTTACCTCCTGCGTTGTTGAGGCCCATGATTCTGCCCCGGTAGACCCAGGGTTCTTGAATCAGGGCGACGTCGTAGTTGCCAGCTGCGAGCAGCTGGCATAGGGCAGCTGTCGCCACCTTGTTATGCTGCAGGTTTATCTGAATGACCCGCAGCATCACTCGGTGGTGTGGACAGCTGCCTAAAGGTGACTCTCCGGGTGTGGAAGTGGGGTTTAAAGTTGTGCCCCTTCAACCATTCCAGAGAGCCCTTATCTATTTTCAGCACGAGCTCTAGCCCTCTCTCATCCGCTCGGCTGAACAAAAGGCGCCATTCCTTCGTTGAGAGTCCAGGATTCTGGATCTCAAACAAAGGAAGTAGCTTCCTTGCGTCGGATCGATCAAGGAAGTCGGTGGGGATCCAGACCCCAACCTTCACCTGATCCTCCAACAGCATTTTTGCGTGCCCCGTCCGGAGGGTGGCACCATCCCAAGGCCGCAGCACCCCAACCCTTTCCTCCAGCCAACCCTTCGACTGGCTGTTGGAGCAGGTCAGGTGGACCACACCATTGCTGGTATAGCCGTTTGTGAACTGCGGACCCTGGCCGGGCGCCTCCAGGAACGTTGCCTGCACTATTGCTCCCAGGACCAAGTTGGCTTCCACGTCCGATAGTCGTTCCACGGGGTGGTTGCCGTGTACTACGACCATCTTGGTGGTGGATAGTGCACCGCTGTACCCGCCAGAGCTGTCACCCTGAGGTGATGCTCCGGATTGGGCCACGGTCTCTCCCCGTGCCTTCTTGATCCTAGGCATTGAGGCCGAGGGGGGGGTGGTGTGGGGGGTGCGTGGCCGTTTACCCGGCGTACTCGCCCCCACTCCACTCCCACCCGGTCCCACTGCCAGAGGTGGGCGGAAACCCGCTCCAGAGACGCCACCGGGTACAAGGGGTTCAACGCTGATTAGCGTTTCTGCCCCTTGTGAGGTGGTTGCTCCTTCACGGGTCCCCGTCGCTCCGGCATCAGGAACAGGCTTCCCCGACCTCTTTCTCCTACGAGGCTTAATGGGCTCCCCCCTATCGAGAGCCCTTTGTCTGGCCGCCTTCCTCAGCTGAGCGCCAGAGGGTCGGCGGCCCAAACTTTGTGTGCTGGTGGATTGCTCTTGAGAAGCGCCACCTGCGCCTGTGCAATCCATGGATGTCGGGGTTTGTTCAGCCCCAACTTCCGAGATTGCCATTTCTGTCAGTGAGGTGGAGAGTTCAGAGCAGCTCTCTTCCTCACTGACAGTGGTTGGTAAATGTAAATTTTTATTTTCGTTCTTCTTCGTTTTGATCCCACGAGAAGCTAGGGAAAGGGTCGTCCACCCATACAGAGCCCCGCATGTATAGGCAAGCCTAAGTACACCCAGGGGGTCGGCCGGTACCCTGGGGGCAGCCGTTAGATGTGCACATTGCCCTCTGCACCATGCAGACCATCAGCACGGCGTGTACACCTTGGTCTTGAGGGTTGTCTACTCTTAGTTGCCGTGTGCAATGGCCCACACCATCCAGTGATCAACACACTCCAAGGAGGTGCGATCGTGCAATAGATGGTGTGCGCCGCGGACTAAGCCCCCCCACCAACGGCAAGGTGGTAGACGCGAGGGGGACCGTTGTGTGATACTTAACTTCTTTTTTTTACTTTTTTTTTAATGCTCGATTCTACAGGTTCGTCATTGAAAATATTAAGCTAAGAACGACGCAGTCTTCTAGTAGTTCAAAATAACTGTTGCAGCTCAAGTTTTTGTGGTCCTTTTTTAAGATAATTGGAATCTACAGACGGAGATTTAGGACAACACGACCATCTCAACAATTTACAGCAGTATACGAACAACAGTACACGACTTTAAAAAAAAACTTTTTGGTTTATTATTTTCAATAATGAACCATTGGAATCGAGCATGGAAAAAAAAATCTAACCCCCCCTTAAAATTTGATGGTATACCCTCAGAGTTAAAAAAACTTTTTGTATTGTTGGGCTCCTTCAGAAAGCAAATTCGCACGGTTTTTGTCCAAAATGGATCTCGGCTCCTTTGAATGTACGCATGCAAATACGATGTCTTGAGAATCAAAACATCAACATCTTGGAACAAGACATTTTAAAAAAAGCTGCAAATTATTACACAATGGTTTATTATTCACCCGTATAGATGCCCCTTCTGCGTAGATCACTGTTTTCTGTGGTCAGTACCCTCGAGCTCCCTCCGGGAAAGCCCTAAATCGAGTACTGGAGCCGGCTCCGGAATTAAAGTTTCCTACAAATGCGCGGGATTCAATAATTCAATCATTAATTATTTGTAGTTATACGGAAAGTAATAAACCGTTGTGTACATAATAATTTACCTGTATAGGTGCCCCTTCTACGTAGATAGTACAATGAACCGTTGTGTAATAATTATTTGGGGGTTGTGCCAACTCCGCCAGGAACACGTCCAACTCCGCCTGCGTCGATAAATCCCCCTCCTAGTCGCTACACCAACTCCGCCAGTGTTCTCCTCCGCCAGGTTCAGGAATAAGGAAAGTGGTGAAGAAATGTAGCCGAGAATATAAACGTCGCATAAGTATAATATTAATTTGCCTTCCACAAATTTCGTCAACGACATGAAAAAAGAAAAATCAATTTTCATTGTTTTTGCCGTAGTGGCGTGATGCGCATTTCAAAAAATGCAAGCGATCAATTTTCCGGTTGCGATAATTTTTAATTAAATTGTCGAGTACCATTTTTTGACGTCTAAACGAATAGTTGGTTGACTCTTTATGAACATTGGCTCCGTTAAGCAACGTGATGGTGTCAATTTCCATTTTCTCGCATCTAAAAATACAAAAATATTTGGGTGAGAACCAGAAAACATGGAATTGAATTTGCGGTGAAAAGACTCACACATGTTAGTTGTTCTTCCGGAGGTACCGTCATCCTTTGCCCATACAGTCGGAGGGAATTTCGCATCTTCTTCGATATAGTTGTCGACCAAATAATCAGCATACTGCCGAACTCTATCATCTTGTGGCATCCACGAAGGAGTCCTCAATTTCTTCGCAAGGTAATAACGGAAGCCCAAAAGTCCATCGTAACCATTCACCCACTTCACCATTCGTCTTGTAATCTCGAGAAAGTCCCAAATTCTGAATTCTTCTCAGATGAAGATTGGGTTAAGTGGAATCTGCACCCCACTACACTAATTCCCGGGAAAACTTTTTTTGCAGCATGATGAATCCCTTCTTCAAAATCCGCAACCATCTCATGAGGAGCAAAGTTTACATCGTGCTCAGCACATTTATCTACCAATTGCTGTAAACAGGATTCGTACGAGGTTGCTTTTTTGTCTGGTAGAAGAAAGAAGGCGAGGGGTATGTAATGTCCATTTTTAGTTATGTGCACAGTAAACAGTTGGGTGAAGAATTTGGCACAGTGGGAAAAAGTACCGTCCACGAAAACAGTTGGCGAGGAACAGAGTGCTTTCAGGTTGTTCGGAGTCGAGAAACACAAAATGTTGAGTTCTACATTGTAGAACGAAAGAAATTGTTCACCACTGACCATCATAATATCGTCGAACTGCAAATCGACCACACACTGGATTGTCTCCTCCAAATTCGTTGGTAATCGAGGAATAACTTTTCTCCGGGCCCGGTAAACACATCTTCTTACATTTAACACGTCGACATGAGAGAGTGAACGGACAGCATCAGAATTCACCATTTCCGTGCGAACGAGTTTAGCAGGTGGGTCTGAGAAATCGTCGAGGGCTTTTCTTTTAACAGAATTCGATACTTTTTCTCTCACAATTTGTCTGTCGGTCATGGGCTCGTGAGTGTGCCTGCAGTCATTTTTCACGATGTCCTTCAAATTCTCACTTAAGTACAATGTCGCTCGACACATTTTTTGAACACAACGCCACCTGAACGCACATAAACTTGACACGAAGTTACATTTATGAAATTTGTGGCCTCCAAAAACAACTATTTCACGACCGCGTTGGGATGTAATTAATTAGTCTCTGCAGTTCTCAAACAAACCCCCTCTTATGGCCATCTTCTTCCTCGTCTATCACCGGTGGTTCTTCTAATTTTCACGACGCCTAATCACTGGCGGAGATGGTAGCCTCATTCACGGACACGATAACAACTCTGGCGGAGTTGGCATCTTTGACAAAACGCAATATTATCATCCTGGCGGAGTTGGTTGCTCCCCATTATTTGTCCATCAATAATAGTTCAATGGTTGTTCAAGTTGCAAAAGTTCCTATCAACAAAATACCGGTAATAATTTACCGTTGTGTAATAATTTACCGTTGTGTAATAATTTACCATTGTGTAATAATTTACCTATCAATAATACTCCAACGGTTGTTCAAGTTTCAGAAGTACCTACCAACAAAATCCAATAGTCCATCACTTATGAAATGAAATAATATCGCAGCACAACCAACTCGACTTCATAAAGCCATCCTTGATTATAATCTGGTGCTCCCTAGCGATGATATCCGGGCCGGATTTATACCGTTTGATTCACGATCGTGTTGACGAAGCTTTTTGGTGCACACGAACGGCTGGACGTACAATGCTCCAGGTGGCCTCTAAAAATTGTTTAGCTCAAGACAAATTTGATAACGTAAAAAAAAACCATACTCTTCCATCGAAAGTTTTCGAGCTACGGCGTTCTGAAAATGTCAACCCCTATTTTGCACCCCTTGGAGATGACTGGCAGTAACGCCGAGCTTCGTGGACCAACTAGACCCCGAACAAACAAATACAAACCAAATTTCATTAATTTTTTTTTTCATGGTACCTAATTAAGAAAAGTGCTAAGTACGGCGTACGGCGGACAGATAGAATTTTTTCTTTGCATTTTCGGATTTGACCTTGAAACGGAAACCATCAAATTTTGAGGGGGGTTTAGAATTTTTTTCTCATGCTCGATACCAATAGTTCATTATTGAAAATAATAAACCAAAAACTCAAATTAATATGTACCTAGACTTTTAATAATATCAAATTGGACATCGATCTGGAATTGTTTTTTGATGGCCGGTCCATCAAGACTGGAATAGGGACCTCGTACCTACTCTTATCTCGATGGGGAGGTCGCTGTTGAACAGGTTGTGAGAGGGGTTTGTTAGTTCGTACGTCGTCTGCTTGGCTGCAGCACGTGACGACTCATCCGAACTGGGCACATCTGCCGTCCTTTGCCGCTTATTCTGTACGCCTGAAAATAGGCTAGTTTGCCATACATTCATGAAGTGCGGGTTAAACTGACATAATTAATTGGGCATTTGTGCGTCTAATGCGTTTCTGTACCTACTGACTGGAAAACGCTACGAATAAATTATTACACAACTGTTTATTATTATTTACCTGCAAGATGCCCCTTCTGCGTAGATCACTGTTTTCTGTGGTCAATCCTCCTACCCTCATGATCCCCCAGTAAAGTCCTGATGGAGTACCTACATTAATTTTGGTTCATGGTAACTAAGAAAAGTGCTCAGTACGGCGGACGGACAGAAATTTTTTTAATTGCATTTTCGGATTCTAAGTACCTTGAAACGGAAACCGTCAAATTTTGAGGGGGGTTAACATTTTTTTTCATGCTCTATTCCAAAGGTTCATTATTGAAATCATAAACCAAAATGACCATCGTTCTTCAGGTGAAATATTATCGTGGAACAACCAACTCTATTTCATACAGGCATGCGTGATTATAATCAGGCACCACTAGTGACTATTATCATCACCTAGCAATGATATCTGGGCTGGATGTATAATGTTTCATTCACGATCATGTTGACGAAGCTTGTAAGGATATTTAAAAATAAGAATGACACGGTAGTTAAGTATTATGAACATTTTAATTTACGATAGTTTTACGGAACAAGTCTACGGGAGAGCACATTGTCAAGTAGCCTAATTCAGAGCCAAAAGCAGAGAGGTTAGAAAATAAACAGTGCCATCTATATTAGAAAGTCTGACGGAGGCGCGCGCAGCAACTTATTTAAATTTGAATTTATCTATCCCAACACTCCCCCATAAATTCAAATGTGGTACAATATCAAATTTTAGTTAAATAACACAGTTCAAGATTTACATGCTTTCTAATTTTAACAATCAAATCAAACAGAAACAGATATCAATATTTATATGAACATTTTAAACTAAAATATTACTTTAACAAAGAACCGTCCAAAATTGTTTCAAAAACAAAGAAATACATGCAATCTAGATGATTATCAAGTTCCAAAGAAATACATAAACTCGTTCCTTAGGTTTTCAAAAATTATTAGTGTTAACGACTTCGTCAAAATGTCTGACAATTGTTTTTCAGAAGGACAATGTTTCAGATCAAATTTTTCTTCCATTATTTTTTCATTTAAAAACTTGAATCTAATGTCTATATGTTTTGATCGTTTGGAGCTTCCTCCATTTTTTATCATGTGAATGGTACTCATATTATCGATGAACATATTTACATTTAACATTTTACCCGTCATTTCTTCGAACAATGACTTTAGATATAATACTTCCTTAGCACACTCACTTGCACTTATAAACTCGGCCTCAGAAGTGCTGACTGCTATCACCGGTTGCTTCCTTGATGACCAAGCGATCGGTCCACCGCAGTAAATGATCAGAAATCCGCTTGTGCTGCGACGATCGCTGGTGTTGGCATAGTCGGAGTCACAATATGCTTGAAGTTGAAATGGATCAGCGTTGGAAGAATATTTGATTCCCAGATCAGTAGTATCTTTAAGATATCGAAATATCCTTTTCACATTTATTACATCAGTTTTAGTTGGATTTTCCATTTTTCTGGACACCATGTTCACTGCAAATCCAATTTCAGGTCTTGATCTGTTTGAAACATACAGATGGCTACCAACTGCCTCACGATATGGGTAGTCGATATTAGGTTCGTTTTCATCCAGAGCACAAGGTGTTGATGGGGTTTTTACAGCTTTACAGCCTTCCATATCAAAGTCTTTTAACATCTCAGATATGTGTGTGCGCTGATGCAGAAATAATGCATCAGAGGTTTCATGGATTTCAAGTCCAACGAACTTTCTGAGATTTTCTTCAATTTTTATCTCAAATTCTTGATCCAGTCGTTTTAGGATTTTAATTTCTCCTGCATCATCTCCAACTAGGATCCCATCATCAACGTAAACAGCTAGAATGAGAGAGCTTTCTGGGTTTTTAAAAACAGATTTGTCGGTTCTTAGCTGAATCAAACCTTGGCTTTTTAGAAAATTTACCAGTCGAACATTCCAATTTAGTGGAGCCTGCTTGAGTCCGTAGAGTGACTTATTAAGCAGACACACTTTACCACTGTGCTCATCAAAACCTTCAGGTAAGTGCATAAAGATTTTCTCCTCAATATTTCCATAGAGAAAGGCTGTTGTTACCTCAAACTGCATTATAGTTTTATTTGTAGCTTTGGCGTAGGCTAAAATCATTCTTAGAGTGTCCATAGACACAACGGGACTGAATGTGTCACTGTAATCAAAGCCATTTCTTTGTTCACAGCCTCTAGCAACGAGACGTGCCTTGAATCTTCCTGTGTCCTTTTTACAAAAAACCCATCTGCTTGAAAGAAGTTTCTGATTCTTGATGTTCTCAGCTGGAATGAATTTAAAAACATTATTCTTCATTAAAGAGGATTTTCCTTCAGCAATGGCTTTCTTCCACTCTTCCTTCTCAGGACCAGATATAGCTTCTTCATAGGTAAGTAGAACATAATCTTGGAGTTTTCTTGGCGTTTTAATGATTCTTCCTCCTCTACTTGTTTTAGGTGTTGAATCTGGAGACGACGACGGAATTGACTCAAACGTGGAATCTGCTACACTACTGTGTGTGACGTCAGGGCTAGCCACTGGAGAGTTCACAGAGGTATCGAGGGTGTCCAACATTCAACAACACCGTTCAACATTTCAACTTCATCCAAATCATCCAGATCTTCTTTGTCCCTGGTAAGTATCTTTCGTGTAATTTTAGCATTAGTAATTTTGTTTGTAAATTCAGCATCTCTTGAAATGATCACTTTCCTCTCTACCTCGTCCCAGAATCTGTATCCAGTGTTGGTGTAACCGATAAATTTTAGTTTCATGCTCCTACTCTCTAGTTTTTTTAGGTGACCTTTCTTGTGTACATATGCTTCAGAGCCGAAAAGTTGTAGATTTTTGAGACTAGGTTTGTGACCTGTCCACATTTCATGAGGGGTCTTATTATCAAGAGCTGCTGTAGGGCTTCGGTTTGTTAGGTACGTAGAGACATATAGAGCTTCCCCCCACATTTCATGTGACATAATAGAATCATTAAGCAATGCTCTAGTTTTGTCCATCAGGGTGCGGTTGATCCTTTCAATTTTTCCATTAAGCTGGGGGACATGGGGAGGTGAATAATCAAACTGCACACCTTTCTCAGTTGCCCATGTTTTGATTTCAGTGGAGGTATTCTCACCTGCGTTATCACATCTTATTTTATGTAATTTTAGGTTCCATTTTGCTTCAAATTGAGCAACGATATTTTGGATGTTTCTCGTGACTTCGGATTTTTGTTTCAGGAGACGGACTTCAGTATGGTGTGTGTAGTCATCCATAACTGCCAAAAAATATTCATATCCATCCCAAGTTGTCTCTAGGGGCCCACAGACGTCAAAATGGATCATCTCGAGAGGTCTACTTGTTTTTCTTCTTTGGTTTTCAAAAGGAAGACGTTTTGACTTGGCAAATGCGCACACATCACAATTTACATCACATAGATCGTCAAATTTTAATTTTTCGAGACCAGATGATATTTTGCTGAGTATTTTTATGTTTTTATAGCTTAAATGACCAAGCTTCCTGTGCCAAATTTCATTTTGGTTCATGTTATTTTGAACCAACAAGGATTTTGAACTTGTTTTATCAGAACTAAATTTTACAACATATAAGCCATCGTTATTTTTCTCTCCAAGCAAAGAGATGCCATTTTTACTAATTTGAACTTGATTCTCGTGAAATTCAACCGAACCGCCAGCGCCTGTTATTTTGCTCACACTTATAAGATTGGTAGTCAGATCTGGTAAGTATAGTACATCTTCCAAAATGCAAGTTCCGAAATCAACGTCACCTTTCAGGGTAGCTGTCATTTTCAAACCATCTTTGGCCACACCCACTTCAGAATAAGTTTTAGAATGGTTTGTGAGTAGTTTTAGGTTATTAGTCATGTGTATTGAACAACCTGAGTCAATCACCCATTGGTCCACTAAATTTTCATTTTTATATGTCAAAAACGCGACCTTGGCATCATCAGAATTTTTCGAAGATTCATGCTTGTGTCTAAAAAAACGCTGCAAAGTCCTTGTCACATGGGTTTATTATTCTATTGGACATACCTACAGAAACGTTGGCTGTTCATTAATTGTTTCTTCCATGCGTAATAATCGAAATAGCTACTTCTGATGGTTTCCATTAATTTTGGCCCCCAAAACACAAATTAGGTACGCTCTTTTTTTTTTTTTTTTTTTTTTTTTTAACTATCTTTGATCATTGGTAGTGCCATTTAATCGTCCTGAACCACGTCTTGACACTTTTTCCAGTATGGTGATTTCAGACGATTTCCCAGGTTTTTCGCTCATAAAAAATCAATTCTGGGAGCTGAATATTTGGTAGAACTCAATTTTCCACTCTTTGGTCAAAATCGACTTCATATTCGGTCTTCTCGTCCCCAAAAACATAGAAAACGATATCTCAGAAGCTCATGTTACCAATATGTTGCTAAAACGTAAAAAGTACCTATTTTTACACACATTTTCACTCATAACACCCCTGGGTATATTCCGATCGGGCTGAAAAGTTTCGGGACACAACTAGGGCCCAAATGGAGCATGTGTGCGAAAGAACGATTTTTTTAGACCGAAAATGAAGCCTGTACACGTGATACGGCGGACGGCGTACGGCGGACGGACATTGCATTTTTGGGATCTATGCACCTTGAAACGTAAAAGAAAAAAGTTTGAGGGGGTGTTATAAAAATTTTTTGCTGAGCGAATACATAGGTGTATTATTCACAGAATAATAAACCAAAACAGTCTTTTGACGCATGATTTGTCTTTTTACAGTACTGGCAGGGCTGATTTGTCTTTTCGCCACAATTTTTCGCGATATGCCCTTCTTTTTACATCTGAAACATGTGAGAGACTTTTTATTGGTATTGTGGGTTTTAAAGGCAACCTCAACTTGAGTGGTTTTACTTGATTTTCTGTTTTGTTCAGCGATTAGCCTAGTTATTAGGTTTGTCAGCGTGCGGTCGCCAGTCGCAGTTGATTCCCACGACGATATAAATGTGTGGTAGGTTTCAGGAAGGGCTGAAATGACGCGTTCTATAAGCTCTTCATCGTTGATGGCATGTCCGGCGGTTTGAAGTTGAGCTGCTAAGTTTTCTAGCTCTGACACTCCTTTTGCGACATCAGCACCTATTCGAAAATTAAAATAGTTGCGTAGTAACGTTGTTTTCATATGCATTTTATCCCCTTCGTATATCGATACCAGTTTTACATACATTTCACGCGCCGAGCTACATGATAAAATGTACGACAAGTTTTTACGATCAATTGTAGTCACAATCGCCTTTTGGGCTTTTGCATCTTTGCGTTGGTCTTCCGCACTTGAGAGTTCATTTTTTACATCCGTTACTAACTCGTAGATATTAGCTGCTTTCATAGCAATGTCTATTTGGAATTTCCAAACATTGTAATTTTGGTGGCCAACTAAACGCTCTACACTACCGTATTCGTCGTTGCAGCTCATTTTTATGTCGAATCTTTAACTTTTACTTTTAACTTTTAGCGAATTTTCGAAGAAAAGGAAGCTATTGTTCTCGGTCCAAAATTTTTAAAACTCGAATTTCCGAAAGATTTTTATACCAAAATCCGTTTCAGACCATCCTGAATTCACTGCCGAAAGACACCAAAAATTATATGTATATATATATATATTTATATATATATTTATATATATATTTATATATATATTTATATATTTATATATTTATATATTTTTATATGTATGTGTCATTCCAGACGATAACTCTCGATAGAATTGAGATAAAAAGTTCAAATTTGCACGAAAAATCTGTCTTGGCAATCGACAGGCTAAGTTCGAAGATGGGCAGAATCGGGTCACTCTAAGGGGGAGTTTTGGGGAATTTTAGGGGGGGGGAAATTACCCATAAATTCCCAAAATGAAAAAGTCTGACAAGTGACACCTCATTTTAAAGGTTTTTGTACGCTGAACACGATGGTGAAATCAGAATTGCGATATCTCATTCCATTCCCAAACTGGAGCACTTTGAAGATGAAGGAACGTGGTTATTTCTTGAGATGTTCTTCCTGGTTCGTCTGCTCTAATCTGATAACGGAATGGGATATCGCAATTCTGACTTCACCATCGTGTTCAGCGTTGGAAAATCTACAAACCGAGGTGTTACTCGGCAAAAAATGGAACAAAAAATTGTTACGTATCCAATACCTACTCTTCTGGTATTCAAAACATTTTTGATTTCCCCCTCCCCCTCCTTCCACCCCAAATTTTACTTTGCGTAAAACTACTCCTGTTTTAATTTTGTATGGTATCAAGTTGGGAAAACATTGGCCGAAAATTAATATTCAGAAAATTTTAGGCGGAGGAGGAAGATGCCGAAAACTTCGAAAATTCGCTCTTATAGCCATGCTGCATGACTGTGGTTTTTTATGGTACGATCTTACCTTCACTGCCTTGAACTTGATGATCACGCAACGCAACGGAATCGCGTTTTTACTTTTTACTTGCGCACTTTTTATAAAGGGGCACGACTTATACTTTGCTGCACTGTTCACTTTCACATTAGAAGAGCTGGGGCCATGTAGGGTTACTCCATGAGCGGAGTACATGTGTTTGATTGGTTGCCAGCGCAACGACAGGTGTTCTATAACAAAGTGGTTTGTGACAACTTGAATAATACAGTTTTACTACAGGAATTGAGCTATTCTATTGTGTATTCTATATTGGCGCTGCGGACAGGATGCCAAAGAAAGGAAGGAATCGGAGGAGTGAGGAGCTGGAGGACGACGCAGAGTACGAAGACGTTCAAAGGAATGCGGATCAGGTAGTTCTTGATAAGTTGATGCAGTCGTTTAAGTTTGGGCAGTTCGATGAGGATGAAGAAGATTGGTGGTACTACATCAAACGATTTGAGATTGAAGTTAAACGGTTGGCAAGGGGCAGACCTGTGCCAGATGATGCACAAAGTGTATTATTTCTTTCATGTATTGGTTCCAGACCCTTTAAAATTTTAGTGGACTACTTCCGGCCGGTAGATGTGAGCGTAGTAGGCTACAACCAGCTCAGAAAGGTGCTGGACAGCTTTTATGTGAAGGCGACGTGTATCTTTGCTGAAAGGCGGGCTTTTGCAACAAGACTAAGAGAACCAAGCGAGACTATAGCAAAATTTGTAAGTGCCCTACGCACGTTGGCAGGAACGTGTGAGTTTGGCGTAAGTCTCGAGGAAAGGTTACGAGATCAGCTTGTAATAGGAGTGAATGAAGCGAAGTGGCAGGAAGAGTTGATTAGGATGCACCCTGATAATAGCGCCACGTTTCAGGAGGTTGAGGCAACAGCTTTGGGTCTAGAGCGAGCAGTCCAGCAGCAGGCAAAGCTAAAAAGCTTGGAAGGAGGCAAACTTCGAGAGACGGTTTTGGACCTCCGACGGGTGGGCAGCCCGTCACAAAGAAGGTTGACGGGGAGAGCACCGCTACAGACAAGGCAACAGTCAGGACGACGTAAAGAGCCTAGGAAGTTGATGCCGAAAACGGATTGTTTGTGTTGCGGCTTCGAGAAACACGAAAAGGGGGTTAGGTGTCCAGCAGAGAAGGCCAAGTGTTTGGCGTGTGGCAATTTTGATCACTTTGCCCGGGTTTGCGTCAACACAGGGAATGCGGTTGTAGTCAGGGAAAAGAAGACGAGGCAAGTGAAGAGGATGTCTGGAGGAGAGTCCACCAGTGAAGGCAGTGGCAGCGATACAAATCAGATTAGGGCTGTAGGGAGCAGAGTAATGGTACCCGTCGTCGTGAATGGGGTACCCTGTGAGATGCTCTATGATTCAGGGGCAGCACAGACAGTTGTGGGAAAGCGTTTCTGGAAGCAAGTAGGAGCCCCCAAATTGTGGCCAACCGAGGGTCTGGTGGCGTACACGGGGATTCCTATCAACACACTGGGCAAGGCGAGAGTAAATGTCACAGCTTGGGGTCAGTCCCGGAACTTGAAGCTGGTGGTGGTTGATACAGAGGACTCACCGTTGTTTGGGTTGGATTGGGCTATGCAATTCAAGGTTCCAATGCCTAACGGGGCCAGAATTTGTGCGGTTGCGGAATCAGAGGCAGGGCCACTAAAAAGAATGGAAAAGCTGGAACAACTGAAACAAAGGTACAACACTGTTTTCCAGGAGGGTACAGGCAAGATTGTTGGCCATTCGGTGCAGGTTAGGATCAAGGAAGGGGTGCAGCCAAGGGTGTTCAGGCCGAGACCAGTGCCATTTGCTATGCGGACCCAAGTTGAGGAGGAGTTGCGGAGGCTTGAAGAACAGGGAATTATTGAGCCAGTGGATACGGTCACGAATCCATTGGAATGGGCAGCATCTGTGGTGGTTGCTGTGAAATCGAATGGCACGATTAGGATTTGTGGCGACTTTCGAGTGACGATCAATCCCCACGTGATAGGAGACGAACACCCGATGCCCACATTCGAGGAAATAGTAACGAAACTGACAGGGAGCACAATTTTTTCGGTGATTGATTTGAAAGATGCCTATTTGCAACTGGAGGTGGAGGAGGATTCAAGGAACTGTTTAGGGCTGGCTACGCATAGAGGGTATTACAGGTACAAAAGACTACCATTTGGTGTGAGTTTTGCGCCAAAAAAATTTCAGAAGACCATGGATGCCATTCTGACGGGGGTGCCAAATGTAGCTTGGTACCTTGACGACATTATAGTAGGGGGAAGGACAAATGAGGAGCACTTTGCAGCAATAGACCAAGTACTCTCCAGGCTGGACAGGGCAGGGATCAAGACGCAAGAAGCGAAATGTAAGTGGCTGCAAACGAGTGTTAAGTATCTAGGACATATTCTGGATGAGGAGGGGATTAAGCCCGTTGACGATCACACAGAGGCTATAACAAAAATGCCACAGCCCACCAATGTCCAAGAGCTTAAGTCGTTTTTGGACACTGTCAATTTTTATGCCAGATTTATAGAGAATCTACAGGGGGTATGTGTACCTCTTCACGAATTGACAAAAAAAGGCAGGAAGTGGAAATGGACGGAGGAGGCTGAAAGAGCATTTCAGAAAGTAAAGAAGAGCATAAAGGAAGCAGGGGGATTAGTGCACTACTCATTAGTGTTACCATTGGGGGTGACAGCAGATGCGAGTGCTAGGGGGTTGGGGGCAGTTTTGTGGCATCGCATGCCGGGAGGGGAAGAGAAGCCAATAGCTTATGCTTCCAGAGTTCTCTCACAAACAGAATCACGGTACTCAGCGATCGATAGGGAAGCATTGGCCCTTGTTTTTGCCATGAAAAAGTTTGACCAGTACTTGCGCGGTCGGGGCTTCATCTTGCGGACTGACCATAAGCCACTCATGAGAATTCTGGCAGAGGAAAAGGAAATTCCGAAGATCGCGGCAAATCGGCTTATTCGGTGGGCGCTGATTCTTCGAAGCTACGATTTCAAGGTGGAGCACATTCAGGGAAAAAATAATTGGGTGGCTGATACACTATCGCGGCTTCCGATACAAGGGGTGGAGGTATCCAGTTGGGAGAAGAGTGCAAAGCCTTATGGGACCCATCTGCTACATGTAAGACTTCAGGGATGTCCAGTGACAAAGGGAGAGTTGAAAGAGGCGGTTAGGGGAGATGCTGAATTGCAAATGGTGCGACGTTATATTGAACAGGGTTGGCCGGAGAAGAAGGATTTGGACAGTATGTTCATGCCGTACTTCGAGAAGAGGGAAGAGCTATCATGCGAAGAGGGGATTTTATTGTGGAATGGGAGGTTAGTAGCTCCTAAGAACACCCAAGATCGGTTTCTGGAGATGCTTCATTCGGGTCATCCAGGGGTAAGAGCGATGCGCGATATGGCCCGGATGCATGTGTGGTGGCCCCGGGTGGACGTGGCAGTAGAAAAGTTTGTCAAGGGCTGTACTCCATGTCAGGAGGGACGCCAGAACCCGGAAGAGGCCCCCATATATTCTTGGAACATACCAGGGATGCCATGGACTCGTCTTCATATCGATTATGCGGGACCGTTTGAAGGATTGTACTGGCTGGTGGTTGTCGATGCTACGACCAAATGGCTTGAGGTGGTGCCATTGAAAAGGGCCAACGCAAAAGCAACAATCGAGGCACTCAAGGAAATATTTGCGAGGTTTGGTGTCCCTAGCATGGTGGTATCGGATAATGGCCCACAATTCACGTCGGAGGAGTTCAGATTATTTTGCAAGGAAATTTTGGTAACCCACGTACGGATAACTCCATATCACCCCCGGTCAAACGGGCTTGCTGAAAGGGCAGTCCGTACGTTCAAGAGTCGGGTTAACGCCTCAAAACAGGGCGGCGGTTCTGTTTTAGAGAGGGTGCGGAAGTTCCTGGTTTCATATCGGGTAACACCCCACAGCACTACAAAACGGTCACCATCGGAGCTCCTGTTTAGACATCGGATGCGGACACCTTGGGACCTGCTTAAGCCATCAGTTCGTCGTAACGTGGAAGGAGCTCTCTTCAAGCAGCAAAATGATCGCGACAAACGTACGAGGTTTCGCGATTTCAAGGAGGGGCAAGAGGTATGGGTGCTCAATAAAACCACACCTGGGTACACGCGGGGGTGCATCACGCGTCGCACCGGGGACCTGTCCTATCACGTTCTTGTCGACGGACGGGAAGAACGAAAGCATGCTGACCAATTAAGAAGAGCGGACTAAAGCCAGGGAAAGGGGGGAAAACAAGTAGGGTTACTCCATGAGCGGAGTACATGTGTTTGATTGGTTGCCAGCGCAACGACAGGTGTTCTATAACAAAGTGGTTTGTGACAACTTGAATAATACAGTTTTACTACAGGAATTGAGCTATTCTATTGTGTATTCTATAGGCCATAACCTGTAAGGATATTTAAAAATAAGAATGACACGGTAGTTAAGTATTATGAACATTTTAATTTACGATAGTTTTATGGAACAAGTCAACGGGAGAGCACATTGTCAAGTAGCCTAATTCAGAGCCAAAAGCAGAGAGGTTAGAAAATAAACAGTGCCATCTATATTAAAAAGTCTGACGGAGGCGTGCGCGGCAACTTATTTAAATTTGAATTTATCTATCCCAACAAAGCTTTCCGGTGCAAACGAACGGCTGGACGACAATCCTCCGGGTAATCTAACAGTTTTCAAGTTCGAGATCAATTTAAAAACGTCAGCGAAATTGTCATTGAATTGTATTGATTCACCTGTTAATACTACCTGCTGTGTTTTTATAAGAATTTCTGGTGATTATTCTCATTTTCGCTGGTTTTGACCCAGAAATATTGAATTCTGAGAGTTATAACTTCGTTAGAACATCAATCCTTCACTCAAAAGTCACAATCAACATCGTATTTAAAAAACGCTGCAAATCCCTGCACAACGGTTTATTATATTGTATAGAATACCCTTCTGTTACAGATCACAGCTCTATGTATAGATAACCCGTCTATATAATTTATTATTTATGTACTATTCTATACATATAATGTAGATCGCAGACCCTCCGCAGGTTAGTACCTAACCCCGTACTCGTTACTAGGTACCTACCTAAATCACGAGTTAAATGTTGCTAAAATAATTCTGCCGATGACAAACAGTACCTAACGAAAAGAAACACACATAATGAAGTTCTGAAAAGAAATTGTTGATGAGGAGTGAAAAAAGTTGCAAAAGTACCTACCAACAAACTCCAGCCCCTTCTACGTAGATGGTATAATGAACCGTTGTGTAATAATTTACCGTTGAGTAATGATTTACCGTAGTAATAATTTACCCATCAATAATACTTCAACGTTTGTTCAAGTTTCACTACCTACCAACAAACTCCAAAAGAGCCATCATTTTTCAAATTAAATAATATCACAGAACAACCAACTCGACTTCATACTCCGCCAATATAATCAGGTGATCCGTAGCAATGATTTCATCTCCGCCAAATTTCCTATTGTGGGCGCGTCTCTGGTTACGAGATTTGGTTTGAATTGTATACAATTTCATTCACACTGGAGTCGAGAATGCCTGTCGGTGCAAACTTCGGGGCCTTACTGTGAACGAACGGCTGGACGTACGATGCTCCGGATGGTCTTAAAAAACTCGCAAGTTCAAGAACTATTTAAAACCGTAAAAATATTCACGTTAAAAAATGGTATAGGCGTTTTGAAAATTTCAACCCCTATTTTGAACCCCTTACAGATGACTCACAGTAACGTCGAGCTTCGAGACCAACTAGACCCCAACGGAACCTATAACCCGAATTTCATCAATTTTGTTTCATGGTAACTAAGACAAGTGGCCCGTACGGCGTACGGCGTACGGCGGACAGACAGAAATATTTTTATTGCAGTTTTGGATTCTACATACCTTGAAACGTAAACCATCAAATTTTGAGGGGGGGTAAGAATTTTTTTTTTTCATGCTCGATTCCAATGGTTCATTATTGAAAATAATAAACCAATAAAAAATCAAAAAACATGGAAAACAATACCTCACAAGTCCAAGTTCACGAAAAACGTAAAAAATACCTAATTTGTTCACCCATTTTGTACCCATAACACTCGTGGCTGTTTTCCGATCAGGCTGCGGAGATACGGGACACAACAACTAGGACCCTGAGAGGGAAAGAACGATTGTTTTAGACCGAAAATTAAGGTTGATATCGATGAACACCAAGACCTTTTGACCCTGATCCAAGTTCAGCACTATTTTTTCTGTCATGTACTCACACAATCGGTGTGCTTTTTCCACCAGGGAATCCGAACTGGTTGTCGTTTAATCTAGTATTTCCCTCCAAACAGCGAACCAAGTACAGATTACATGCCTTTTCAATTATTTTGGATAAGTAGGTATATTAAATAGAAGAGAAATCGGTAAATACCTGCTATGCTATACAGGTAAATAATAAACCTTGTGGACAGTAGCGGTGCCTGGGGTCTGAAAACGGTGGGTCACCAAACCAGAACACAAAACCAACAGATTTTTCTACAAAATACCCCAAGGCAACAACGCCGACAATTTCTACTTCATCTTAGCCACCGAATTCATGTATTACAAAAATATTAAACTAAAATACAACAAAACAATGACCCGTCGGCTGGTACCTACTTGAATCTTGAATGGAGAAGCTATTGACTAGAAGCTAGATAGTAGTGTTGACGCTGATCAGTTCACAAACCACAAACGGCAAACAGGAAAAAACGCACATAGGTACCACAAATGCTAATTTGTCATCGGAACCGGACTGAACGCAAAACGCACAAAATTTGACGCAAAATTATTGCAAACTGACAACAGAAACAGACTCAACGGAGAAAGCAAATGTGATTCAGAGACAACAAAAACAAATCGGAAGAAGAAGCATCTCGTATAGAGATGACAAATTGAATCGAAGGGATCGAATCGATTTTGAGGTGGAAATCAGATTTTGGGGACCGGGCCCAAAGTGGACGTGGCGAACAACATTTTTACTCGACTGAGCATGCTTGGATGGGCCACTTTTCTCAGTTGCCATGGGAAAACTAGGTCCCAGGAACCAGGACCTACCTGCCAGTTTCAAGAGCCCAGGTTTCGATTTCGATTGCAGGACATCGATTACTGTCGATTTATTCCGATAACATGCTTGGTATATATGGAGCTAACATGAAGGAATCACCATGGATCCTCTACTAGAACATCCATAGCAGTCCATAGCTGTCGGGTTGGAGTTCACCTTTGCTAGGGGATGTCCTGTGACGCGTTTCTGGTTGCTGTAGCAAATTGTCCAGTCGTGATTGTAGTTTTTGCTGCGATCGCACCACAGTTTCTTCCTAATGGCTGGTTTCGGAGTGAGTTCCGCTAATGTGAGTTTCAACTGTGTAGTAGGTGCGTCCACTCATAATCAATTCGGCAGTTTTCAACCATATTCGTGGTAGTCTTAGCTGGTTCAAACTCGGCAAATTTTAATGTAGATAGGCTGAGTGTTGGAAGCGCTTTCAGAAGTTCAGAGTCCAACCATGAGCTGTGGCTGGGGAGTTTGATCAATAGGCGTGTCTTCCGCTTATTCATGCTCCACGACTTGATGCTGTGGTTGGTCGTTATAAGCTCCCGACATCTTTTCACTCTGATTATATCCCGTGATTGATCAATTAAAATATGGATCAAGGAGTGGATAATTATTGAGGTTGTACCAGATGTTCAGCTCCCAAAATTGATTTTTTATGAGTCAACAACCTGCGAAATCGTCTGAAATCACCATCAATTGGTATAATAACACTAGAAAAAGTGTCAACACGTGGATCAAGACGATTAAATGGTACAATCAATGATCAAAGGAAGGTAATTTGAAAAAAAAAAAAAAAGGAGCGTAGTACCTAATTCAAGTTTTGGGGGCCAAAATTTGTGGAAACCACCAGAAATAGATATTTCAATTATTGTACATGAAAGAAACTATAAATAAACAGCCAGCATTTCTGTAGGCCAATAAAATAATAGAATAATAACCCCATGTGACAAGGACTTTGCAGCGTTTTGTCTTTGGTAGAGATTTTCCTCGTATCAGCTCAACATTTTCTGAGCAAAGTAGACACATTTAGTCAGGTATCGAGAACCTGAGGAAGATAAACTTACCTAATTTATGGTTTCTACTTAAGGTAGGTTTATGATTTCGTATAATAATAAGGATGTGCCTTTAATTATGTGAAATTGAAATACATGGGATGTGTCTTTAGTGACATGTACTTTTAGGATGTGCTTTTACACATGGGTTGTGCTTTTACGATACATGGGATGTGCTTTTACACATTAAGTGGGACTTCTAGGATGAGCCTTTAGTGACATTGACTTTTAGGATATGCTTTTAGGAGTTTTGGAACGTGCCTTATGTAAAATTGAAATTCATGGGAATTTCGAGGACTCTAAATATAGACAAATTGTACAACCAAAGAATTATGCAATAAATTGGGTACAGTCGTGATAATTCTGTGCTATGGTATGATAAGTCCTTATGTTGGCATGAATCCCTGTATCACATGTGTGCAATAATTTATTGTTTACTTAGGTCTGTAGTTAGTTCTGTAATGGATGAGGGGTTTAACTACGCCGCCCATACAGCGTAGTTTCCCCCTCTCCACTCTCTGGAAGGTAGGGAGGCAGTGTGACAGCTGCCCCCGGTGACAATGGTTTGATTATAACGCAATGCCTCCAGGAGTTGACGATTCGTTTCCGCGAATCGACCGCCCCTTCAGCCACGTGTCAAAAAGATCGGGAAGAGCCCGCATCCAAGATGGACGGGATTCCCATATACCGTCACACTCCTCCCCTTAAAAACATACTTCTTCTTCAAAGAAGTTAGACACGGGACTTAAAGTAGTATGGAGTTCTGATTCAGGAAGGTTCATCTGAAAAACTCCAAAGCTGGATAGCTTCCATCGTAATGGTACCTACTACTGAGAATTGTTACTGGTGGAGAACTTAGCTCCTTATCAATATCACTTGGCCGACTTGGAAAAAAAGAAAAGAAGTCGTTGTCAGAGGTTCTGGTTCAGGAAAGTTCATCTGAACAACCTCTGGGTGACTAACCCCCATCATAAGATGGAACAACTGGATATAAATCATACAAATGAAAGTAGTTGTCAGAGGTTCTGGTTCAGGAAGGTTCATCTGAACAACCTCTGGGTGACTAACCCCCATCATAAGATGGAACAACTGGAAAAACAAGGGGAAAAATTGGCATTGAACGCCAGGCATTGAGCGCCTTAAGAATAATAATCAAGTTTGATAATAATAAGAGTAATAATAATAATGAGTTTGATTTGATGAAAAAAGAAAATCCAATGGCCGAAGTGTATATTGATTAACAAAGGGGTTGTTCGGACGTAGGTACATAAACGCCCGAAGTAGTGCGTCTGGTGCCCGCTCGAGCGCCAGCTGCGGCTAGCGGGTTCGATCAGATCATGCGGTTTTTTGGGTCTTAGAACGAACGAATATAATTGTGATTATATTAGTAAATTGCAGCAAGCATCGCGTCAGCCATAGGCGGTGCAATTTCGGTCTGTCGGTCCAGAGTTTTGAAATACGTTCTTTCATGTAGTTCTTTGGGTTTTGCAAACCTGAGCTCCTCTCGGACGGGAAGATGGCGTTCAACCTCCGAAAGTGAAAGTAAGTACCTAAGAAGTTTTTAAATCATCCAATCTTCCAATTATTTCGCTACCTCAATTCGACGGTCAGCTCCTGAATTGGCCAAAGTTCAGAGATACCTTTTCATCTATAATCCTCAAAGATGATACGATATCTCCGATGCAGAAATATCATTATCTAATCACTTCCTTGAAGGGCCCAGCCGAGGAAGTTATTGCCAATATTCCAAGGAATGAAATTAGCTTTACTTTGGCATGGGACGCGTTGAAGAAGGTTTACGATCAAAACAGGTTGTTAGCTGGTGCGTACCTGAACCAACTTACATCATTTAAACCGATTCCAAACAAACCCCCGAAAGAGGCATTGAAACAATTCATTATGAAAATATCCGATAGTGTCTCGGCATTCAAACAACTGAATATCGAGAACGAAGGTGATTTTATTTTGTTCCATTTGGCAAGTCAACGTTTAGACGCAGGAACTCGCGAACGATTTGAAACAACACATAAAGGCACAGCGTTTCCAACCTTCAATCAATTGACAACTTTCGTTCGTGAGCGCATTTTAGCCTTAGAATTGGTCGAGTCGTCGAATCTGATTAATGCCTCTCCATCCAACACTCAATTATTGAGCAACCATAAGAATTCTGTTAAAGCAACTACCATTTTTCGCTCAAAATGACAATTCTAAAGAACACCCAGGCAAAACCGGAAATGTGGAGTGTGTTGTTTGTAAAGGAACAGATAAACATTCTCTCAAAGACTGTTCTAAGTTCATCAGTTTGACTCCTGATAAGCGTTTAAATTCGCTTCAACATTTCAAGGGTTGCAAAAACTGTCTTTCTTATTTTCACAAAACAACTTCATGTTCCTCAAAATGGAACTGTCGATATTGCAATCGATGTCACAACTCACTTCTTCATTTAGTATCCAATCAAAATACTACTACAAGTTCCCCGCAAAACCTACCTAAAAATTCAGTTCAGACGTCTTCTGATACTGCTATGACTTCCGTTTCATCTGTTCAAGCCCCTAGAGTAATATTAGGGACAGCACTTGCGGAAATACGTGATGCCAGAGGACACTTTCAGAAAATTCGTTTGGTAATAGATTGTGGCAGTCAGCACTCGTTTTTAACACAGAACTGCGTACGAAGATTGGGTCTCTCGATTTCGTCGTTCAATAGAAGGATTTCAGGCATAGGGGAAACAGCATTTGAGGGAGCTAAAGGAAGAGTCAGTTGTACAATTCGTCCTGTTCAGAAGGATTCCATCAATCTTTGCATGGATGCTGTTGTTGTGAAGCAAATTACCTCGTATCCTCGAATCCTGCCCCAATCGATTTTCTTCTAGGAGCTGAACTGTTTGGAGACATCTGGACTGGTTCCGTCCTCAAGATGGATGATTCATCTCCTACCTTGTACCCGTCAATCTTTGGGAACATCGTTATGGGGAAAATCGCCGATTCTTCCGCTCCTGAGTCTATTTCTCTCTTCGCATTTTCAGAGTCCGACGATCTTCATAATGAGTTGAAAAATTTTTGGGCATTAGAAGAACCTACTTTCGTGAGTCAAATGAAATCTAAAGAAGAAGAAAAATGTGAAAGTCACTTTATTAAATCTCACTATCGCCTGGCGAATGGTAAATATGTCGTTAAATTACCTTTTAAAGATGACAGTGTACCATCTTTAACTGATTCCTCTTCCGCAGCATCCAAGCGCTTCTTCAATTTAGAGTCTAAATTAAAACAAAACTCTGAGCTCCGAGAACAATATCATCACTTCATGGATGAATACCAGCTATTAGAACACATGAGTATTGCTAAAGTCCCTTCAAAATATTTTATACCTCACCACTCGGTTATCAAACTGGATCGAAACCAAATTAAGCTCCGTGTTGTATTTGATGGAAGCGCCAAAACTACTAACGGCTCTTTGAATGATCATTTAATGGTGGGGGAGAAGCTGCAGCGGGACATTAGAGATATCCTTTTAAACTTCAGATGTCATGCTATTGTATTCGTGACAGATATAGTCAAAATGTACCGTAGCATACTCGTAGATCCCGCTGATAGAGCTTATCAGCATATATACTGGAGATCCAACCCTTCAAGTGCTCTTCAAGTTTTTGAGCTCAATACCGTAGTCTACGGACTAACTTCATCCCCGTTCTTAGCACTTCGGATGATTCGTCAACTTGGTATCGATGAGGGTGAGAAATATCCACTTGCCGCTCAGTGTATATCCCGAGATGTATATGTTGACGATGTAGTTACTGGATGCAATTCACTCCCTGAAGCTCTCGACCTTCAGCGTCAACTTATAGCCATAATGCAAGCCGGTGGATTTGAATTGAGCAAATGGGCAAGCAACTCCAATGATATTCTTAAATCTGTTTCTAGTGACACTGTGGAAGACCCTGTGTCACTCCACAACCTCGACCAGTCCAGTCTAAAAATACTGGGTTTGGAATGGGAACCGTCCAATGACGTTTTCTCCTTCAAAATCGCTCCCCACGAATGTTCATTCACGAAAAGGTCAATTCTCTCCATAGTCGCCAGGGTTTACGATCCTTTAGGATTTCTCGCACCCACAGTGTTTTTATGCAAAACCTTCATTCAAGAAATTTGGAAGGAAGGACTGGATTGGGACCAACCTTTGACCCAGTCACTTGAATTCCAGTGGAAAGCCGTTCTTGATCAACTCCATCTACTGTCGGAGATCAAAATCCCACGTTTTGTTGCTTCTGCTGAACTATGCCAATATCAGGTTGTTTCGTTCTCAGACGCCTCCACCAAAGGGTACTGTGCAGTGATTTACCTTCGCACAATCACGTCTAATTCGACTAAAATTTCTTTGCTGATTTCCAAAACTAAGCTCGCTCCTCTAAAAACAATATCAGTTCCTAGATTAGAACTATGCGCCTCATTTCTTCTTGCCAAGCTTTACAATTCAATACAGCCTTTTTTGTCCATACTACAAGGAAAAACGTTAGATCCGGTTTTCTTCACGGATTCTACAATTGTACTATGTTGGCTCAACATGGCTCCTCATCTACTCAAAACTTTTGCAGCTAATCGAGTTGCAGAAATTGCAAAACTCACACCTGTGTCTCAGTGGAAACATGTCAGCTCGGAACATAACCGTAGTGACCGGGGTTCGAGAGGATTGATGCCACGGTGCCTTGTTACCGACGAGTTATGGTGGAATGGACCGCCCTGGATAACCCGTCCTCAAGAGGAGTGGCCCAGCTCCCACATTTCAAATCCCGATGTTGTACCAGAAATGAAGAAAACATCAACCACATTGGCTACAGTCAGCACTGTTGATCCTCCCTCCATCAAATGGATGACAAGATTTTCCTCTCTCTTTCAACTGTTACGAGTGACTGCAGTGCTGAAACGGGCAATTCATAATCACCGTGTCAAGCCTCACGTTACAAGTGGATTTCTCGAACCTTCAGACATTGACGCAGCTCTTCTTTTCTGTATCAAGGAAGTCCAACGTCATCACTTTCTGCACAATTCTGTTAATACCGTCGACCAGTTTCTCAAACGCTTTGCTACTCTTTCGCCATTTTTGGATAGAGATGGAATTTGGCGAGTAGGTGGCAGATTAAAAAATTCTGATCTTCCGTACTACAGCAAACATCCCATTCTACTACCTACGGACTCCCATTTCTCGATTATATTGGTAGACCATTATCATAAAATATTGCTACATCCAGGAGCCTCTACATTGCAAGCTGTGATCCAAACACGTTTCTGGATGACTGACCTGAGACGATTGGTTCGTAAACGCAATTTTATGTGCCTCAAATGTTACAAATTAAATGCCAAATCGAAAATACCCATAATGGGTGACTTACCTTCGTATCGAGTTCAGGCCAAAAGGGCGTTTGCACACACTGGCGTGGATTTCGCTGGACCTTTTGCGATGAGGTATTCCCTAAAACGAAAAGCTGAGGTCTCCAAAATTTACTTATGTTTATTTGTGTGCTTGGAAACTAAAGCCTTACATTTGGAAGCCGTAACCCAACTAAGCACTGAATCATTCTTAGCCACCTTTGATAGATTTTGCTCCCGACGCGGCCTCCCTCAAGGGATGTTCTCTGATTGTGGATCCAACTTCCTAGGTGCTTCAAATCAACTGAAAGAACTTCACCAGTGGTTCCGAAGTCAAGATACACAAACAGGAGTCTACAACTATTTCCTCAAGTTCGGAGTAAAGTGGAATTTCAATCCGGCTCAAGCACCACATTTTGGAGGAATTTGGGAATCTGGAGTCCGTTCTGTAAAACGCCACATGCGAACCTGCGCCGGAGATACTCCACTAACCTTTGAAGAGATCTCAACACTTTTCGCCAAATTTGAAGCCATACTCAACTCCCGACCTATATGCCCTTTGACATCCGATCCGGAGGAGAGTGATTACCTCTCGCCCGGCCATTTCTTGGTGGGTGGACCTCTCGTTGCATTACCTGAGCGCAGCATTCTAGATCGTAAAGAGAACCTGTTGTCAAGATGGCAACTCGTAAAACGCATGTATCAGCAGTTCTGGGCTCGATGGCGACGAGAATATTTGATGACACTTCAACGACGACAGAAATGGAAGACTTCAACCCCAAATTTGCAAGTGGGTAATCTGGTGTTGCTTAAAGATTCAAGCTCTCCCACGGAATGGCCTATGGGAAAAATAGTCGCTACCCATCCTGGAGCTGAAGGAATAGTCAGAGTCGTTAGCGTCCAGACAAGCACGTCCTGCTTCAGAAGACCAGTTGCCACTCATCCCACTCCTTCCTCTGTCAAACCAATCCCATGAACCCTAACCAGAAAAATTTAATTAAATTTTTGGTGGGCGGCATGTTGACGCCGTCTAGAAGGTTTCTTCTTTTTATTGTTTTGTTAATCGTGACCTAGTGAACCGTGTGTGATTTGTTGTCATCCAAGCCCTTCTACCTCTGATCGCCAAGCATCGCCACCACCCACCTCGTCCAGCCGCCTCAGTGTTCTCCAGCCATCCAACAGCGAATGTACCTTTATTACACTTTCTGCTTCTAACCATATTTGGGTCACCAGTATCCCGCAGCTTAAAAAACATCCAACTCGTCAGCATCTTGGATCTTTTCACGCTACCACCAGGAGGGTTTTCTTTATGCTGCACACATTCACCGTCGATCTTCAACGTAAGTTACGTGTCCTGATGGATAGTCCGGTAGCAGTTTCCCTGTTCGCCATGATGGGAATTCTTCACATGGTACTATACATCTAAACCTTTTCTCATCATTTTTACAGCGGCTGCACAGATTTGCTACCACACCCCCATGGACATACAACCTTCACGCGGATTTCGCACACGCCTTCGCTTCCCTGCTCCATTTCGGATAGCTATCAGAAGACTGCTGGGATTGGAGGATCGCGGCTTGGAGGACGTCGCGTCATCGTGGTATTCGTGCGTTGGCATTCGTGTGACGGGAAATCACGGTCAGAACTTTCTTTTATTACCTTCTACAGAGACAATAAAATCTTATTTTCGATCACCGATAACAGTATTAGCATAATACACTTGTACATAATTTTTCACGATTACCATAAAAGGAGCTCCTTAGTAATATTTTATTTTATCAAGTTATAAAGAAAGAATATTTTTAGTTTCATCTACTTGTCAAAGCGTCGACCACTAATAAATTTAATGGTGTTGTTTGGGTATTTGGTCAGTTTGAATTTATTTTAAAAAACGACCCCACCTCTGCAACGAACCATATAAGTATTATAATATTCAAACAACAACAAGGTTGGAGCTGAGGGCTAGATGCGGACGTATGCCGTTAACAAAAATGGCTGAAGGCGTTACAAGTGAACAAAGGAAACACCCATTCACAACTGGGGCTACTGCGCATTTGATGCTTTACTTGAAGGTATTAATGAATTGGCAGATAGCTTGAGAGATGAAGTCTCGTAATTGAAATGAAGAATCAAGAGCTTTATAAACGTTAACAACAGGATAACAATTTCATACCACGATATCGGAGATATTCTTGAAGTTCACGCATACCAATGACACGGTAGCTTTCGACGGATTGCCCTTGCCGAGAAGCGTACCCAAAACACGTACCACTTATACTGCACTGAATTTAATACTGAAGGAACACGGTAGCTCGTACCACACGGTAGTTGTCGACGGATTGCCCTTGCCGATTGAACGTACCAAAACACGTACCACTGTACTGAGGGTGAAAACCCGGTATAGAAAAATAGAAATATGTGAGCTGCTCCGGTACTGCCGTAGCTATAAGACGCGGGCGCAAGACTCAGGTGAGCCAGTAGAAGAGACAATTACTGAACTGCGTTCTGACATGGACTGAGGAGAAGGGGGAGATCCAGAGCTTTTATGTGGTCTGGGCTCCCTCAGCGGCCGCTTGGAGCAGGAGTGGTTCTCTTCCCAGGGTTGCCTCCCTTCCATGGTCCATGCTCAGAAGTGGTCGGCGATGGAGGCGCCACTCCATGACCAGCGGAGGGAACCCGAACCTTCGGAAAGGGAATCCGCTTACACCAACATGTTGCTAAAACGCAAAAAGTACCTATTTTTACACACATTTTCACTCATAACACCCCTGGGTATGTTCCGATCGGGCTGAATAGTTTCGGGACACAACTAGGGCCCAAATGGAGCATGTGTGCGAAAGAACGACTTTTTTAGACCGAAAATGAAGCCTGTACACGTGATACGGCGTACGGCGGACTGCGGACGGACATTGCATTTTGGTTTATTATTTTCAATAATGAACCATTGGAATCGAGCATGAAAAAAAAAATTCTTACCCCCCCTCAAAATTTGATGGTTTACGTTTCAAGATATGTAGAATCCAAAACTGCAATAAAAATATTTCTGTCTGTCCGCCGTACGCCGTACGCCGTACGGGCCACTTTTCTTAGTTACCATGAAAAAAAATTGATGAAATTCGGGTTATAGGTTCCGTTCGGCGTCTAGTTGGTCCTCGAAGCTCGACGTTACTGTGAGTCATCTCTAAGGGGTTCAAAATAGGGGTTGAAATTTTCAAAACGCCTATACCATTTTTTTACGTAAATATTTTTACGGTTTTAAATAGTTCTTGAACTTGCGAGTTTTTTAAGACCATCCGGAGCATCGTACGTCCAGCCGTTCGTTCACAGTAAGGCCCCGAAGTTTGCACCGACAGGCATTTTCGACTCCAGTGTGAATGAAATTGTATACAATCCAAACCAAATCTCGTAACCAGAGACGCGCCCACAATAGGAATTTGTGAATACGGCCAATCATTGGTAGGGATCACCTGATTATATTGGCGGAGTATGAAGTCGAGTTGGTTGTTCTGTGATATTATTTAATTTGAAAAATGATGGCTCTATTGGAGTTTGTTGGTAGGTAGTGAAACTTGAACAAACGTTGAAGTATTATTGATGGGTAAATTATTACTACGGTAAATCATTACACAACGGTAAATTATTACACAACGGTAAATTATACCATCTACGTAGAAGGGGCTGGAGTTTGTTGGTAGGTACTTTTGCAACTTTTTTCACTCCTCATCAACAATTTCTTTTCAGAACTTCATTATGTGTGTTTCTTTTTGTTAGGTACTGTTTGTCATCGGCAGAATTATTTTAGCAACATTTAACTCGTGATTTAGGTAGGTACCTAGTAACGAGTATGGGGTTAGGTACCAACCTAAGGAGGGTCTGCGATCTACATAATATGTATAGAATAGTACATATCATATTATATAGACGGGTTATCTATACATAGAGCTGTGATCTGTAACAGAAGGGTATTCTATACAAAATAATAAACCGTTGTGCAGGGATTTGCAGCGTTTTGGAATCTACGCACCTTGAAACGGAAAAGAAGAAATTTTGAGGGGGTGTTATAAAAATTTTTTGCCGAGCGAATACATAGGTGTATTATTCACAGAATAATAAACCAAAAAAAAAAAAAGGAGCGTACTTTATTCGAGTTTTGGGGGCCAAAATTGGTTGAACACACCAGAGATAGCTATTTCAATTATTTTATATGAAAGAAACAATAATTAAACAGCCAACATCTCTGTAGGTAGGTATGTCCAATGGAATAATAAACCCATGTGACAAGGACTTTGCAGCGTTTTTTATTTTCCAAATTATCTTTGATCATTGATAGTACCATTTAATCGTCTTGATCCACCTGTTGATATTGTTTTATTATTCTGTGAATAATACACCTATGTATTCGCTCAGCAAAAAATTTTTACAACACCCCCTCAAACTTTTTTCTTTTCCGTTTCAAGGTGCGTAGATTCCAAAAATGCAATGTCCGTCCGCCGTACGCCGTACGCCGTCCGCCGTCCGCCGTATCACGTCTACAGGCTTCATTTTCGGTCTAAAAAAGTCGTTCTTTCGCACACATGCTCCATTTGGTCCCTAGTTGTGTCCCGAAACTTTTCAGCCCGATCGGGATATACCCAGGGGTGTTATGAGTGAAAATGTGTATAAAAATAGGTACTTTTTGCGTTTTAGCAACATGTCAGTAACAAAGCTTCTGAGATATCGTTTTCCATGTTTTTGGAGACGAGAAGACCGAATATGAAGTCGATTTTGACCAAAGAGTGGAAAATTGAGTTCTACCAAACGTTCAGCACCAAAAATTGATTTTTTATGAGTGAAAAACCTGGGAAATCGTCTGAAACCACCATCAGTTTGAATAATAACCCTGGAAAAAGTGTCAACACGCGGATCAAGACGATTAAATGGCACTACCAATGATCAAAGATAGTTAAAAAAAAAAAAAAAAAAAAGGAGCGTACCTACCTAATTTGTGTTTTACGGGCCAAAGTTAATGGAAACCACCAGAAATAACTATTTCGATTATTACGCATGAATCTCTATCTCTATCTCTATATATTATAAAAACGAATCTCTGTGAGTCTGTGAGTCTGGTGTCTGTCTGTCCGTCTTCCCACGGCCTAACGGCTCGACGGATATCGACCAAATTTGGCACGAATATCCAGTAGGCTCCCAAGTTGTGCAACGTCGCATTTTTAATTCCCTGACCATAGCGGAACTATGGTCGACCATGGTCAACTCCTGAATGGCTTGACGGATATCGACCAAATTTGGCACGAATATCCAGTAGGCTCCCAAGTTGTGCAACGTCGCATTTTTAATTCCCTCACCATAGCGGAACCATGGTCGACCATGGTCAACTCCTGAATGGCTTGACGGATATCGACCAAATTTGGCACGAATATCCAGTAGGCTCCCAAGTTGTGCAACGTCGCATTTTTAATTCCCTGACCATAGCGGAACTATGGTCGACCATGGTCAACTCCGTAATGGCTTGACGGATATCGACCAAATTTGGCACGAATATCCAGTAGGCTCCCAAGTTGTGCAACGTCGCATTTTTAATTCCCTGACCATAGCGGAACTATGGTCGACCATGGTCAACTTCGTTAATTGAAATGGTAACCCCTATTTTTTATCGCGTATTCGTAATCTACGTGAAATTCTATGTACGATCGACCCTTCGGACTAGCCCCGCGGTCGACCATAGCGCATCCATGGGCCCCTCCATGGTCGAATCCCGAATTGCTCAACGGATATCGACCAAATTTGGCACGAATATCCAGTAGGCTCCCAAGTTGTGCAACGTCGCATTTTTAATTCCCTGACCATAGCGGAACTATGGTCGACCATGGTCAACTCCTGAATGGCTTGACGGATATCGACCAAATTTGGCACGAATATCCAGTAGGCTCCCAAGTTGTGCAACGTCGCATTTTTAATTCCCTCACCATAGCGGAACCATGGTCGACCATGGTCAACTCCTGAATGGCTTGACGGATATCGACCAAATTTGGCACGAATATCCAGTAGGCTCCCAAGTTGTGCAACGTCGCATTTTTAATTCCCTGACCATAGCGGAACTATGGTCGACCATGGTCAACTCCGTAATGGCTTGACGGATATCGACCAAATTTGGCACGAATATCCAGTAGGCTCCCAAGTTGTGCAACGTCGCATTTTTAATTCCCTGACCATAGCGGAACTATGGTCGACCATGGTCAACTTCGTTAATTGAAATGGTAACCCCTATTTTTTATCGCGTATTCGTAATCTACGTGAAATTCTATGTACGATCGACCCTTCGGACTAGCCCCGCGGTCGACCATAGCGCATCCATGGGCCCCTCCATGGTCGAATCCCGAATTGCTCAACGGATATCGACCAAATTTGGCACGAATATCCAGTAGGCTCCCAAGTTGTGCAACGTCGCATTTTTAATTCCCTGACCATAGCGGAACTATGGTCGACCATGGTCAACTCCTGAATGGCTTGACGGATATCGACCAAATTTGGCACGAATATCCAGTAGGCTCCCAAGTTGTGCAACGTCGCATTTTTAATTCCCTCACCATAGCGGAACTATGGTCGACCATGGTCAACTTTGTTAATTGAAATGGTAACCCCTATTTTTTATCGCGTATTCGTAATCTACGTGAAATTCTATCTACGATCGACCCTTCGGACTACCCCCGCGGTCGACCATAGCGGGCCCCCCCATGGTCGAATCCCGAATTGCTCAACGGATATCGACCAAATTTGGCACCAATATCCGGTAGCCTCCCAAGTTGAACGTAGGCGCATTTTTAATTCCCTGACCATAGCGGAAATATGGTCGACCATGGTCAACTCCTGAATGGCTTGACGGATTTTGATAAAATTGGGCACAAATACCCGGTAGGCTATGGGATTTTTCCGTCGTTTGTTGGTTCCACGATACTGCGTACAGCGAATCTCGGATAGCGAGCGAAGCGAGCGGTCAGGCTAGTGAAACAATAAATGAACAGCCAACATTTCTGTAGGTATGTCCAATAGAATAATAAACCCATGTGACAAGGACTTTGCAGCGTTTTTTCTACTATTATTCTACAAGTTGATGGTGATTTCAGACGATTTCCCAGGTTTTTGACTTATAAAAAATCAGTTTTGGGAGCTGAACATCTGGTACAACCTCAATTTTACACTCTATGGTCAAAATCGACTTCATATTCGGTCTTCTTGTCCCCAAAAACATGAAAAACGATACCTCAAAAGCTCATTTTACTAACATGTTGCTAAAACGCAAAAAGTACCTATTTTTACACACATTTTCACTCATAACACCCTTGGGTATATTCCGATCGGGCTGAAAAGTTTCGGGACACAACTAGGGCCCAAATGGAGCATGTGTGCGAAAGGACGACTTCTTTAGACCGAAAATGAAGCCTGTACACGTGATACGGCGGACGGCGGACGGCGTACGGCGGACGGACATTGCATTTTTGGAATCTACGCACCTTGAAACGGAAAAGAAGAAATTTTGAGGGGGTGTTATAAAAATTTTTTGCTGAGCGAATACATAGGTGTTAGGGTTTGTCGTCATCAAATCGAATATTTCGCAATATGATAGCGAAGTATTTCGCTTTGGAAAACTCCTGTGTTGTTGTTCAGTGTGGTAGTGGGTACATAGTTATTGGTTGGAGGTTGACTCATCTGGACTGCAACGGAGCCCGTCCAAGGCTCCTAATTATGCAGGACGGGTGTGAATAGACCCTATTTCATTGATTTGTACGTTTATGGAACGAAAATGAGTTGTTTTAAGTTTGTTGGCCAATTTGTTGGTTGAGAAAGTTTGTTGGAATGAATCCCTGAATCACGTGTGTGCAGTAATTGTTGACTTGGGAATGTTTGTAGTTTAGTTCGAAGTTAGAAATGAACGAGTTCGCTGACGAGAATAACAACACCTTCCAATGTTTATTACAATGATTTCTGATTATTATTTATTGTGGCCCTGTATACAACACCCATCAGCCCTATAGCAACTACTTCATAAATAGGAAACTTCTATAGGAACTATCGCAACGTAGTTGCGTCATCGATAAATGGAGGAGCTTCAATGACAAAAGTGTTCTTTAATACCTAAAATACAGTTTTAATAAGAAGTGGCGGTAGGTTTACATTTATTGCTTAGCTAATGAGCACAACGTTTTCCACAGAGCTAATATACCTACTCAATCTTCCAATGACGATATTTTATACCGCTAATAACCACAAATATTATTATGAGCTGCAATATTTGAATGTCAAACGATATAGAGGTCAAAGCCGTTCTAACCCAGCCCTGCCTTGAATGCAGCGCACGCAAACCCGCATAACACCTGTGCAACCCGGGCAGTGTTCATCTTTCACTCATTCGGCCTGTCCAGCATTGATTCTGGCGTACAGTGTAGTTTCTATTATAGTGATTGATTTTGAGTAGCTTTTGTTATCCCGAATTCCATAATGCCTCTTGTAAACCTGCTAGATAAAACATGAACCAGGCTATTTTCAAAAATTGACCATTTTCATGCCTGATGAACGAAGAGCCGATGTTAAATATTAAAAAAAAACTGCAAATTATTACACAACGGTTTATTATTTGCCTGTTTAGATGCCCCTTCTGCGTAGATCACTATTTTCTGTGGTCAGTACCTTCCCTCGAGCTACCCCCAGAAAAGCCCTAAATCGAGAACTGGAGCCAGCCCGGGAATTACATTCTATAAAAATGAGCGGGATTCAATAATTCAGTCATTAATAATTATTTGTATTGTTCATGAAGCATAAGGTAAATAATAAACCGTTGTGTGATAATTTTCAGAGTTTACTTTGCGCGGGATTCAATAATTATTCAGTCATTAATAATTATTTGTTATTGTTCATGAAGCACAAGGTAAATAATAAACCGTTGTGCAATAATAATTTACCTGTGTAGATACCCCTTCTGCGTATGTCACTGTTTTCTGTGGTCAATACCTAGCTCCACCCAGGAATGCCCTAAATCGAGAACTGGAGCCAGCCCGGGAATTTCATTTTATAAAAATGCGCGTGATTCAATGATTCAATCATTAAATATTTTTTATTGTTGAATCCACCCCACATTTGTGAAACTGTATAGGTAATTGCCGGCGGGCTCCAGTGCTCGATTTAGAGATTTCCTTGGGGAAGGGCGAGGGTAGGTATCGGCCACTGAAAACAATGATCTATAATCACTAATCAGGCATGGCTGCATGGTCCGAGATGCTATTTCATCTGAGGAATGATGGCTGGTATGGATTTTGTGGTAGAGGTACTTTTGCAACTTGAACAAATTTTATGCTTCATGATTCATGAATAACAACAAAAATTAATGAGTGAATTATTGTTTTTAGCATGGAACATGCTTTAGCCATGGACTAACTAGCCGAAAAACGTTACATGGGATGGGTGACGCGGAAGTGGAACGAAATTTTAACAATGATTTTCACTTACAACCGAGTAGTTGCTAGGGAAATGAAACTTATTTCATTTTCATCGGACAAAAATCGTTTTCCATTCGTTGGAAAGCTCTTGATTTATCACGAATGTATTTCGTATTTGTTCTTGGTATTTATATCCTAGTTTCATAATATAACTATATAAATGAATGTTGTAAATGGATAGTAAACAATGACGCTTGTTTGGTTGTCACTTGGTTGTAGTAAACTACGCGGCTAAAGCATGTTCCATGTTTCTTGAATTTTAGCCGTAGGCTCTAAGCAGTAAGCATCCGGGGGTCCAGGGGGCTTGCCCCCTGGCGAGGCGCGGAGCGCCGAGTTTTGATTATTGATTGATCTACGCAGAAGGGGCATCTATAGAGGTAAATTATTACACAACGGGTTATTATTACCTTATGTTTCATGAATAACAGCAAGCAATTAATGTTAAAATTATTCAATCCTGCGCATGTTTATCAAACTGTGATTCCCGGGCTGGCTCCAATACTCGATTTAGGGCTTTCCAGTGGGGGGGGGGGGGGGGGAGGTGAGGGTAGGTATTGACCACAGAAAACAGTGATCTACGCAGAAGGGGCATCTTTATAGGTAAATTATAACACAACGGTTTCACACACAACTGTTTATAATTTTACCTTATGCTTAATGAATATCAACAAATAGGTAATTAATTGCTTATTGAATTATTTTTGGATCCCTCGAATTTTTGTGAAACTGTAATTCCCGGGCCGGTTCCAGTACTCAATTTAGGGCTTTCCTGCGGGGAGCACAAGGGTAGTTATTGACCACAGAGAACAGTGATATAGGCAGAAGGAGCATCTATACAGGTAAATAATAAACCTTTTTGTAATAATTTGCAGTGTTTTTGACAACCTGACACGGCCGTGTTACAGATGGGTTATGTTCAGTGTCGACTAGAAGTCATGTTATGTGGTTTCAAACCAATATGGCGTTGCAGTAACAGGTGATTCGCAATTCAATACCTACCTTCGTTGTTGAACATGCTGAATGTTTGGACGTTGTTGAATGTTTTCTATTCTATTCATCTGGAATTTCAGGTACTTACCTACCTATTTTCTTCTTCTTCTTCACACTATACTTATTACCACCAAATATCACCCGCTCTAGGAACGCGGAATTTGCCCTGCCCTCCAACACAACCAAAAAACTCGAACCTATATAGAAGACCTATACAGAACACCCTACCCCCTATAGAAACACCTATAGAACTTATATAGAACACCAGAGTGACCTATATAGAGCACTGTACCCGGTGTTGATTTTTGCGGGGCGGGAAGGTCCCATGAGGACGTGTACCGAATTTCTGACCTTGGGTACATGACAAAAATTCCAAATTTTGCCAAAATGTTCGTATTGCCAAACGATTCCAGAAGATGAGTTCGAAGATGAGCAATTTTAAAAAATTTAAGGAGATAAAATTTGAGTTTGGGTTAAACATGCTCGATTCCAATGGTTCATTAGCTTCAGTTGTGCTCGAGCTCTCGTTCGGTCAAGACCTCCAGCAGCCTTATCTCCCGTGTTTATTTCGACTTACCGACGTACGAGATAGATACGCATAGATACGCGTAGTGATTAGAATCGTCCGATCAGTGAAAACATCTTCACATATCCGCCAATATGGTAGGAAACGAGGAGAACGATCGGAATAAACCTCCTGATAAAACAGATGTTACTGAAATGGATAAAGATGAAGAAATAGAAATTGTAAAATACCGACAGGAAGACAACGGGCCGTTCCACGTACACATCGTAAGTACTAACGCAGCCGAATCAGGTATAGGACGGATCCATCCCATGTCCATTGGTAAATTAATACACCAAATACATCCCACAATATCTGAACACGTTAAATCAATAACAAACATCGGAAGAAATAGAATAAAGATCGAATTATCAAATTACGTATCGGCAAATAAACTAATCGAATCACATCATCTAGAAACCAGACAACTCAAAGCGACTATTCCTTCATATTTACTCAAACGTAAATGTATTATTCGTGGAGTTAGTACGTCAATATCTGAAGACGAAGTCAAAACATACACCCGTGATTGCAACGGAAGAACTTTAGAAATCATGGAAGCTAAACGACTGAGTCGTCGGATCATCGACACCACTACAAAAATTGACTCCTTCGTACCTACCCAATCTGTCAGCATCACAGTTAGAGGACAGTACTGTCCTACATCAATATACCTATTTCACGTCCGATGTGACGTGGTTCCGTACATACAGAGGGTTATTCAATGTAAGTCGTGTTGGCGGTACGGACATTACACGGACCAATGTAAAGGAACAGCCCGGTGCGAACATTGCGGAAATACGTCTCACGACAGTAAAAAATGTGACGCGGCAGCCAAAATCTGTATCCATTGTAAACTGAGCCACTCTGCTTCAAACCATACAGAATGCAATCAATTTCAAACCGAAAAAACAATAAAAACCATCATGAGTAATCAAAACATTTCATATTCCGAAGCCAGAAACTCCATCAATGGTCGAAGCTACTCAAAAACAGTAGTTGACCCGTCAGATTTCACGAACTTCCCAGAGATCCAAAAGGACTCCCACTCTTTCAGATCGTACGTAACAGCTCAGCGAAATAAACGTAAGTGTCCTGAACCGATAAATCATAATCCATTCAATTTAACGAAAATGCTAATGACTGAACCAACCAGAAAAAATGAACAAGGAGGTTTTATACAGAATAACCCGCACGCCACAAACCCTAAAGTAAGAAATTCATTGCAATCTGCAAACTTTGAAGAATTAGAACTAACAGAACTTATATTGTCGGTAATTGAAGCTATTAAACCTCACATAAAGGGGAAAACAAACAACGAATCTTTGAAAAACATCATAAACGAAAGATTGAGATCCCTGACTTGAAAAATAAGGTGCATATTGGCATCAGTCTTAATAATAATAAACTCATACATACTCGGAAATAAACGAATACCACAATCATGGGAATTTTGAAACTTTTCCAGTGGAATTCGAGATCAATTTTACCGAAAAAAAGAGAACTAGAACATACCTTAAACCTAAATGACATATCAGTGGCTCTAATAAGTGAAACATGGATGAAAAGAAATAAGAACTTGCGCTTCCGGGGATACAATATCCTCAGGGACGACCGAGATGATGGATGGGGCGGAGTGGCGCTCCTCATTCAAAATAAATTACGATATGAAGAAATAACAAGCGACATAGCAACAATAAATGACGTTCAAATAATAGGAGCGAAAGTCTACTTCGACAATAATAAATTTGTAAATATAATAACCATTTACAACCCAGATAGAACTACTATAACAAAAAATGAATGGTTAAATCTGTTCAACTCCGTCCCGCATCCCAAAATAATAGGCGGAGATGTGAACGTCCACCATGCTAGCCTAGGTTCCAGCTTCACAACGAGAAAAGGAATCAACTTATTGGAAGCTGCAGATGAAGGAAATTTAATATTCCTAAACGATGGGCGCCCAACCTTAGTACCAAAACCTCATCACACCCATTTTTCAGCTATAGACATTACACTATGCTCACCTAACATTGCTGCAACGATTTCGTGGGACCTGCTCGAAGATCCAATGGGTTCAGACCATCTACCAATTGTAATCTCATCCGAAGATTTCCACACGACGGACCGTTCAACTCCATCTAGAAAATGGCGGGTGGATCGCGCTGACTGGGAGAAATATCAAAACAAATTGCTACAACTATGTCAAAACAGAGGAAATATGACCTACGAGCAGATGATGGATGCTATCAACGAGGCTTGCATAGAATCGATACCGGAAAGCAAACCTATCTCTACTAAAAATAATCAAGCTGTGTGGTGGAACAGCATTTGCGAACGAAAACTACAGGAAAGAAAGGAGGCTGCAAATCAATACAAACATAATCCAACTGGGCAAAATTTTTCGAACTATGTAATGAGACACAACGAATTCCAAACAACTACTTTTACTGCCCAAAAAGAATCTTGGGCAAGGTTTTGCGCAGATTTTAACAAGTCCACCCCTATTAACATAATCTGGCAGAGAATAAAAATGATGAAAAACAGAAAACCAAACATTTCCCCAACAAAAAAAGGCATTTGGGTTCAAGAGGTTCTACAGCACTACGCACCTCCATACGTACAACCTTGCATGCCAGAACCCTCTGAATATGCCCTGGATGAAAGCGATTATATACTGAAATCATTCACTATGTTTGAACTTGAAGCTGCCCTGAAACACAACGCCAATTCTGCTCCAGGATCCGACGACATTTCATATCCTCTACTTTATCACTTACCAGATTGCTACAAAAACATGGTGCTGAAGTTATTCAATCAATATTGGATCGAAGGGGAGTTTCCTGCCCAATGGAAGGATATCATTGTCATTCCCATTCTTAAGCCGGGTAAAGTACCCAACAAATGGAAATCATACAGATTAATATCTTTGACATCTTGCCTATTAAAAACATTTGAACGAATGGTAAAAAATCGGCTAGAATGGTATCTAGAGAGCCAAAATAAAATCCCCGAATCGCAATACGGTTTCCGAAAATCTCGAAGTACCTACGACAGCATAGCTAGTCTGCTATGCAGCATCCATCATGCGCTGGCAAATCGTAAAATCACCTTATGTTTATGTCTCGATATATCTGGTGCTTACGACAATGTACAATTCACTGTACTGTGGGACAGTATGACATCAGCTGGACTCCCGCAAGCATTTTCAAGCAGAATAATAGCACTTTTGTCGTCCAGAAGAATATCTCTAAGACTTGAAGGAGAAACAATCGATTCAAGGATGGTATATCAAGGTCTACCACAAGGAGATATCCTGAGCCCCCTGTTATATGCTGTATATGTTAGAGATATAATAGATATTACCCCCGAAGGAGTCTGCCTATTACAATTTGCCGACGATATTTGCGCATATGTTGAGTGCGACAGTTTGGAAGAGGGGATGGTTCTTCTGGACACATTCACTACCAACCTCATGAAATGGGTGAGAAGAAAAGGATTGGAAATCTCAACAAACAAGTCCTGCATGGTCCCTTTCACAAGAAAACGAAAACTGGATATAGGAAATCGAGCAACATTGGGGGGTCAACAATTCGAGGTCCGAACAGAAGTAAAGTTCTTAGGAATGTGGCTTGATAAACAATTAACCTGGAAGAAACATATTGAGTACACGTTAACCAAATGTGAAAAATATTACAATATTCTAAAATGCATAACTCACCTCAAATGGGGAGCCGAACCAGAAATATGTCTTCTGTTTTATCAATCAACGATCCGAGCAATTTTAGACTATGGTAGCATTTTCTACGGACAGGCTTGTAAAACTCTTCTAATGAGAACGTCTAGATACCAATTTAAGTGCCTACGACTTATTTTGGGTAGCCTTCCAACCACACCAACCGAACTTTTACTTGCTGAGACGGGAGAATTACCACTCGGACTAAGGACCCAAATGCTGTCTGATCGCTATGTGTTAAGGTTGAGGTCACGTGATAGTCCGATTGTCAGACAACTGAGCTCCTTGAGCACAGAAGTATTGACTAGTAGCCGTTGGGACCATAAAGCAACCCCCCCGATAGTTGACAGCTTCATAGAGTATGACTCTGACCTGACCTTCAATTTGTACAAAAGCAGCCAACCACCAAGATTCCAGCTCCAGTACCCCCAGTTAATCCTACCGATCCGGGCCCATTATTTCCGACCAATGGAGAGGGAAATTTTGGCAGTGGACATATCGCTGACCGCATACATAAAAACACGATGGCCAAACAGCAAACTTATCTATACAGACGGGTCCAAAATGGGTGAAAACGTAGGTTGTGCTTTCTACTCCCCGAGCGATGGAGTAAGAGCGAAATACAGGCTACCGAAAGAAGCGTCAAATTTTAGTGCAGAAGTTATCGCTATAATAAAAGCACTAGAATACATTTTAACTATACCAAACACGCACTGTAATAACCAAACCTGGATACTTCTCACTGACTCCATGAGTTGTTTAAAGAAAATAGCTGCGACCAATACAAACCGAATGGACAACCCTCTCATCGGACAACTCATTCAGACATTATGGCAGTCGAAAACGGCGAACATCATGATAGTATTCCTTTGGATCCGGGGGCATTCTGGTATTCAAGGGAATGAAACAGTTGATGCCCTAGCAAAGAGAGCTGCCAACCTATCGGTCATAGAACAACTGGACATTCCTGCAAGTGACTACTACACGATTATCAAACGAAGAATTAAAAGAGAGTGGCAACACATTTATAGATCTATTGATAAAGGAGGGTTTTATAAAAACATACAGCCGATGGTGCCATCTCGATCCTGGTTTATTCAAAACTCCATACCGAAACCAGTCTGCCGAGTTATTAGCAGGATGAGGACGAATCATGGAGTGTGCGACGCGTACCTTCATAGGTTCGGCCTTCAAGAAGACCCTCAGTGCAGTAGATGCGGTGACCCTGATGGCACTTTAGAACATCTTGTGATGACATGTCCCTTGTTTTATACAGAGAGAGACAAACTATTGAACAAAATTTTACCAGAGGTGAACCCCCCTATAAACTACATATCCTTACTGGCGACAAACAACATTAGAATATATAGAGCCATATATGAATATATTGAAGAAATTAATGTATATGTTTGAGAAGTTTAGTTCATGTTTTAATATTCATTTCAAATAAATAAATTGATGTATATAGATATAAATAAATAGTTATATTATGTATTATATTATGGCTGTAAAACATGTGTTAATGCCAATAAAAATAATTACAAAAAAAAAAAAAAAAATGGTTCATTATTGAAAATAATAAACCAAAATCTGTAAAACTCCTAGGATTCTGAACAGTTGATACAAAATCACTGAAAGTGGTATGAAGGGGGTGAGTTAAGATAGGAAAATATAATTTCAGATGAGTTCGAAAATGAGTGTCGTGAATGGATTTTCAGAGTCAGCACTGTGGTGAATGGTTTGGGTGCCTGGGATAGTCGAGGGTGTGATATGATGGAGCGTGAGGTATAGGATGACGTACTTGGAAGGTTTCCACCACATGGGTTATACCCGAAGGGTTCACCAGGCAGGTTACACCACTCTACGAGATCTTTTGTGAAGGAGGTTCTTGGAAGGTTCCACCACGCCAGTAATACATAAAGGCCTCACCAGGCAGGTTCCCCACTCTACGAGGTCTTTTCGAGGGAAGGGAGGTAGGGAGAGAGAGAGATAAGTCATAGTCTTAGGTGAATCCGTAGAATGAAGAAATCTGGTCGGGCTCGGGAGCACGGGTTTTATAGGGCTTGTTCCAACCTACTCCGGCCCTCCAACTGTCGTCAGGGACTGGTGGGGAGAGCCGGCTGTGAACGCTTCCCGTCTCAAGTAGACCCTTTCCTTCCACTTGTTTTATTGAGTGTAATATAATATGCAGGTCTGACTGGTATAGGTGGGTACCACGACAATGAGATATTTTTAAAACGCTGCAAATCCCTGCACAACGGTTTATTATTTTGTACAGAATACCCTTCTGTTACAGATCACAGCTCTCTGTATAGATAACCCGTCTATATAATATAATATGTACTATTCTATACATATTATGTAGATCGCAGACCCTCCGTAGGTTAGTACCTAACCCCGTACTCGTTACTAGGTACCTACCTAAATCACGAGTTAAATGTTGCTAAAATAATTCTGCCGATGACAAACAGTACCTAACAAAAAGAAACACACATAATGAAGTTCTGAAAAGAAATTGTTGATGAGGAGTGAAAAAAGTTGCAAAAGTACCTACCAACAAACTCCAGCCCCTTCTACGTAGATGGTATAATGAACCGTTGTGTAATAATTTACCGTTGAGTAATGATTTACCATCATGTAGTAATAATTTACACAACGTTTGTTCAAGTTTCACTACCAATCAACAAACTCCAAAAGAGCCATCATTTTTCAAATGAAATAATATCACAGAACAACCAACTCGAATTCATACTCCGCCAATATAATCAGGTGGCCCTAGCAATGATTTTATCTCCGGCAAATTTCCTATCGTCGGCGCGTCCCTGGTAACGAGATTCGGTTTGAATGTATACCATTTCATTCACCCTGGAGTCGAAAATGCCTGTCGGTGCAAACTTCGGGGCCTTACTGTGAACGAACGGCTTGACGTACGATGCTCCGGGTGGTCTTAAAAAACTCGTAAGTTCAAGAACTATTTAAAACCGTAAAAAGATTCACGTAAAAAAAAGGTATAGGCGTTTTGAAAATTTCAACCCCTATTTTGAACCCCTTAGAGATGACTGACAGTAACGTCGAGCTTTGAGGACCAACTAGACCCCGAACGGAACCTATAACCCGAATTTCATCAATTTTCTTTCATGGTAACTAAGAAAAGTGGCCCGTACGGCGTACGGCGGACAGACAGAAATATTTTTATTGCAGTTTTGGATTCTACATACCTTGAAACGTAAACAATCAAATTTTGAGGGGGGTAAGCATTTTTTTTCATTTTTTTTTTTCATTCTCGATTCCAATGGTTCATTATTGAAAATAACAAACCAAAATCTAAGGAGATAAAATTTGAGTTTGGGGTCAAAAATCTGTAAAACTCCTAGAATAAATTATGAACAGTTGATACAAAATCACTGAAAGTGGTATGAAAGGGTGAGTTAAGATAGGAAAATACAATTTCAGTTTTTTCATACTGTATAGGGGTCAAATTTGGATTTTTGGTGGTCCAAAATTCCTCATCTAAAATCGCTACTAAATAGGACTTATTCACCTGACGTTGTGTGGGATGGTGATTCATGACAGAAAGTGAGACTATTTTCATAACATAAAATTAATATTTTTCTGAAAAAGGAAAAGGTTCGAATTTGACTTCGAAGGGTCAAAAATCGGTAGAAATAGCTAAAATCACGAATAAAATGGTATAATTTTACGAAAAGTGGTATGGTTTCGCGCTATATAATCTTTTTACACAATAGCACGAACATCTGTTTGAAAATTCGCTCATATAGCCATACTGCATGACTGAAATTTTCTTCTTGTTTTACAGGGCTACACAGCATCACAGACAGTTTCGAGCATTTTGCACACACATTTGGTATGCTCCAAGGAAGTGCTTTTGTCAATTGGGCTCCCCCCTCCCCAATTTCCGCCATTTAGGTAGAGGGGGAGGGCAGTTCTTTAGGGTTTTTAGGAGGGTTGGAGAGAGTTTCAAGGGCTGAAATCTGCCACACTTGTGTTTCAAAAACTGCACGTTATGCTTCATGCATCGAAAGAACAAACAAAAAAAATATACAGCGAATTCTTGAATCTACCGCATATTTATGAAACAGTTGGTAATGGCCCGGCCGACTCCAGTACTTGATTTAGGGCTTTCCTGGGGGAAGCACGAGGTTAGGCACTGACCAGAAAACAGTGATCTACGCATGAAGGGGCAGCTGTATCTACAGGAAAGCCGCAGGAATAAGCCGTAGTGTAATAAGTTGCTGCGTTTTTAATAAGTTTAAGAAGTTCACAGCTGTCTTTATTTCCTGCTAACATTCATGCCCTCCCGCACTTAGCTGTATTTTTTTCTTCCTTTAGCTCGGATCTACAATTACTTTCGAGTCCTTCTTTGAGTCGGCGACAATCCAACTTCGTTCCGCATCAATACTTCCTCTCCCGACCGCCAGTGCACTCCCGAAGACACACTCGCAATACAAACTTTTCAAATAATCACTTTGAGAAAATGAAGTCTTTTTTACGGAAGGTGGCGGGTTTCGCTGATTTTCTTCTTCTTTTTTCCAACGATCTATTTATTATGTATCAAGAATACATAACAACTGAGGTCTACTACAGGCCCATCAAGTTAATTTACATTCATACAATAAGAACTGTTTGTAGAGTTAACAGCCCACTGGCTATACTCTGGGGAGCACTCTGTCACTACACTTGACACAAGGTCAGAGGATTTTGTTCTCACGAGCCGCCGGAGGACGTTGGATTGTAAAGGTGACGTAGAACCTGGATTCATGTGTTCATGAAGCCGCTGCTCGTGTTTGATTGCAATATTTCTTGCCAGGTCACTGACATTTTGCATTTTGAGATCGCAATGGAGGTTGTCATTACGAATATACCAAGGGGCATTGACAATGCGTCTTAGTACCTTATTCTGAAAAGTTTGTGTCATCTTGCAGTTTGTATTTTTCGTAAAGCCCCAAAGCTGTGTGCCATACGTCCATAAAGATTTTAGAACTTCCTCGTATTGTGCAAGGGGAGTTCGGAGAACCTGCCGAGTAACCAGTACAGTTTTTTAAACTTAATATTCAACTCAAATTTTTTCCTCTTAACATGCTGTTTCCGTTTTAGTTTGGTTTCAAAAGACATTCCTAGATATTTCAACATGACCGATATCGTTGCTATGCTTTTGTTTGTTAAGTTGATATGAGTGGGTTTTAATTGATTGAGTTTGAGACGCCAGTTTCAGGTCCAGGCACTAACATAATTTACTGTAAACTCGTGGCTGCATCTTCTGCTGAATCACCAGCATCCGCAAAAGTTCAACTGTCGTATCCTCGTTGCTGGGTACATCACGCGTATACAAAAGGTAGAGCAAGGGCCCAAGCACGCTACCTTGATGAAAACCTGCTGTTGTTTGCTTGGGGCTGGAGTAAGATCCTTCACACTTCACTCTGAAATGCCTTTCAGCAAGATATCAATGCAGACTTAGAAATAATTGCTTAGGTAAATCTTTCTTGAGGTTACATTCTAGCTATTGATGCCAAACTTTGTCAAAATCTTCAGACACATTCAGGAAGACACTTGCACAAATTTTTTACTGTTAAATTCATAGGGTGAATGGATAACATACTCTTCTCCTGTGACATGTCAGTAACTCACTTAATACGTTTCCAACGGAAATATGCTGGTAAATGAACGATTCAAGACACTTTTATAAAAACGCTGCAAAGTCCTTGTCACATGGGTTTATTATTCTATTGGACATACCTGCAGAAACGTTGGCTGTTTATTTATTGTTTCTTTCATATAAAATAATTGAAATAGCTATTTATGGTGGTTTCCCCAAATTTTGGCCCCCAAAACACGAATTAGGTACACTCCTTTTTTTTTAAATTATCTTTGATCATTGATAGTACCATTTAATCGTCTTGATCCACCTTTTGACACTTAATCCAGTGTTATTATACAAATTGATGGTGATTTCAAACGATTTCCCAGGTTTTTGACTCACAAAAAATCAATTTCGGGAGCTGAACATCTGGTAGAACCTCAATTTTCTAGTCTTTGGTCAAAATCGACTTCATATTCGGTCTTCTCGTCCCCAAAAACATGAAAAACGATACCTTAAAAGCTCATGTTACCAACATGTTGCTAAAACGCAAAAAGTACCTATTTTTATACACATTTTCACTCATAACACCCCTGGGTACATTCCGATCGGGCTGAAAAGTTTCGGGACACAACTAGGGCCCAAATGGAGCATGTGTGCGAAAGAACGATTTTTTTAGACCGAAAATGAAGCCTGTACACGTGATACGGCGGACGGCGGACGGCGTACGGCGGACGGACATTGCATTTTTGGAATCTACGTACCTTGAAACGGAAAAGAAAAAATTTTGAGGGGGTGTTATAAAAATTTTTTGCTGAGCGATTACATAGGTGTATTATTCACAGAATAATAAACCAAAAGGAAAATGCAGAGCAATTTTATTCTCACAACGTCAGAACAAAAAGTTCTCAACATGAACAAAAAGTTCTCAACATGACACCTATAATAACTCGGTGATGACTATTTTATATGAGGTGATTGCAAATACATCGTTATGTTGCAGTCCAGAATTTAGATACATGTCCATTGAATTTATAATGCACCGGGAATTATCGCGGGATCTTCTGTATCGCGAATTTAAAGGGGAGGACAACGCAGTCTTGCTGGTCTTCCATCTGGCGGGAGTTGTTTGAATCAGATGACGTGTTGCGGATCCCGCGTCGATATGATATGAACGTATGGAGAGATATTGTAGAGGAACTACCTCGATTTCTCAACAGTTATTTTCTAGACAGCTTTCAACGGTTTATTATTAACCTGTATAGATTTCCCTTCTGCGTAGATCGCTGTGGTAAATTCCCTCGAGCACCCCCCGCCCCCTCCCACCCCAGGAAAGCCCTAAATCGAGTACTGGAGTCGGCCCCGGAATTAAAGATTCCTACAAATGCGTGGGATTCAATAATTTATTCACTAATTATTTATTTGTAGTTATTCATGAATCATATAAGGAAAACAATAAACCGTTGTGTAATGATTTACATGTATAGGTGCCCTTTGTACGTAGATTGTATAATGAACCGATGTGTAATAAGTACCTACCTATCAACAAAATCCAGCCCCTTCTACGTAGATGGTATAATTAACGGTTGTGTTAATTATTTACCGTTGTGTAATAATTTGCCGTTGTGTAATAATTTACCCGTCAATAATTCTTCTACTTTTGTTCAAGTTGCAAACCTTTCAACAAAACCTAATTCCCTCCAAATTTTATATGATAAAATTTGAGGGAAAAACAAGAGGTTAGGTATAAGGGGACAAATAATTTTGAATATTGGAGGGAAAACCAAAGGCCAAGGGACAGTATTTGGAAAAGCATCGACCATACGATTTCTATTATGATCCGTGAATTGATCCAAGTTGTGTTAAAGGTGTGGTTGGAAGGAGGGTTTCCAGAAAGAGGCGGGAAAACGTACAGGTCATTATTATCAAGAAGTATGTTTGAAAATCGGCGGTTAAAAACTGGAGGGAAAGTGAACATCGGCTCATTGCTGAGAGGGAGTGGTCATGGTGGGATGAATTCAAGAATTGCCGGTTTAAAAAAGGCGGGAGATTGATTACCAGCTGGTCTAAAGTATTTAAGGTTGGGGGGGGGGGGAGGGGGGAGTCAAAAACAGCGGGAAAATAACAAGTTATTATTATCAACACATGTTTGAAAATTGGTGTTTAATAACTGGAGGGAACGCGAACATCAGCTGATTCCTGCAAATTTGAAAATTATTTATTTGAATATTAGAGGAGAAAGAGCATTTTAGAAATCAATAAATGAGGAGGGAAATTAAATTGATATTTTATTGATATTTTTGATCCATGGACATGACGTAGGAGGCTGTCACGTCAGATCAGCTGCGACTTTTGGCGTGGCGGAGGTTGGTGATAACAGCGACAGGCAGAATCGGCGTTCCTGCTCTACTATGTCTCTAGCCATGTTCGCTCGCTCATCCAAGTGGGTGTATAGATCACTTGACTAGTAGTCTCGCGGGTTTGTATTGCGCATTGTGGACGGCATTTATATAAACATAGTCAAACCGATTAAACGGGAAGAACTCAACAGTTCACCACATACCTATCCGGTGAAAATTGCTACCGGAGAGTTCATGATTCGTTCGCCTGATTCCTCAACAGGGGCGTTGAGTCCATAAGGCCACCTGGGCCACTGCCCCACCACCCAGAAACACTAAGAGTAAAAAAAAACTCAACCATGTGTTCATTTGGCATTTGAATTTCCCTCCGTAAACTGCACCTAGCATTTTTCACAAAGTTCAATAGCAACACAGAGTTCTCTGGCTATGGATATTCAATATGTGGTTCCGTCATGTTGGCTCCCTGTAGCTCCACAGCTATGGTTTAACTAAAACTGATACGCTAAAGTTCCCAATATCAGAAACCTACCGGAACGGAATATTTTTTCACTCTGCGTCAAAAATTTTCCTTCAGAACTTTATAATTTGTGTTTCTTTTTGCCATTATAGCTACTGTTTGTCATGACAGAATTATTTTAGCAACATTTAACAAGCGACCAGGGGCGTTGCGTCCATAAGGCCACTGCCCACCACCCAGAAACTCTAAAAGTGAAATAAATTCCAAACATGTGTTCATTTGGTATTTGAATTTCCCTCCGTAAACTGTACCAAGCATTTTTCACAAAGTTCAACAGCGACACAGAGTTCTCTGGCTATAGATATTCAATATGTGGTTCCTTCATGTTGGCTCCCTGTAGCTCCACAGCTGTTATCAGAATCTAGTGACAGTAATCGATGTCGTGCAATCGAAATCGAAACCTAGGCTCCTGGAACCGGCAGGTCCTGGGATCTGGTGTCCCCATGGCAACCGAGAAAAGTGGCCCGTCCGCGCAAGTTCAGTCGAGCAAAAATGTTGTTTGCCACGCCTACATTGAGCCACTGTCCCAGAATCTGATTTCAATCCCAGAATCGTTCATTTCACAATCGATTCAATTTGTCATCTCGATACGAGATGCTTCTTCTGTTTGGTTTTTCTCTGTCAGTTATCTGTTGTCTGATTTGTTATCACATTCGCTTTCTCTGTCAGCTTCAATATTTTTGCGTCAAATTTTGCGCGTTTTGCGTTCAGTCCGGTTCCGATGTCAGATTTGTATTTGTGGTACCTACGTGCGTTTTGGCCTGTTTGCTGTTTGTGGATTGATCGGCGTGAACACACAGATAACTATCTAGCTTCTAGTCAATAGCTTCTCAGTAGGGTAAGAATGTCACTCCTGGAGCATCCTGTTTGAACATGCTCATCAGGCGGACCAGCTGCCTCCTGCCTTAGCGGGCGAGTCCACCCCCTCACCCACCCGTATTAACCCCCCCCCACCCCCCGCCGCCGCCGCCACCCCCCTTCCCCCCCCACCAACCAGAACTCTGCCCCCCCCCCCCCGCCCTCTACTGCCTCCAGACCTCCTCCCACCCCGTTCCCAGCCGCCTCCAGACCTCCACCCACCCCGCCCCCTGTCACCCCCAGCCGCCTCCGGACCTCCACCCACCCCCGCCCTCTGCCGCCTCCAGACCTCCACCCACCCCACCCTCCTCCTTAACCCCCTCACCTCCTCCTAACCCTCCACCCACACACTCCCCCCACACTTACACACCTCCCCCCACCAACATCACCATCATCACCCATCAACCTCCTACCACCCTCACCACCTCTCACCGCCTCCGCCACCACACCCACCCCCCTCGCCGTCACCCCAACCCATCGACGACTCATCATCTCACCCACCCCCCTCACCCATCACCTCAACCTTTATTATGAATACCTACCAACTTAATTGTACCTATCAAATAATCATAATGACGTCACCCCACCCCAACCCTCCACTGCCACCATCTTGGAATTTCTGGAATACCGTTTTGACTATGAATACCTACCTAATTAATTGTATCAGGTAATCATAATGAAGTCGCCCACCCCCTCCCACCATCTTGGAATTTCTGGAATACCGTTTTGACTATGAATACCTACCTAATTAATTGTATCAGGTAATCATAATGACGTCACCCACCCCCTCCCGCCATCTTGGAATTTCTGGAATACCGTTTTGACTATGAATACCTACCTACTTAATTGTATCAGATAACCATAATGAAGACCCCTTCCACCATCTTGAAATTCCTGGAATTCCGTTTTGATTATGAATACCTACCTACTTAATTCTATCAGGTAAGCATAATAAAGTCCCTCGGAATTTCTGAAAATCCTGTTTGACCATGAATACATACCTACCTACTTGACACTCAAAAGAGTGGACTTATTATAATACCCACCTACTTATGTAAAACCCTACCTGTGTATGTGTTTGAAATGTTGATTCTCACCCAAACATAATGGGGAGGTATTAGTTTACCTATGAAAAATATTTCATTATGATTGAAATTAAAATGATCATCTCCAACCAGAGAGGAGCCAGCGTGTCTCGTTATTATATTTGTCTTGAGCTAAACAATTTTTAGAGGCCACCTGGAGCATTGTACGTCCAGCCGTTCGTGTGCACCAAAAAGCTTCGTCAACACGATCGTGAATCAAACGGTATAAATCCGGCCGGGATATCATCACTAGGGAGCACCTGATTATAATCAAGGATGGTTGTATGAAGTCGAATTGGTTGTTCTGCGATTTGAGTGATGGACTACTGGACTTTGTTGGTAGGTAGGTAGGTACTTGTGAAACTTGAACAAACGTTGAAGTATTATTGATGGGTAAATTATTACACAATGGTAAATTATTAAACAACGGTAAATTATACATAACGCCAATTATTACACAAGGGTAAATTATTACACAACGGTTCATCTACCAAGAAGGGTCTGAATTTTGTTGATCGGTACTTTTGCAACTTGAACAACCGTTGAAGTATTATTGATGGGCAAGTTATTACACAACGGTTCATTACAGGTATTGACCACAGAAAACAGTGATCAACGCAGAAGGAGCATCTATTTCACTCCACATAAACAATTTTCCTTTAGGCTGTATTATTTTAGCAACATTTGACTCGTGATTTAGGTAGGTACCTAGTAACGAGTACGGGGTTAGGTACTAACCTACGTAGGGTCTGCGATTCACATAATATATTATATAGACGGGTTATCTATACAGAGAGCTCTGATCTGTAACAGAAGGGTATTCCGTACAAAATAATAAACCGTTGTGCAGGGATTTGCAGCGTTTTCTTTTTCATTTTATTCAAACCAAAATATATCAAACATACATAAATTCAAAATGTTTGACCGCCGTACAATGATACCGGCAAAGGAGGCCATGATTCGGTCATGAACGGAACTCTTGATCCATGCTCAGCAGCTCTTAATCTTGTGATTATTCTTTTAGGATCATTATTCAATCGAGCGGGACATTGTTCTAGGATTATCGAGCTGATTGGGTGTGCAATTTGAACTGATCTTAAGAGCGAACGGGGCAATCTCGTGCCTGGGTAGGCTGCACTGGGCCCGGGGTGAGTTCTAATATTGTGATTCATTGTGTGAATATTATTAAGACGCCACTACACACATGTGAATAGACTTTCTGACTTTGCGAAATTTTTTATATTAAATAGTCCGAACTTGTACCTAAAAAGATCTGTATTTTGTCGAATATAAAGTGGTGTTCATGATCGATCTAGAGCTTGTGTTTATCCCGAGAACTTTTCATTGGTGCCGAAACCCGGGAAGTTCTGCCCCATGGCTGAGTGACTATCCAGCGTGTGAGGTTAAGCTCAACTGCGGTCATTCGCCTAACTTGTAGTTTTTAATCAGTAGTCAGGCTGTCATTGGACGTCATAATGAGTCCAAGATCTTTGAAAATTATCCTCGACGTAAGCCATTTTAGCTCTGCTGAACACGGATCAGAAGAGGATCTACAAGTCCTTACAAACCTGGAGCCTTCAGGTGGGCCCAGCTCTAACTGCAGATCAATGGACAGAGGATCTAGTACAGCAGTTTGTAGTTCAGGGTCGATCTCTTACAAACGATGTGGCTCAGGCGGGTTTTGAGGATGCCATGGAGGAGATCCTCATTGTTAAGGTAAGCAAACTGATTGTCCGCTTGACTTTGGTCCCAAAACCCGTTCCGTCCTATCTCCTTTGGAACCTAAGGGCAGCTCTGGGTCCATGGCCTGATGAAATAAAGTACCAAGCACTTCTCATTCAACTTAGCCCTGAAGTGCAATCATCATTCCATCGATCTGGTTACAGGTATCCCGAACTGTATGAAGCACTGTGCGCTGAAAATTCGGGCAAGTATTAGCGTAGCACACCAACCGTAGACTCATCCCAAGGTTGCAGCAGCTGGATGATTGACGGATTTCTCTCATCTGCCTGGAGCTGGGTGAGTTCAATGGAGGGACTTCCACTAATGAACTGGCATGCTTCCTTCTGTTCGAAGATCTTCTCAGTAATTGGATCCGGCTATTAAGAACAAGTTCAACCAGGGGGGAGTTGGAAGACGAGATGTTCTCATACAAGCAGCTCCTCAAAATAGCTCAAATTTGCCCAGATGATTCCCCAGGGGTCACGACCTAGATCAAGTTCTGAGGAAAGGGGTTCCAGTAAGCAGCGAAAACCCAGGCCCCCTCCCTCTCCTCGCACAACAGATCGACCACCCTCGCTTGGTCAGTCACGAGGGAGCGGTTCAAATGTCATCACTGCTCAGGACCTCACTTCCCTATACCACTGCGAAGAGTTCCGGTAGTTCAGTGTCGAGAGTTCATCAGATCAACTGGACTCCCCATTCATTGCTTTTTGTGGAAGCACAACTCCACTCAGCACTGTACTTCACTCCAACAGTGCCATTGCGGAGGATCACACCACATCCTACTCCATGTCGACGAGGAATCCGGACGATCTGCCATCACCATCAAAACAGTTAAGGGTATACGGGGAAACCAAAACCTTAGGCTCCCAGGCCCCGGCCAAACAGGCGAGGGCTCCCGTTCGTCTAGTTAGGACCTTGCTGGCAGTCGTTGTGGATGCCCATCATCTGAAATTCCTACCAGAGCCAGTACTCGCAAAGTAAAGCTCAATGGTTCAGGTTCTAACTCAATTTTCAAGCTCAGCTCTTGGTAGGGAGTGAAAAGTAGACTCTAAGGCTCCTGTTAGTTCTAATTTGCGCTTCCCTTTCAGCTCTCATAACGTTACCAATCCCGTAAGTGAGAACCAACATCAGGGCTGACCGTAGCTTCCGGTAGAGCGGTAGGGGGCCTCTGCACCAGGAGATGACAAGGTGTAAGAACTAGCAGATCATTGGGCGAATTAGACTGAAACACCAAAGGCCTACTGTTTGGAACTGCCTCAAGTGTTGAAGGACCCTTCTCTGCCGAAACCTAATGGTGCCATACACAGGAGAAGTGGGATCCATTGCATTACTATTTTGGTTAGTAATAGAGTAGATCTTAATAACCGTATTGGACCCGTAGTGCCACCAACTCCCTAGGTCATAGGCCTGGCACACATTATCCGCGAACGTCTAGCGAGCCCCACCGATCGATCATAGCGAGTAACTTCGGTTCTCATACGTCCACTAGTAGGAATGTTTATGGGGTCATTCTAAGTCTAGTTCAGTTCTCTCAAAGAATAGGTCTTCCTTTCATTTCCCACGGTCAAAGGGACTACTTCCCACTGCTATAATAGTTCGGGTGTCCTCAGACGTTACCTCTCCCCGTGTAGTCTGCAGGGCTTTTCTTGACACGGGGTCTGAAATCCAATTTATGTACCACAAATTGGCTCTTGCGGCAAGTTTACTGGTGACACCGATCAACCATGTAGTCTTGGGCGTGGGAGCCCAGCCACAGACAGTATGCTGTCACTTTTTCGGCATACTTGAACTGGGCACAGATTGCCCTTTTTAGCCTATGATGTAGATCAGGTCACAGCTCCCTTGACCTCCTCTAGTTTCTCGTTAAATCGTTGGCCTCATACCTGGAGCGTGGGATACAAGCTTGCGGACTCTTTGTTGAGTGAGCGAAATGACATCGATCTTTCTTCTGGTGTATATCTTTATATGCAGCTAGTTCTGTCTCAAACAATTCCCTCAGAAGGGAACTCTCCTTGGCTCCTTAGTTCTGAACTGGGGTGGCTCGTGATGGGCCACTTGGATCGAGACTTTTTTCAATTTAGTCCACTCGCCGAACTGCAAACCTTCAACTCGGATGAACCAGTCCTCTCCATCAGACACCACGCTCTTTGCCCTACCTCTGCACCAGGAAATGACTGGACGTAGGAACTAGCAAATCATTGGGCGAATTGGACTGAAACACTAAAGGCCTACTGTTCGGAACTGCCTCAGGTGCTGATGGTTTGGTATTTTCCTGGTTATTCACCTTAATGAGCCTTTTGGCTTACTTGACCACGGCCTCCCAAAGACTACCAAAGTGGGGCACTCGAGGCGGTATGAATTTCCACTGAACCCCTCGAGCTGCTAATCTGTCAGCAAGGGCCAGAGAGCCTCCATTCCCGAGTACGATTCTGAGCCTACGGAGAAAGTTGACTGAGCCAAGGAAGTTCCGACCATTGTCCGACCAAATGACAGTGGGACCCCCCCTACGATCTATGAAGCGTCCGAGACACTTTACAAACCCATCAATACTGAGGTCCATAACCACCTCCAGATCGGCAGCCTTGGTGGCCATACTGCCAAGTACATCATCAAAATGTGAGTGCCTCGCAATCCGGCCACCGATACCCCGAAGGGACAGGCCACCTGACCAATGGCATAAGAACGCCGCACTCGTTTGGCAGGAAGTTGGCCCATCTCGGGCTGAAAGGGCTTGGGTATAATGGAAGAACAGCAGGTACAGCCCGGACTGAACTTGAGTCACCACAGATCTCCCCAGTCACTATCCAGAACCTAATGCACAAATATGCTAGTGTAGCGTGAGGTCCCACGTGCAGACAGCTCTCGTGAGCCTAACGAACGAGCAACATGGTAAGGAAGTACTGTGCTGGAATCAAAGTGGGGTGCTGGGTCTCGTACAGATTAGAGCTATGCACCAATCTGCCTCCCACACAGAGAACCCCATCCATTAAACGAATAAGAGCTAACTGCCTCATCACCTTGGCCTTACTTGTCAAGTGCCACCGTGATATCATAGAAGTGGCGTTTCTGGACACGCCTGACTAAAACCATATCTGCTGCTTTCAACTCCTCTGTGCTGAGTGGAGCTATTTTAACCAAAAGTTCAGTGATTGAGAGCCTTTTCTTGGAACAGGAACCGCTCGAACTTACTAGGGATGGCCGACAATTTTTTTTTGAACTGTAGAATCCAAGCAAACACGCGTCTAAGGCGACCCTGTGAACTAAAGTCCTTCTCTAGCAAATCTGCTGAACAATAACATAATGAGCGCCCGCAGCACGGATCTCTCCAGCTAAGGACTCCTGGGCTAAATCGGGACGATTCACCGAATTGGCCAGTGAACTCTCGCTAACTGCAACCATGTGGGTCCAGTCCACGGCAATAAGTTGCGGACTAACTGACTCGGAGTTCGCCTCCAGAGGCCACATTTGGGGGGTTGTGCCCAGTCAACATGAAACCAGTGCTCAACGGGCAGATCTGCCAGTGTTTTGGCTACCCCGTTTCCTACAAAGACCTTTCACTGTGGAGCAGGGTTGGCAGTGAGCCACGAGAGCACCATTGAACTATCAGAACATGCCACAATACTACTGTCCAGGATTTGAGCAAAACACGGGACATACCTTTCTCACGATTTTTCCGAGCAATTCTGCTGCCAAAAGCTCGAGATGAGGTATCATCTCTTGTTTTAATGGAGCGATCCTTGCTCGTAACATGATCAAGCGAGTTACAATTGAAGAATTCTGAAGAGAAACATGATACACCACAGCGACGTAGGCTCTCTCAGACGCGTCGGCGAAGCCTACAAGCCACTGATTGGAACTGATCAAATTTATGTATCTGGGAATTTGTAGATCTGCCAACATTACCATGGAACCGGCAAGTCTGAACCAATCATGAACCAAGGAACTATGCAACGGATCATCCCATCCAAACTTAGCAAACTTCACGGTGAATGCACCGAGCAAAGATCGAGACTGGCATGACCCACCCCTCGACCTACTGGACTGGCCAACTCCCGCTTGGGTCTGAGGGCTCTGAAGACTTGGAGAGGACTCTGAAGAATAAACAGTCAGATCTGGGATTCCACGCTACGCCTAACAGTTTTAACGGCTTTTCATCCTCTACGCCGAGGTCAACAGCCTCCGCAACAGGCAGGCAGTACTCTGCAGGCACCCCCTGCAGGACGCTATGATCATTGGAGGCCCACTTGAGAAGCTCGGAACCAGCCGTCTGCAGAAGATCAATCTGTTCATCTCGAGCCTGCAGAGCCAACTGAACACTTTCTCCCCCACCATAAGCATAATCTACGTACGTGTCATTGGATAATATTTCCGTGGCCACTGGATGAGTCTCCTTACCAGACGCAGCCAGATCCACAGGTACTTGTATGTCCACGAAAGGGGCAGGGGCCGTTCCATAAGTTAGTGTACAAAGAGTGTAGTCTTCTATCTCATTTGAAGGGGAATCTCTCCAAACTATAGGCAGCATGTCCTGATCCTCATAGACATGCTTTATTTGCCTGAACATTTGACGAATGTCAGCAATGATCACAGAACGGAACAACCGAGACCGAAGCACTACAAGACATATTTTGTCCTGTTGGAGCTTGGGACCTACTTCTAAGATTGAGATGAAGGCCATTTGATGTGCGTTGAGAGGCATTGACTACCACTCAGATATTCTTTGGGGGGGTCGCCAGAACATGCACAGCATGATGCCGTATATAATAATGGGGTAAGTCCAAAGGGGGTGGTGTCACCTTGCACTTGTGACCCAAATCTCTTTACTCGTGAATGAACTACTGGTAAGACTGAGCTAGAAAGGGATCCTTTCTGAACTTGGACTCGAGTCGGTAGAACTGTTGAAGAGCGATCGTACGAGAAGCACCTAAAACAGTATGGTCCTGGGCAATGGGCAAAGGAACTACAAAACACCCACTCTCGTCATGGCGAGTTTGACTAACAATGAGCTGCTCCGCCTCTAATTCAGCTGTGGTGCATCAAACTGCCCCCTCCAATGACTCAATCTCGAACATTTGACGGAGAAGCCCCAATCAACTCTCCCACATCAACAGAGACAGGTGCCGCTGCCACCACGAAACGAGCGGGGTTCTGAGAGACAGGAACAATGGACGGAGAAACCAGCAAGTCACCAATTAGAATTGAGAACAAGATGTCAGCGGGATCAATGTTACACAGCCACCCTTGCAGCCTTGGACAGAGCTGTCTGGACCTTAGGAAAGAACAAGGGTTTATGGGAACGGGGCAGCTTGGTATGCTGAGGACAAGGATCCTTGACTTCATGCTGGGGAGGGTCCGACTAATCACTAGGCGCAACACCTGAATAACTTCCTTTAAGGCCTTGGGTACAATCTGTATGCAATCCGTCCATTCAGGGCAAGAAAAATTTGGGAACATGGGACGAGGGGGTTGACCTAGGACAAAGAGTGTGGTGTCTGATGGACAGGAATGGTTCATCCGAGTTAAAGGTTTGCAGTTCGGCGAGTGGACTAAATTGAACAGAACGGCCAACCTCCGGATACAAGTAAAGATCTACACCAGAAGAAAGATCGATGTCATTCCGCTCACTCAACAAAGAGTCCGCATGCTTGTATCCCACGCTCCAGGTATGAGGCCAACGATTTAACGAGAAACTAGAGGAGGTCAAGGGAGCTGTGACCTGATCTACATCATAGGCTAAAAAGGGCAATCTGTGCCCAGTTCAAGTATGCCGAAAAAGTGACAGCATACTGTCTGTGGCTGGGCTCCCACGCCCAAGACTACATGGTTGATCGGTGTCACCAGTAAACTTGCCGCAAGAGCCAATTTGTGGTACATAAATTGGATTTCAGACCCCGTGTCAAGAAAAGCCCTGCAGACTACACGGGGAGAGGTAACGTCTGAGGACACCCGAACTATAGCAGTGGGAAGTAGTCCCTTTGACCGTGGGAAATGAAAGGAAGACCTATTCTTTGAGAGAACTGAACTAGACTTAGAATGACCCCATAAACATTCCTACTAGTGGACGTATGAGAACCGAAGTTACTCGCTATGATCGATCGGTGGGGCTCGCTAGACGTTCGCGGATAATGTGTGCCAGGCCTATGACCTAGGGAGTTGGTGGCACTACGGGTCCAATACGGTTATTAAGATCTACTCTATTACTAACCAAAATAGTAATGCAATGGATCCCACTTCTCCTGTGTATGGCACCATTAGGTTTCAGCAGAGAAGGGTCCTTCAACACTTGAGGCAGTTCCAAACAGTAGGCCTTTGGTGTTTCAGTCTAATTCGCCCAATGATCTGCTAGTTCTTACACCCTGTCATCTCCTGGTGCAGAGGCCCCCTACCGCTCTACCGGAAGCTACGGTCAGCCCTGATGTTGGTTCTCACTTACGGGATTGGTAACGTTATGAGAGCTGAAAGGGAAGCGCAAATTAGAACTAACAGGAGCCTTAGAGTCTACTTTTCACTCCCTACCAAGAGCTGAGCTTGAAAATTGAGTTAGAACCTGAACCATTGAGCTTTACTTTGCGAGTACTGGCTCTGGTAGGAATTTCAGATGATGGGCATCCACAACGACTGCCAGCAAGGTCCTAACTAGACGAACGGGAGCCCTCGCCTGTTTGGCCGGGGCCTGGGAGCCTAAGGTTTTGGTTTCCCCGTATACCCTTAACTGTTTTGATGGTGATGGCAGATCGTCCGGATTCCTCGTCGACATGGAGTAGGATGTGGTGTGATCCTCCGCAATGGCACTGTTGGAGTGAAGTACAGTTCTGAGCGGAGTTGTGCTTCCACAAAAAGCAATGAATGCGGAGTCCAGTTGATCTGATGAACTCTGGACGCTGAACTACCGGAACTCTTCGCAGTGGTATAGGGAAGTGAGGTCCTGAGCAGTGATGACATTTGAACCGCTCCCTCGTGACTGACCGAGCGAGGGTGGTTGATCTGTTGTGCGTGGAGTGGGGGACCTGGGTTTTCACTGCTTACTGGAACCCCTTTCCTCAGAACTTGATCTAGGTCGTGACCCCTGGGGAATCATCTGGGCAAATTTGAGCTATTTCGAGGAGCTGCTTATATGAGAAGATCTCGTCTTCCATCTCCCCCCTGGTGGAACTTGTCCTTAATAGCCGGATCCACTTACTGAGAAGATCTTCGAACAGAAGGAAGGATGCCAGTTCATTAGTGGAAGTCCCTCCATTGAACTCACCCAGCTCCAGGCAGATGAGAGAAATCTGTCAATCTGTATGGCATCCAGCTGCTGCAACCTTGGGATGAGTCTACGGTTGGTGTGCTAATCTATACTTGCCCGAATTTTCAGTGCACAGTGCTTTGCACATTTCGGAATACCTCGAACCAGATCGACGGAATGATGATTGCACTTCAGGGCTAAGTTGAATGAGAAGTGCTTGGTACTTTATTTCATCAGGCCATGGACCCAGAGCTGCCCTTAGGTTCCAAAGGAGATAGGACGGAACGGGTTTCGGGACCAAAGTCAAGCGTACAATCAGTTTGCTTACCTTAACAATGAGGATCTCCTCCATGGTATCCTCAAAACCCGCCTGAGCCACATCGTTTGTAAGAGATCGATCCTGAACTACAAACTGCTGTACTAGATCCTCTGTCCATTGATCTGCAGTTAGAGCTTGGCCCACCTGAAGGCTCCAGGTTTGTAAGGCCTTGTAGATCCGTGTTCAGCAGAGCTAAAATGGCCACGTCGAGGATAATTTTCAAAGATCTTGGGCTCATTATGACGTCCAATGACAACCTGACTACTGATTAAAAACTACAAGTTAGGCGAATGACCGCAGTTGAGCTTAACCTCACACGCTGGATAGTCACTCAGCCATGGGGCAGAACTTCCCGGGTTTCGGCACCAATGAAAAGTTCTCGGGATAAACACAAGCTCTGGATCGATCATGAACACAACTTTATATTCGACAAAATACAGGTCTTTTTAGGTACAAGTTCGGACTATTTAATATAAAAAATTTCGCAAAGTCAGAAATTCACATGTAGGTATGTAGTGGCGTCTTAGTAATATTCACACAATGAATCACAATATTAGAACTCACCCCGAGCCCAGTGCTGCCTACCCAGGCACGAGATTGCCCCGTTCATTCCTAAGATCAGTTCAAATTGCACACCCAATCAGCTCGATGATCCTAGAACAATGTCCCGCTCGATTGAAGTAATGATCCTAAAAGAATAATCTCAACATTAAGAGCTACTGAGCATGGATCAAGAGTTCCGTTCATGACCGAATCATGGCCTCATTTGACGGTATCCTTATATGGCGGTCAAACATTTTGAATTTATGTATGTTTGAAGTATTTTGGTTTGAATAAAATGAAAAAGAAACGCTGCAAATCCCTGCACAACGGTTTATTATTTTGTACAGAATACCCTTCTGTTACAGATCAGAGCTCTCTGTATAGATAACCCGTCTATATGTGAATCGCAGACCCTACGTAGGTTAGTACCTAACCCCGTACTCGTTACTAGGTACCTACCTAAATCACGAGTCAAATGTTGCTAAAATAATACAGCCTAAAGGAAAATTGTTTATGTGGAGTGAAATAGATGCCCCTTCTCTCACTGTTTTCTGTGGTCAATACCTGTAATGAACCGTTGTGTAATAACTTGCCCATCAATAATACTTCAACGGTTGTTCAAGTTGCAAAAGTACCGATCAACAAAATCCAGACCCTTCTTGGTAGATGAACCGTTGTGTAATAATTTACCGTTGTGTAATAATTTACCGTTATGTATAATTTGCCGTTGTTTAATAATTTACCATTGTGTAATAATTTACCCATCAATAATACTTCAACGTTTGTTCAAGTTTCAGAAGTACCTACCAACAAAATCCAGTATAGTCCGTCACTCATATCGCAGAACAACCAACTCGACTTCATACAGCCATGATACAGCTCTAGTAATGATATCCCGGCCGGATTTATACCGTTTGATTCACGATCGTGTTGACGAAGCTTTTTGGTGCACAGGAACGGTTGGACGTACAATACTCCGGGTGGCCTCAAAAATTGTTTAGCTCAAGACAAATATAATAACGAGACCCGCTGGCTCCTGTCTGGTTGGAGATGATCATTTTAATTACAATCATAATGAAATATTTTCATAGGTAGATTAATATCTCCCCATTATATGTGGGTGAGAATCAACATTTCAAACATTCACCTTAATATTATTTACATAAGTAGGTGGGTATCATAATAAGCCCACTGTTTCGAGTGTCAAGTAGGTGGGTAGGTATTCATGGTCAAACAGGATTTCCAGTAATTCCGAGGGACTTTATTATGCTTACCTGATAGAATTAAGTAGGTAGGTATTCATAATCAAAACGGAATTCCAGGAATTTCAAGATGGTGGAAGGGGTCTTCATTATGGTTATCTGATACAATTAAGTAGGTAGGTATTCATAGTCAAAACGGTATTCCAGAAATTCCAAGATGGCGGGAGGGGGTGGGTGACGTCATTATGATTACCTGATACAATTAATTAGGTAGGTATTCATAGTCAAAACGGTATTCCAGAAATTCCAAGATGGCGGGAGGGGGTGGGGTGACGTCATTATGATTATTTGATAGGTACAATTAAGTTGGTAGGTATTCATAATAAAGGTTGAGGTGTTGGGAGGGGTGGGGTGGGGTGACGTCATTATGATTACCTGATACAATTAATTAGGTAGGTATTCATAGTCAAAACGGTATTCCAAGATGGCGGTAGGGTGGGGTGACGTCATTATGATTATTTGATAGGTACAATTAAGTTGGTAGGCATTCATAATAAAGGTTGGAGGTGATGGGTGAGGGGGGGTGGTGGTGTGAGAGGCGGTGAGGGTGGCGATGGCGAGGGGATGAGGCGGGGGTGGTAGGAGGTTGATGGGTGATGATGGATGATTGGTGGGGGGGTGATGGGCGGAGGGGTAGGAGGAGGGTCTGAGGGCTGTAGAGGAGGGTGGGGTGGGGTGGGTGGAGGCGGCAGCGGGCGGGGGTGGGTGGAGGTCTGGAGGCGGGCAGAGGGCTGGGTGGGTGGAGGTCTGGAGGCGGCAGAGGGCGGAGTGGGTGGAGGTCTGGAGGCGTAAGGGGGCCATAGGGCGATGTCCGGGGGGGGGGGGGGGGTGTAATGGGGTGGATGAGGGTAAGGGCGAGGGGGTAGGTGGGTAGGGGGAGGAGAGGGTGAGAGTGTGAGAGGGGAGGGGGGTGGGGGTTGGTGAGGGTGGTGATAAGGGGGATGTGAGGGTGAGGGGGGGGGGGGGGGGGGGGTGAGGGAGGTGGTAAGGGTGGTGCGATGGGTGAGGGGGGGGGAGGGAGGTGATAAGGGTAATGTGAAGGGTGAGGGGGTGAGGGTGTGATAAGGGGGGTGTGAGGGGCGAGGGGCGATAAGGGGGGTGTGAGGGGGTGATAAGGGTGGTTAAGGGGTGGTCGAGGGGGTTGGTTATGGGTGGGTGAGGGGGTTGGTAAGGGTGGGTTGAGGGGGTGGCGCCACCCGCTAAGGCAGGAGGCAGCTGGTCCGCCTGACGAGCATGTTCAAACAGGATGCTCCAGGAGTGACATTCTTACCCTACTCTTCTCCATTCAAGATTCAGGTACCAGCCGACTGGTCATTGTTTTGTTGTATTTTAGTTTACTATATCTTTGTATTACATGAATTCGGTGGCTAATTCGCAGTGGAAATTGCCGAAGTTTTCGTACAACGATAGAGTGTTGATTAAAAGAGATAAGCTTTGCGGAATATCAATGCTATCAGTAAATGAGGGAATATCAGTAATATCAGTCAATAAGGGAAGGGAGTTGTTGCCTTGGGGTATTTTGCAGACATATCTGTTGGTTTTTTGTTCTCGTCTGGTGCCCCAGCATTTTCAGACCCCACGCACTGCTACTGTTCCTCAATTCCCCCATAACGACAATAAAATATTGGCAGTTTTTCAATCCTAGGCTTCCTCACCATCCAGAGTCATAACTCACCTGGTGTGAGGGGGGGGGGGGGGGGGGGGGGAGGGAGGTCCAGTTAGACAGAATACTGTACAAGTTCCCACATGAGTGATTTTTCGAATTAACGTACCCATTTGCCGTATATTCTTCAATTTATCTACCCATTTATACATTTAAAGTTCTATACCACTTCAGGAAATGTTATGTACAATTTTGCAATTTATTGCTCACTTTTTTAGCCATTTCTGTTGATTTTTTGTACAAAAAACTCTAACTTAGGCTACTATTCCCGAGAGAACATAATATTCTAACTCTTAAATTAGGTCAGTAGTTACAAGTCGTTTTCTATCTCAGGATGATAGATGATCATTGATTATTCTCGAGGAGTAAAAAATACGCCCTCTGTCTACCCTCTCTACTTGCATACCCCCTAATAATGAACAAGGACCCCCTGAAATCCAAAAATAATTTGAGAACGGCTTTAGAACCATTACTCTGGAAGACTTAATAAATGTGGTTGTCGTGATATTCTCCCAGAACCACCTCCTGTGAAATTAAGATCTCGCCAAATAAACATAGAAGTGGGGACGGAAGACCGAGGAACCCAGTGGGGATCCCCACTATCCTCCACTAGCTGGAGGATGGAGAGAGATAGTCCTAAGGGCTATAAATACTCGCCTCCTTCGCCTTTCCAACCATTCTACACTCTCCTCTAGTCGAAGACTATTCTCTCTCTCCTCACTCCTCATCTCTCTCCTCAACCTAAAAGATCCTGGGCATGGTGGTCGTCTAGCACGATAACCAACCAGGCAACGCCTCCTAAAAGATCTTGGGCACGGTGGTAGCCTTGTGCTATAACCAAACCAAGCACCTATCCAAAAAGATCCTGGGCATGGTGGTAGCTCTGCACTATAACCAAACCAGGCAACGCTCCCGGAAAGATCCTGGGCATGGTGGAAGCTCTGTTCTATAACCAAACCAGGCAAACATCCAAAAAGATCCCGGGCATGGTGGTAGCTCTGCACTATAACCAAACCGGGCACAACCTACCTTAAACGCCTCTCGTAGTGGATGGGCGTCACCTACGAATTCACTAAAGTGGTATTTCAATGGGCAAAAATGTTTTATGCCTGAATGTCAATGGGCATTCAGAATTCCCAGGTTCTAACAATTTGTATAATGCATGTATTGGTATTTATAGAATAACAATTTATGACTTACTCATTTTGCTTGCATTTCAATATCGTGCAATTATTTATAGGTCCGTAGGTACATAAATATATTATTATATTCGCTAATATGTCTCAAGAGAAGCATTTTATTTGAAAATTATTACATTTTCCCACCACACTTTCTGAAAATTTCAAGAGGAAGGGTGAATCTGAAAGCGACAGAAGATTTTCCTTATTTTTTTGTATAGGATCTAAGTGATTTTTCTGGATTTAGTGGCTTAGCGTCGCGCAAACGTTTATTTTCACTTTCCATATGCGCCCAGGAAACATCGTTATACATTCCACGTGCCGGGAACAGCTTTTCAAGAAAGTTTAATGCAACCCTCTCCCTTCTTCATCATACACTTCCTCTTTCTCTTTCTCTTCCCCTACATTCAGCAAAGTCCCCTTCAGTGAATGCAGTTATGTAAATTCTTGAGAGCTCGTGGTGGAGGGGGTATTGAGGATTACGGGGGAGAATAAATAGAGGGCGGCGAACATCAAACGTCCAGGAGTAGGGGAGGAGTCGTAGGGTTACCATCAAACTGAAATCCATTTAAAAGTTGTGGATGGTGGTGGAGATAGATTGGGTGGTGGGGTGGGGAGGCAGAGTGGAGATCTTATCTTTCCTCACTGCTCTAAGGTGAATTCCCAGGTTTTGAGACTTATCCATTCGCTGTATGTTCATTTATTTCACTAATTAATAATAACAATTTCATTAATGATTAATAAAAATCACTAATGAACAATAAATAGTAAGTCAGTAATGAATAATAAATTCACTAATGAATAATAAAAGTCGAACTGGAAAACAATTGTTTTTTAACCCCCTAAATTTTGGTTTTTACGTTCAAAACTTTCAAGTTGCTTGAACCGAAACACATGGAACCGGGAAACTTATCAACATGAGCGAGAACATGTTAGTTAGTTATTTATTAACATGGATATGTTTTTGCCCTGGGGGGTCATTCTAAAATTTACGACCGAAAAAAATGCAACGCTGCAACCGATAAACAATTTGGAGATGTGCGTGTGTAGTTACCGACAATACCCAGCGAAACAATAATGAAATGAGCACAAACCATTTTATTGAACGAATTGGAAGGTAGCGATTGGAAGGTAGCGATTGGAAGGTAGCACCTAAAAATGTGCCTTCTAATAATGAAATGATGATGATGATGTTGGAATTTGTTAGATCCGAATAGTGGTCGTCTACGTGAACGTTCTTACGAGAAGGTTCGTCAGGTGCACACTACTTGTGCAGCTACATAAAGTAAGTACCTAGTGAATGTCAGTTAGAATGTCGTCCACTGAACGCACAAGACGTCTGCGTCAGCGTCGACGAGAAGAACAGGAGCGCGAGGAATTTAATCAATTTTTAATTCACACTCCTTTCAACTCAAGTACAACGGAGGATGAGAAATTTGAAGCATTTCGAAGAAAAAAGAAAGATGATACGAAAAGGATGAACGCTCAAAAGAACTCAGCAAAATGGAAGCAGTATCGGCAGGACCAGAAAGTTCAGAAGGAACGGAAAAGAGCTGTTGAGGTAGAGGTTGATTCGGCGGATGAACCGGTACGTAAGAGATTTATTTCGGAGAGTATTGCTGCTGATATAGAATTTATGAAACGATTTTGTGAAAATCTGTTTGGCGTTGCTTGTATGGTGTGCGATCGTTTATGGTTCACGAGAGATATACAATCCGTGCCCAAGAAAAGTACAAATCTCCTCGCTGTTGAATTTCCAGACGAAGATGTGACAGCATTCAAAGTATGTCAAACCTGTTATAAATCCTTACTACAAAACAAAATACCCCGCCTCTCTCGTTCCCTCCATATCCAACCCACTTGCCGCCCTTGGACATCATTAGTGAACGACTTGTTTCTCCGCGAATTCCATTTATGCAAATCCGACGCCTACGCTTTGTACACGGCTCGAAAGGAATTATTGGACAAGTAATCAACGTTCCTGTAGATGTGAATACGATGATACACGATCTGCCTCGCCAACTTGATGACGACTATGCTTTCAATGTACACATTAAGCGTCATCAAATCCACAAGTCATGCTACCTCACAGGTTTTATAAAGAAATCAACTGTTAAAAAGTGGTTACAATACTTAATCGCAAAACCATTGTACAAAATATACGGAATCACAGTTGATGAATCTTTCTTTGGTCCAACAAAAACAACGGTACTCCAAAGTGAAGATGAGGATGTAGATCCAAGTGAGTCGATAATTGAACCAATAACAGAAAGTGCTGAGCATGTGAACGATATGTTGCTAGCTAAACAACACACCCTCATGTGGACTGAGGAGAAGTATTTAGATCTTGCGCCCGGGATGAATAACAGACCAATAAGTCTGCTGTTTGACGAACACGCCGAAGAGCTCTCCTTTGTCACTATCTATCTCGGAGAGCCACGGACATTTAAAATTGAAAATGTTACTCCGTTCATGATGGCTACAAGTGAAATCCGGAGGCGAGATCGGAGGGGTGTTAAGCCAGAATACGTGCTGTACATGACTATGAAGATGATGCGTATACGTCTCACCGAAGGATTGTATGCTACATTTAAAAGAGCAGGTAATACTGCGAATCTTACTCGAGGTGATGTAGAAGATAGCAAATTTATAGAAGGTTGCATAGAGCAAAATCTAACTTTTCTCAAATCAATTCCCAACTCTGTACAATACTGGATGCAGAGGAAGAAAGATGTGTTTGCGATGATTCGGCAGCTTGGTAAGCCGACCATTTTCTTGACAATGAGTGCGTCCGAGTACAATTGGTCAGATCTGCTTCGCATACTCTATCGACTTAAGCACGGGCTAGAGTGGCCAGGCGAGGGGGATCCTGTATTTGAAATGAATTCTGATTTGCGCACATCCCTTGTAAATGAAGACCCAGTTACCTGTTGCTTGTATTTTGATAAATTAGTTGTCACAATAATGTTCCTGCTTAAGTCCTCTCGTTACAGTCCGTTTGGTTCATATCGTGTCATAGACTACTTTAAACGTATTGAATTTCAACAACGCGGCAGTCCACACGCACACATTATAATGTGGTTGGAAAATGATCCGAGAGAACCGGTAGATGAAGAAATGCCTGAGACGGTTCGTCTGATCGACTCTTTATATTGTGTTAATCCAGAGCGTATTGAGCGAGCACAACACCAGACACACAAGCACACAAGCTACAAGCGAGCAAAAGATGAGGAAAATAGACACTGTCGATTCGGTGCTCCATTCTGGCCAATGGAAAGTACAATGGTGTTGCTGCCAACACCAAAGAGCGACGGTAGAAGAGAAAATCTACGAGAGAAGTACGCGGATATGCATCATTCGCTCGAGTTTGAAGATTTTGATTCATTAGATGCATTTCTCGAACGTCATAATGTTAACTCATACGAGAATTACTTGAACATTCTTCGAGCTGGAATAACTCGACCACGCATCTTCCTTCGACGAACCATACAACAACGTTCGATAAATAGTTTCAACCCTTGGATCGCGAATAAACTCAAGTCTAATATGGACATTCAGTTGATCCTAGAAGAGTTCTCTTGCGCTTCCTATGTTGTAGAATATGTAAACAAGACAAATCGTGGTATCAGTCACCTACAACGTGAGTTGATCAAAATGAGGGACGAGTACCCTGACAAGGATTATAGTGAACTTATAACCGCTGTTGGAATAAAAATGTTAAACTCGGTCGAGATTAGCAGTCAGGAAGCCGCGTGGTACTTGCTCAATTTGCACATGAGCGAGGGTAGTCGTAAAGTCGAGTACATACCGACAACCTGGCCTCACGAACGTCAGAGGGTACAAAAATCGAAAAAGCAGATGGACGATGAGGAACTCGCTGACACCTCGTTGGATATATGGAAAGAAGGTTGCATAGAAAAATACACTGCCAAGGTGATGGCACAGGTGACCCATTATAAAATAGAACAGACTCGGAAGCAAAATAACATAACATTACATTACATTACATAACGTTAAATATACATAATTATTACATAACATTACATTACATAACATAACATTACATAACATTACATGAAATATACATATTATACATAACATGACTTCCATAATACATTACGTCCATTATACATAACTAGCCTGACCGCTCGCTTCGCTCGCTATCCGAGATTCGCTGTACGCAGTATCGTGGAACCAACAAACGACGGAAAAATCCCATACCCTACCGGGTATTTGTGCCCAATTTTATCAAAATCCGTCAAGCCATTCAGGAGTTGACCATGGTCGACCATATTTCCGCTATGGTCAGGGAATTGAAAATGCGCCTACGTTCAACTTGGGAGGCTACCGGATATTGGTGCCAAATTTGGTCGATATCCGTTGAGCAATTCGGGATTCGACCATGGAGGGGCCCATGGATGCGCTATGGTCAACCGCGGGGGTAGTCCGAAGGGTCGATCGTAGATAGAATTTCACGTAGATTACGAATACGCGATAAAAAATAGGGGTTACCATTTCAATTAACGAAGTTGACCATGGTCGACCATAGTTCCGCTATGGTCAGGGAATTAAAAATGCGACGTTGCACAACTTGGGAGCCTACTGGATATTCGTGCCAAATTTGGTCGATATCCGTTGAGCAATTCGGGATTCGACCATGGAGGGGCCCATGGATGCGCTAAGGTCGACCGCGGGGGTAGTCCGAAGGGTCGATCGTAGATAGAATTTCACGTAGATTACGAATACGCGATAAAAAATAGGGGTTACCATTTCAATTAACGAAGTTGACCATGGTCGACCATAGTTCCGCTATGGTCAGGGAATTAAAAATGCGACGTTGCACAACTTGGGAGCCTACTGGATACTCGTGCCAAATTTGGTCGATATCCGTCAAGCCATTCAGGAGTTGACCATGGTCGACCATAGTTCCGCTATGGTCAGGGAATTAAAAATGCGACGTTGCACAACTTGGGAGCCTACTGGATATTCGTGCCAAATTTGGTCGATATCCGTTGAGCAATTCGGGATTCGACCATGGAGGGGCCCATGGATGCGCTATGGTCGACCGCGGGGGTAGTCCGAAGGGTCGATCGTAGATAGAATTTCACGTAGATTACGAATACGCGATAAAAAATAGGGGTTACCATTTCAATTAACGAAGTTGACCATGGTCGACCATAGTTCCGCTATGGTCAGGGAATTATAAATGCGACGTTGCACAACTTGGGAGCCTACTGGATATTCGTGCCAAATTTGGTCGATATCCATCAAGCCATTCAGGAGTTGACCATGGTCGACCATAGTTCCGCTATGGTCAGGGAATTAAAAAAATCAGGGAGCACCTGATTATAATCAAGGATGGTTGTATGAAGTCGAGTTGGTTGTTCTGCGATATGAGTGGTGGACTACTGGAGGTAGGTACTTGTGAAACTTGAACAAACGTTGAAGTATTATTGACGGGTAAATTATTACACAACGGTAAATTATTACACAACGGTTCATCTACCAAGAAGGGTCTGGATCGGTACTTTTGCATCTTGAACAACCGTTGAAGTATCATTGATGGGCAAGTTATTACACAACGGTTCATTACAGGTATTGACCACAGAAAACAGCTATCAACGCAGAAGGGGCATCTATTTCACTCCACATAAACAATTTTCCTTTAGGCTGTATTATTTTAGCAACATTTGACTCGTGATTCAGGTAGGTACCTAGTAACGAGTACGGGGTTAGGTACTAACCTACGGAGGGTCTGCGATTCACATATTATATTATATAGACGGTTTATATATATATATATATATATATATATATATATATTTATATATGTATGCGTTATTCCAGACGATAACTCTCGAAAGAATTGAGATAAAAAGTTCAAATTTGCACGAAAAATCTGTCTTGGCAATCGACAGGCTAAGTTCGAAGATGGGCAGAATCGGGTCACCCTAAGGGGGAGTTTTGGGGAGTTTTAGGGGGGGAAAATTACCCATAAATTCCCAAAATGAAAAAGTCTGACAAGTGACACCTCATTTTAAAGGTTTTTGTACGCTGAACACGATGGTGAAATCAGAATTGCGATATCTCATTCCATTCTCAAACTGGAGCACCTTGAAGATGAAGGAACGTGGTTATTTCTTGAGATGTTCTTCCTGGTTCGTCTGCTCTAGTCTGATAACGGAATGGGATATCGCAATTCCGACTTCACCATCGTGTTCAGCGTTGGAAAATCTACAAACCGAGGTGTTACTCGGCAAAAAATGGAACAAAAAATTTGTTACTTACCCAATCTACTCTTCTGGTATTCAAAACATTTTTGATTTCCCCCTCCCCCTCCTTCCACCCCAAATTTACTTTGCGTAAAACTACTCCTGTTTTAATTTTATATGGTATCAAGTTGGGAAAACATTGGCCGAAAATTAATTTTCAGAAAATTTTAGGCGGAGGAGGAAGATGCCGAAAACTTCGAAAATTCGCTCTTATAGCCATGCTGCATGACTGTGGTTTTTTATTGTTTATTTCATGTGAAATAATCGAAATATCTATTTCTGATGGTTTCCACCATTTTTGGCCCCTAAAACACAAATTAGGTAGGTACGGTTTTTTCTTTTTTTTTTTCAATTTATCTTTACCAATTTATCTCTACGTAGATGGTATAATGAACCGTTGTGTAATAATTTACCGTTGAGTAATGATTTACCGTAGTAATAATTTACCCATCAATAATACTTCAACGTTTGTTCAAGTTTCACTACCAATCAACAAACTCCAAAAGAGCCATCATTTTTCAAATGAAATAATATCACAGAACAACCAACTCGAATTCATACTCCGCCAATATAATCAGGTGGCCCTAGCAATGATTTTATCTCCGGCAAATTTCCTATCGTCGGCGCGTCCCTGGTAACGAGATTCGGTTTGAATGTATACCATTTCATTCACCCTGGAGTCGAAAATGCCTGTCGGTGCAAACTTCGGGGCCTTACTGTGAACGAACGGCTTGACGTACGATGCTCCGGGTGGTCTTAAAAAACTCGTAAGTTCAAGAACTATTTAAAACCGTAAAAAGATTCACGTAAAAAAAAGGTATAGGCGTTTTGAAAATTTCAACCCCTATTTTGAACCCCTTAGAGATGACTGACAGTAACGTCGAGCTTCGAGGACCAACTAGACCCCGAACGGAACCTATAACCCGAATTTCATCAATTTTCTTTCATGGTAACTAAGAAAAGTGGCCCGTACGGCGTACGGCGTACGGCGGACAGACAGAAATATTTTTATTGCAGTTTTGGATTCTACATACCTTGAAACGTAAACCATCAAATTTTGAGGGGGGGTAAGAATTTTTTGTTTCATGCTCGATTCCAATGGTTCATTATTGAAAATAATAAACCAAAAAATTTGAGGGGGTGTTATAAAAATTTTTTGCTAAGCGAATACATAGGTGTACTATTCACAGAATAATAAACCAAAACGCTGCAAATCCCTGCAAAACGGTTTATTATTTTGTACAGAATTCCCCTCTGTTACAGATCACAGCTCTCCGTAGGTTAGTACCTAACCCCATACTCGTTACTAGGTACCTACCTAAATCACGAGTTAAATGTCGCTAAAATAATTCTGTCGATGACAAACAGTACCTAAAATGGCAAAAAGAAACGCAAATAATGAAGTTCTGAAGGGAAATTGTTGATGTGGAGTGAAAAATGTTGCAAACGTACCTACCAACTAACTCCAGCCCCTTCTACGTATATGGTATAATGAACTGTTGTGTAATAATTTACCGTTGTGTAATAATTTACCCATCAATAATACTTCAACGATTGTTCAAGTTTCACTACCTACCAGCAAACTCCAAAAGATCCATCACTTTTCAAATGAAATAATACCACAGAACAACCAACGCGGCTTCATATTCCGTGAATATAATCATGTGCTCCCTTGCAAGGATTTTATCTCGGGCCAATGCCCGATTGTTATCGCGTCCCTAGTGATGATATTTGAGATAAATGTATATGTTACAGTTAAAACCCGAAATCCGCCAAAACTAGTAACTAGTCTGTACTAGTTGCCCCAACGGCCTTTCCCCAAAACTAGTTGAGCCTAGTAAAAACTAGTATTGACGACGGATGTGAGATGATTGTTAGTTAGAACTAGTTGCACCTGAATAAACATGATTATGTTGTTTACTCCTCCTTGCACTCACGTACTCACACTTCGAACCTAATTCCACTGTTTCGTTCCTTTCCTCAGGTTGTTCAGTTGAATAAATTGATACAGCTATAATAATAGTGGCCTGGTGATTCTTTTTTTGTCTTGTTGCAGTGTAATTCACGATGGAAGAGAACGAGGAAGTGTTAAGTACTCGAACCTGAAGATTCTAAACCAAAATGGAGGGTGAATTTTTGATATTATTGAAACGGACGCATCACCGGTTGCGTTGGTGGCAACGTGGTCATCCCTATTCCGGATGTAGATAGAGGAAAAGCAGACCTTCAAAACATTCTAGGGGTCGTGCTGGACAAAAATGAAGACGACTTGTACCAGATAGGGATAAAATACTGAGTGCTTGACAAGTTGTACTCCAGAAGAACCGTATTTCTCGTTCTCAAGATGTTCCTGACGTAAAAATTTCTATACGGGCTGCTGCGATGAAGACCGCTTCTGGGACTGGACAAGGATTCGTCCCGTTGCCCCTGCACCAAGAGCTGCAAGACGAACAGGTGCCTGTGCAAGAAAAAGGGGAACCTCTGCAACTCAAAATGCCACAGCAGCTTCCCTTGCAACAATAACTAGTACTTTTTTTTAGATTTTGGCAGTTGATCTGATGTCTCAATTTGAATTCTAACCTTTCAGTTTGTTTTACTGCAGTAAGTAGTATTTTTTTAAATAATAAATAAAATGATTAGTCACGATTTGGTTTTTATTTGAATTTTTTTTAAATCCACTTTTGACTAGTTCAAACTAGTAATGTCTCCATTTTGGTTTGAACGGTAAGGTCTGTCAGTGTGCACTAGTTTTCACTTCACCAGAAAAACCTGAACGTTTCTTTGGTAATACTAGTTCCGTCAACTTACGTTAGTAACTGCCAGGTTCTACTAGGCTCAACTAGTTTTGGCGAAAGGCCGTTGGGCCAACTAGTGCAGGCTAGTTAAAACTAGTTTTGTCGGATTTCGTGTTTTAACTGTAACATAATATACAATTGCATTCACCCTGCTGTTGAAAAACCCTGTCGGTGCAAACTTCTAGGAAATGTGAACGAACGGATGGTAAATCAAATTGCATAAATTCAGCCCAGATATCATTGCTCGGGAGCACCTGATTATAATCACAGATGGCTGTATACAATCGAGTTGTTTGTTCCGTGATATTATTTCATTTGAAAACGCTGCAAATCCCTGCACAACGGTTTATTATTTTGTACAGAATACCCTCCTGTTACAGATCACAGGTCTCCGTATATATAATATAACCCTTCTATATAACATAATTTATGTAATATTCTATACATATTATGTAGATCGTGGACCCTCCGTAGGTTAGTACCTAACCCCGTACTCGTTACTAGGTACCGTTGTGTAATAATTTACCTGTATAGGTTCCCTTCTACGGAGATAGAATAATGAACCGTTGTGTAATAATTTGCCCATCGATAATACTTCAACGGTTGTTCAAGTTGCAAAAGTAGGTACCTATCAACAAAATCCAGCCCCTTCTCGGTAGATGAGCCGTTGTGTAATAATTTTCCGTTGTGTAATAGGTAATTTGCCATTGTGTAATAATTTACCCATCAATAATACTTCAACGGTTGTTCAAGTTGCAAAAGTACCTATCAACAAAATCCAGCCCCTTCTGGGTAGATGAGCCGTTGTGTAATAATTTACCGTTGTGTAATAATTTACCGTGGTGTAATAATTTACCGATGTGTAATAATTTACCGTGGTGTAATAATTTACCGTTGTGTAATAATTTACCGTTGTGTAATAATTTGCCGGTGTGTAATAATTTGCCATTGTGTAGAAATTTACCCATCAATAATACTTGAACGTTTGTTCAAGTTTCAGAAGTACCTACCAACAAAATCCAATAGTCCATCACTTATGAAATGAAGTAATATCGCAGAACAAACAACTCGACTTCATGCAGCCATCCTTGATTATAATCAGATGCTCCGTAGTTATGATTTATACCGTTTGATTTCTGTTGACGAAGCTTTTTGGTGCTCACGAACGGCTGGACGTACGATGCTCCGGGTGGTCTCAAAAATTTGTTTAGCTCAAGACGAATTTAATAACGTAAAAAAAACCACACCCTTCTATGGAATGTATTCGACGGCGTTCTGAAAATTTCAACCCCTATTTTGAACCCCCTTATAGATGACTGACAGTAACGCCGAGCTTCGAGGACCAACTAGACCCCGAACGGAACCTATAACCCGAATTTCATCAATTTTCTTTCATGGTAACTAAGAAGAGTGGCCCGTACGGCGTACGGCGGACAGACAGAAATATTTGTATTGCAGTTTAGGATTCTACATAGGTACCTTGAAACGTAAACCATCAAATTTTGAGGGGGGGTTAGAATTTTTTTGGTTTATTATTTTCAATAATGAACCATTGGAATCGAGCACGAAAAAAAAATGCTTACCCCCCCCCCCCCCCCCCCCTCAAAATTTGATGGTTTACGTTTCAAGGTATGTAGAATCCAAAACTGCAATAAAAATATTTCTGTCTGTCCGCCGTACGCCGTACGGGCCACTTTTCTTAGTTACCATGAAAAAAAAATTGATGAAATTCGGGTTATAGGTTCCGTTCGGCGTCTAGTTGGTCCTCGAAGCTCGACGTTACTGTGAGTCATCTCTAAGGGGTTCAAAATAGGGGTTGAAATTTTCAAAACGCCTATACCATTTTTTTACGTAAATATTTTTACGGTTTTAAATAGTTCTCGAACTTGCGAGTTTTTTAAGACCATCCGGAGCATCGTACGTCCAGCCGTTCGTTCACAGTAAGGCCCCGAAGTTTGCACCGACAGGCATTTTCGACTCCAGTGTGAATGAAATTGTATACAATTCAAACCAAATCTCGTAACCAGAGACGCGCCCACAATAGGAAATTTGGCGGAGATGAAATCATTGCTAGGGATCACCTGATTATATTGGCGGAGTATGAAGTCGAGTTGGTTGTTCTGTGATATTATTTCATTTGAAAAATGATGGCTCTTTTGGAGTTTGTTGGTAGGTAGTGAAACTTGAACAAACGTTGAAGTATTATTGATGGGTAAATTATTACTACGGTAAATCATTACTCAACGGTAAATTATTACACAACGGTTCATTATACCATCTACGTAGTTTTTCACTCCTCATCAACAATTTCTTTTCAGAACTTCATTATGTGTGTTTCTTTTTGTTAGGTACTGTTTGTCATCGGCAGAATTATTTTAGCAACATTTAACTCGTGATTTAGGTAGGTACCTAGTAACGTGTACGGGGTTAGGTACTAACGTACGGAGGGTCTGCGATCTACATTATAAATATGTATAGAATAGTACATATCATAAATTATATAGACGGGTTATCTATACATAGAGCTGTGATCTGTAACGGAAGGGTATTCTATACAAAATAATAAACCGTTGTGCAGGGATTTGCAGCATTTTTTTTTTTTCATGCTCGATTCCAATGGTTCATTATTGAAAATAATAAACCAAAATGATGGCTCTTTTGGAGTTTGTCGTTAGGTACTTTTGCAACTTCAACGAATGTTGAGGTATTATTGGGTAAATTATTACTCAACGGTAAATTATTACACAACAGTAAATTATTACATAACGGTTTATTATACTATCTACATAGAAGGGGCCTCTATACAGGTAAATTATTACACAACGGTTTATTATTTACCCTATGCTTCATGAATAACTACTAATAATAATTAATGATTTAATTGTTGAATCCCGCGCGTTTGTATGAAACTTTAATTCTCGGTCCGGTTCCAGTTTTCCATTTAGGGCTCTCCTGGAGGGAGCTTGAGGGTATTGACCACAGAAAACAGTGATCTACGCAGAAGGGGCGTAATGTACAGGTAAATAATAAACCGTTGTGTAATAATTTGGAGCGTTTTTATAGTGTTTCCCTATCCACACAAAAATATGTACCCAAGCATGTACCTATTCGGATTTTGCAATAAAGTCGCATTTATTGAATATGCCTCGTGCTTTTATGAAAACCATTACCTAGATTTGAGTCTTTGAAAATATTGATATGGTTTCAAACTAATTTTAAAATGATTTATAAATGTTTTTCAAATTTAATATGAATCTATACTTAATAGAACGTAGTCATACTGTGACTCCACATTTTAGGTAGGTACCTATTTTGTAAATGAATAAAAAACGTTCTATCCTTGAAATGGTATTACCTAATTTCGTCTCATTTCATTTTCCCCAAAAGGTAATTATTATCATAGAAGGGATAGTACCTTGTATGCTGTTGTACTGCATATTAATAGTGTTTTAATGATGCAGCTTTATTTTCAAAATAGTAACTTAGTCCCACCCAGCTTTGGGAACTTAAAATTAATGAGGTAATTTAATGATTAGAATGATTTTATTTGTCTTTTTCATGGTTTTTAGCTATTTTTCAACGTTTGTGCGTCCTTCAAATTCGTCCTGTTTTTGTATATTTTTTGGCAAAAGTCGCAATTTTGTATCATATTTTCAAGATCTTCAGATATCGCCCAGTAGGACACACTATCTTCATTCTATACCGAAATTCGCTAAACGAAATAGACGACTGTAACCAACAAAAAACAAATATTGAAATGTCTTTAAATGGTGAATAATAATCTTTTGATAAAGGACATTAATATATCATCTAATGTATTCCATAATTTCCGTTATCACTGCGGTATTATAAGTATTCTTTTTTTTTTTTACAGTATATAAAAGGCATGCGCTTTCAATGAAAGTACATGACAGAAGCAGTTACCTGAATGACAGTGGATTTTTATACAAGTTATATAACTTACATAACAATGTAGAAGAAACTATTTTCTTGTGTAGTTAATTTGAAAATTAGCGGGGGCGTAACTCGAACCGGGAGTGCGGAACAGCTACTAAACGAAGAAACGAATAAGTTTGGAACGGTTACTAAAACAATGGTATGGAACGGTTACTAAAACAATGGCATGGAACGGTCCTCCTTGCGAGGACCGCCGTTGTCGTCTGAGAATAGAAGATAATGTTCTATTCTCAGTGCTCCACACACAGCGAAAGTATCGAAGATGGACTGTTCCGTCACGATATTTGCTTTCCTTGAGCTAATAACTGTAGGTGTTCCTCAAGTAAGCGGGCTTGGGCCCTTGCTCTACCTTTTGTATACGCGTGATGTACCCTGCAACAAGGATACGACAGTTGCAACATTTGCGGATGACACAGCCTTGCTCGCGGCTGGTGATCCAGTAGAAGGATCAGCCACGAAATTGCAGTGTACTGTAAATGATGTTAGTGCCTGGACCAGAAAGTGCCGTCTCAAGCTCGATCAATTAAAATCCACTCATATCAACTTCACAAACAAACCCATAGTAACGATTCCACTTCCAAATCAATTCCCGATTATGACAGTATTAAAAGTGAAGGGAAAATATGATATATCATTGATACCATGGAATAGTTTGGAGCCGCCCTCGACAAAGTAATGAGCTGCAAGATTATCATATATGGTGGTCGAGTTGAGTTTGAAGTTTATTGTAACCAACTTCAACGATTTTTTTCAACCAGTTCCACACGTTATTTTTTCAAAATTTTGTTGACAATCGATTCGGCAGGTTGTATTATGTAGAAAAATATAACAAATTAGGGGAAAAAATCGACTTTTCCCTCAAAAAAATCCTTCTGACGTAAGTTGTTGTTCTCTCGCAACGCAAGGGTCATCGAGATATTTGCTAAATACTACAGGCCCAACACCCTTTATCAGTTTGAGATCCTGTCCTTCAGTCCTTAGGGGACAGATGGAGGGCCTTGGTTACGAGGTTGCTAAGGGGGTTGAGTAGTAGGAGGAGCGTAAGGAGGGGATGAAGGGTAAAGCGTTTTTTGACCAGCGGCTCTTCTCGAGAGGGTGGCAGTGACGAGACGGCAACGTGGGGGAGGGTGCGCATGTCATGTAGGCTTATTACCCCGTTCTCGGAGGTCCGTTCCTCGGTGGTCGATGACCCGGTGGGGGAGGGGGGTAGAAAACAAGATGGCTGCTCCGGAGAAGGACCAGCCATTAGAGGAATGGGCCACTGTCGATAAGGAGGTCTACTGTGAGTGATGGGCTCCTAAGGGAACACAAGATGTATTACCCATACCTCCCCACACACCGCCAACTTCACTATCTAACCTCTGAAAACTCCCTTTCCCCCCTCCCCCACGACCTAAAGACATCTCCCCCCTCCGATACTCCCCTCATATTGAAATACACACTTAAATACCCCGCTGCTTTCTCAGTGTTACGAAAATTATTGGGAACTTCTTCCTCGTCATTTTGAAACGCCCCACTCACTCCCTAACTCTATACCCAAGTATTTATGCCCACCTCATTTCCTCCACTCCCATTTAGCACAAGCACAAAAGATAATTAATAACGTCTCACAACCCCCCCCCCCCCCCAAATCACCCGCCTTCTATTACCCCCTCCTCCCATCTTTTACCCCGAAGCAACCTCCATAAAGCAAAAGCCCTCTTTTCATAACACCCCTCAGAATCAAAGCCCTTGTAAACCATCTTCCCGCTTTTCCTCCCATTGTCCCAACATCAAACTAAAAACATATAATTAGCCGATTATACCCGGAAGAAAAAGCTAATGTGACAAACACCAGTGGGTTCCCCTCTCAACTTTCAAGCAGAATCAGTGATAACATCATTCAAATGATTATTCATCTATGCATAATTTGATGTAGGTACCCACAAGATAAAATTAACAGGCAAATAACAAGCGGCTTTATATATATATTACGTTAAATTTTATTATTTAAATTGTGGATCCACCTATGAACTGGAACTCCTTGTAATACCCCTTGTATTTATAGAAATGAAGTGAAGTGGAATTTTAGTAGCATCATAGTAATTTTATGTGCGTTCATCAGCCGCAAAAAGGATTGATATACATTTTGCCTTCCAAAGTAGCATGCTCGGCGCTCCACTCCTCGCTGTTGGATGTGCATAATATAGAAATCTTAAACACTACTTTAATGTGCCGCCTTACTTGCTAGTGTTCATCAGCAGTTACTGTCGTATGAGACTGCCCATGTAACAGCTGGAGCTGCCCAAGGATCAGTCCTGAGCCCTCAACTGTGGAACGTACTTATTGTATGACGGAGTTCTGCGACTGCTGATGCCAGAAGGTGGCTTCCTTCTGGTATATGCAGATGATGTAGCTGTGGTGATCTTTGCCATCAGGACTACAGAATTGACTCGATCCAAACTCGCTCTAACAATGACAGAGATCATGAACCAATGGGTGAGCATAGCCTGTGACTAGCGGCGGCAAAAACAGGGGTGGTGGTCATTAATTATATCAAGGAGTTGGATACAGGGAGCACTTGGTGTATCGGCCAGCATGACAACAGAGAGAGTAGTCGAAAGGATGTTGCGAAGCGAGCAGCGTTGGACTCACGTGGCAGGATACGTAGAGCAGGTCCTGGAGAAGAAGACGCAGCTCGAGTGACAGGGATGAAGAACAGACAGCGTGAACCGACTGAGGCAAGAATGAAGAGAACACCCAAGAACTCGGCCTGAAGTAATGTGCTCAACAGTTCCAGGCTGAGTTCCAATGTGGGAAAAGGTAGATGAGGTTTTAGTGAGGTTTGAGTCCCGCATAACCTGGAGGTGCGGTTCCTTCCAGGTACCTTACGAGGTCCAGATTTCCACCTATGGATCCTCCGGCGCCGCCTTAAAAGAAGAAGAAGAAGAAGAAGAAGAAAAAAAAAATTCAATAATACGATCATTAATATTATTTGTTGTTACTCATGAAGCATAACGTTTGTTCAAATTCAAAAAGTTCCTATCAACAAATCAAATGAAAGAACCATCGTACAATTCAAAACGCTTGCATACGAGTCTGCAACACATTGGGACATTTTATGTCCCAATGGGAATTTAGGGATAATATTGACGGTATCATTTACTGGTTGCAAGATTACCACGATCCGGGTTACATAGTGGTGCAAGGTTACCACATTCGATTCTAGTAAGTAATAGAGAGTTTTTGCAACACCCTCGCACCAAAACGAAACGGAAAACGACACCGAAACGGAAATGGCGGATAGGGCGACCGAAGTCAGATGCTAACCTTTTTCTGTTCAGTTTTCGTTCAGCTTTGGCATCTACCGGCTGGTGGAGTCACGCTAACGTTATGTCAACCTCTCTTTCATCCATTTTACTCCATGGTTAATACAAATCTATGTCCACACTTGGCGTCAAGTCTGCCAAGACGCCAAGAAGCAGCTGTGAATACGACACTCGACATTTTTATTTTCCAAGGAAAACAGATGAAGGTAGGTAGCGTTATACAGATGTAAGGTTAAATTACGTTTCGTCATCTCAACACGACGAAAGCTGACACCGTGAGATCCCGGTATTTTTCGTCGTCACGGTTCGTCAAAATTTTCGGTGTCTTAAGTGCGCATGCGCAGCACTGCTTTCGTTTCGTTCGTTTCGTCGTGAGTGTGTTGCAAAAACTCTCTAATGACTTTCTTCACTAGTCTGTTGCTGACTACCTTGTTTACCAGCCTTTTTTTCATCATGCTCAGCTCAGCTACCGCGCCAGGTACGGGGGTACGGTTAACAAGAAAATGTTCAATAAAATCACACGATTCCAACGAGTGGTGAACGATTTTTGTACGATGAAAAATGGCAAACATGAAGTTCCGTAGAAACGAATCGGTTGTAAGCGAAAATCATCAGAATATCAACTGTAACGCTTTTTTATAACGCCACGCTTTTCGAGTCCATGTGCCAAAGTAAAGACATAACATTGTGGTCCGTTAGAAACCGGCATCCCGCCGTCCTTTCCTTGTTTAGTCTCCATTACTACTCACTGTAACGCTTTTGTTTACCGGTATCGTATAACGGTTTCGTATAACGCTTTTCGGGTCCATGTGCCAAAGTAAATACATAAAATGTCAAAAACGCTGCAATGTTCTTGTCACGTGGGTTTATTTTTATGATTCGTGTTCGTGGTGGCAGAGCATGGTGGCTTGGCGTTCTTGGTTACCCAAATAATTAATGACAAATCTCAACAACCAACCAAGAAGAAAAAATTCGAGCGTGTGTAGTTTCATCATCGTCAGCCATCTTGCATCTTCATTTCAATCAAGTTGAACAACGTAGTAACAGGTCGAACACGCGTCAAAAGTCGAAATGAAGCGTGCGCAACCCACCAAAACGTCGGGGTAACATAAATGTAACAGAATAACGGAATAAAACGGATAACGAAGTACAGAAAATAGCAGATATAGTCAGTGATGCCAAGCCTGAACAAACAAAATGCCCGAGTTTGTCTCGTTTTTATCACAAAATGGGATTAAACTCGTTACAAGCAGCCCCCACCATCCTAAAGGCGCTAGCAGAATCGGCATTTACAATTTGTAAGAATATTCTCAAAAAAAGAGAACTGTCTAATCAAGACCCACACCAGTTTTCCATTACCGAAATACTGAAGTAAATTCAACAGGTTTGTCGCCGGCTCAACTATTAGGTATTTGTTAGAATAAGGATAGGATTTCCTGTCTCAATTCATCCTTGTTTTGACGTTGTTTTTCAGAAATGTGTAGTTGTATGACTATCACCCTGATCACACATTTATGTATTTACTTTTTATGCCTCATTTATATTTATAAATAGAGAATATCTGTTGTTGCTAAATATAAATCGGTGATTATGATTCTTTGCTTGAAGTCTTGTGACGATCCAGAGGGCACTGACACACGCCATGTTGCAAGAACCGCGTACGTTGCTCACTTGCTATCCAGCATCCGCCTGTACCGCCCATTTTTCAAATTTACCACTACCTACCAGTATCTTTTTCATATTAAGAGCTCTCTGTATATTTCAAATACAGTGCTATCGTATTCAGAATCTACTTGTGTTCCTGATTTCTACTACCTACAAGTATCTGGTGAGTTAATAAGAATCATATTACATGTGGTTATAATTGCTAATATTGAAACTGTTGCTTGTAGCTTTGATAACCTAGATTCGGAAAATGGCGCCTAAGTATGGCTTTTTGAATCTTAGTTCCAATACGAATTCGAGCGTATTTTCCTTTGGTTATCACTAACAGTACTGACATATGTATTCTTCAGGCTCATTCGACTTATTACTTACTATGTATTGACAGATTCGTTCACAGATCAAGAAGAATCAGTCGGCCGACGGCTATTCTAGGAGTACCAGGGCAGATTTTTACGTACCATTGGGTCCGAATATGCCGCTGTTGTCTGGTCCTTTTAATAGTACACTTCCAGAATAGCAGTGAAATTTTTATGCATAAATTAGACATCTATATGAATCTCTATGACCAACATGTAATTGTTTAAGCTGATACTGCCTCGAATTTACAGGAATCAAACCATGGAAGCTCACAGCTCGCATGAAAATCTCAACGATAGCGATGTCTCGTTGGACTTTGAAGTTGCACGTGACATGTTCAGAGAAAGGAGTTCGCAGCTGCAGGAGCCTCAATCTGTCTCGGCCCCAGCTGCATCTGAATCGAACTCGACTCTGCTGCGTGTTCAGGCTGCCCGCACGTCCGATGAGGTCCTGACTCGCTTCCTTGAGGGAATTCAGCAGCAAATGTCTACGACTCTGGGAGAGATAAGTTCAAAAATTTCTATTTTGGATAGTAAATACCAAGAATTAGAACAAAGACTCATGTCCAAGAATACTGAAATTGAAGAACCTTCTCCTACCCAAGTACCTAATGTGAATCCTCTTCTCCCAGCTCCTGCCCCTGCTGACCTAGAATCGGAGAAAGTTGTTGGTTCGGAGATAGAAATGGAGGTGGATTACGAATCAGGCACAACTCCCAGTGGGAATGGAGATGTGGTTGATATGTCCAGTTTGTCAGTGACCCCTAGGTATGCATCGAATCTGTTCACTCGTCCCTCCGAGGAGCATTCTGGTACCTCTGGGGATAAACCATATAGAACTCGCAGATTGGACCTTATCAAGTTTCGGTCCCTTGATAATAAGCTCGAATCTGAGGATCAGTACAAGTATTGGAAGAGACTCGTCACTGCACAACTGGACAGTCAGGAATGCCTCTTTGCTTTGAATCCGGAATCAAAACCCCCTTCAGACTTTTCAGTTAGAGATTTGAGTGTGGTGAAGAGGAAAGTTTATTACTTCCTTATAGAATCTCTCTCACCATACTTCCAGGATCTGGTTCAAGAGCTGTCGGATCCGAAAGAAATCGTTGAAAAATTAAAGAGTGCTTGTGACCCTACCTCGACGTTTCAGCTCCGACGACTAGTTGATGAGTTTAATTCAATCCGTTTCGACATGAAATCCGAAAAGGCTATTGAATTTATTGGAAGATTTGATGAGTTACGCAAAAAACTGTTCAGTGTGGATTCAGACTTGTTAACCCCTCAATATATTAAGTTAATTTTTAAATCAGCTATCTCTGAGACTGTAACTTACCGCAAGGCTGAGCTGCAGGGTTTCAAGTACACCCTGAATGAGCTCCGCGATATGTTACTGGAGGAACAGCTTCGGTTGTTACAAGAATCTCCCAGGGACTCATCGCTGAGCTTATTCAGAGGCAGAGTTGCTACGTCACGAGGCCGAGGTGGGGGGCACCGAAGCAAGGGTGGGTCGATTCCAGGCAAATCTCAAAATTTTACGCCTCATAAAGTCACTAACCAGTCGAAATCCATTCCACGCAAACTCTTTTGTGCCTATTGTAAATCCAAGGGTCACCTTATTGAAGATTGCCTCAGGAGGAATAAGTTGTGCTTCAAGTGTAAGCAATCGAACCAACATAGAGCCGCCAACTGTCCTCTTGCTTCAGACCCAAAAACCTCCACTTCTAGCTTGCCTCAACCAACAAAACTGAATCGTAAGCCCTCTTCTGGCGCTAGAAAACCAAGAATCTTTTCTATGCCAGCGGGACAAGCGAAAAAGTTGTCGCAAGAATTTGAAGCGTACCCTGACTCCATGTTTACCATTATTGGTCCTTCAAACTCTGACCATGTATGGGTCACCATGGGCCCCGAAGAAGGACGTCACGTAGCTCAGATCAACTTCGTGAGTGAATCTCAGGGGAAAGGTCAGACGTTTCAAATGATTGAAGGTAAACACTACTTCTCTGCTATTATTGATACTGGCTGCACCGAGCATCTATCTGCATCGAAAGAACCATTATCAAATATCAGACGTTTACCGAATCCTAGAATCTTTAAATGTGCTAATAATAGTCAACAAGCGGACTTGTCCATAAATGTTTCTGGAGATCTAAAATTTGTGAATAATGGTCAACATTCGACACTGAAAGATGTATTGTACTCTCCCGGCTTAGCCTCGAATCTTTTCTCTGTTAGAAAGGTAACCCAAGCTGGCATAAATGTATTGTTTTCTAGAGATAGGGTAGAATTCATTCAAGTGTCCACTGGTAAAGTTATCAAGACAGGTAGGTTCTATAATCAACTCTGGTGGATTGATTTAGAAATTGCTCCTCCAGAACCTGCAACTATGCTAAATAAGAAATCGAAATTAGAATCTGTTTTTCATGCTTCACAGGATGACTCATTGGGAGGGAGCTCACCTGTCTTACCTAGTGAGGAATCGAATATTGACCCCGTCAGTTTGGGAGGGAGAAATACAATAGAATCCAAATCCGGAAAAATTAGTACATTAGAATCTAACGTAGATCATAGAATCTCACAATTTGACTCCAAGAATTTGGAGTCGTCTTGTCCTGTTATGCAAACCTCCGGGTTTCTGTGGCATATTCGATTGAACCACGCCTCGAAACAGTATCTCGAGGCTGCCAAGAAATTCCTACCTGAATTAAAATGTGCATCTTTTGGAAATGATCTTCTGTCGTGTGAGGATTGTCATATGGCAAACACAATCCGCAATTCACATTCTCAGAATAGGCACCGGGCTGATAAACCATTTAGTGTTCTGTACTCTGACTTAATGGGTCCTATCTCCCCTGCAAACTTCAGGACCAGTGACACTTAGGTACATTGTCATTTTTGTGTGTGATTTTTCCAGGTATGTTTTTGCTTATAAAATGCGTAATAAGAAAGAGGTACATATAGCCTTCAAAAACTGCCTGCAGGAAATCGAATCAATCACCACTGAAACTAAAAAGTCTTTAAGCTCCGATCTGATCGTGGACTTGAGTTTCAAACCACGGAAATGAAAAAAAACAGTCATGCAGCATGACTTAATGAGCGAATTTTCAAAGAAATATTCGAATTAATGGCTATGGTTTTGAATAGAGGAAAACTTCGGTCTAAAATTTGGTTTTCTATGTATATTCTCTTCGTATTTATTTTAATTTGTACGTTTTGTCCATCCTGATTCTACCGTTTGTTTATTACGTAATTGTACTAAGTGCTTATTTATTTGATCGCTGTGGGTAAATTCAAGGAGTTGTACTAATCGTTTGCCTCCCCCTTTTTTGCTTCGAACTCTCGTCTTCAATTAATACTTCTCACATTTTTCAATCTGACCACTCTAAGGGGGTGGGGGTAAGAGTTTAAAGATTATCCTAGTTTTGGGTAATTTTTGCGCACTTTAAATGCTCTAATTTAAGAACGGATTTAGATATCTAAAATCCGATTTCACTATCGTGTTCAGCGTGCAAAAACCTTTAAAATGAGGGGTCACTTGTTAGAAAATAACATTTTGGGGATTTTTGGGTAATTTTTGCGCACTTTAAATGCTCTAATTTGAGAACGGATCAAGATATCTAAAATCCGATTCCACCATCGTGTTCAGCGTGCAAAAACCTTTAAAATGAGGGGTCACTTGTTTTTTTTTTTTTTTTTTTTTTTTTTTTTTTTCCCCTACGCCGAGCGTTTACGGCTCTTCGGCCATTAGCGTTTTTGCAGCCCAATACAGTTTTGATATTTTTGACCATTTGGTCTCGTCAGGAGAAAAGCTCCGCTTGATATCCTCGAGGCGAGGACAGTCGTTAAGGTGGTCACTTGTCATGGCTGAGGATCCACACAACGAGCAGGTCGGGTCATCTTTGAGTCCCAGTCGATGGAGGTGGGCATTCAGGTAGTCATGGCCTGTTATATACCTGAAAGCCGCGACCGACTCGCGGCGAGGAAGATCAGGAGGGACACGATCAGCCGGGACGAGGAGAGAGGCCCACCGCCTACCCTCAGCCGACCGCCGGTGGCCCCGGTCGAACTTGTCATTCACTGCTGACCTGATGAATGCTCTGGAAGCGGTGAAACTGATTGGTGTATTCGGCATGGGCATTTGGGAGCCTTCTTTGGCTAGGGCATCGGCCCGCTCATTTCCCCAAATTCCCACATGCGAAGGGATCCATTGCAGGACCACCGTTGCTCCGCCGCCAAGCAGTTGCTCCAGGCGCCTTCTGCCCTCCAAGACATCATGGGAATTTGTTGGAGTATTTGTGCAGAGGCTAACAATTGCGGCCTGTGAGTCACATAGGATCACTGCCCGCGAAAAGTCAATGGATAGGAGCATCTCCAGTGCCAGAATTACCGCACGAATTTCTCCATCAAAACTACTGGCCAGGCTACCAACAGGCGCTGCAATTGATTTCACGACCGAGTACACACCCGCACCGCCATTTCTTCTTGCTCCGATGGCTGACCCATCAGTATACACTCGCAGCCAATCACCTTCTGGGAATCGGGTGTGTATGGTTTCCAGTGCAGCCGCCTTGAGCTCTATTGCAGGGGTATTCTGCTTCGATACGGGCATTGTCAGGGTGGTCCAGTAGCTGGCAGTTCGACGGGGAGCCAGATTTGATGCTGATGGGAACTGCTCGGGGTTTTGGAGGGTCTGGGTGAGGCTGAACTCGTCTCGTAAAGACTCCACTTTGGATAGGAACGTGGTTTGAGTGCTAAGCCGACTGGATGCGGGAGTATAGGTTTCCCAAAAATCCACATCGGCTCTCTTCAGTCGTTCACTGAAGGCCAGGGCCGCTGATTCTCGCCTGCACTGCTGAGGTTCAACTCCAGTTTGCAGTTCCATTGCTGCGATTGGAGCCGAGGCAGCACCTCCAGTGATTATCCTCAGTGCCTTGTTTTGAGCGACATCGAGTTTTCGGACGGTAGCATCGGACGCAGTGACCAGCAGCTCGTTTCCGTATTCCATTGTGGGTCTCACATATGTCTTGTATGCCAGCGTCAAGACGTCCAGGGAGGCTCCCCATTTCACTCCCGTAAGTCTCTTCAGCAGGCCCAGTCTCCTCGCTCCTCTGGACGCATTCAACTCCGCATGGGCATTCCACGACAGGCGTGAGTCCAGCTTGATGCCGAGATAGGTGGCGCAATTCGTCTGCCTCAAAACATCACCGTCGAGTGCCAGAGAGACAGGATGGCTCTTCGTGGAGAGTGTGAAAAGCTGGAACTCCGTTTTGAGGGTGTTGATGAGCATTTCGTTGTGCTTAGCCCAGTCAGAGAGGTGACCCAGGGCCACATTTAGAGCCGACTCGAGAGCAGGGACAGAGCTTGACGTTGCCCAGATCACCAGGTCATCCGCGTACAGCAGGGAATTCACTCCTGGTACTTTCGAGAGTGCAGAAATCACGTCATCAATCATGATGTTGAAAAGTACCGGACTTAAAACTGAGCCCTGCGGTACCCCGTTACGGGTCTGTTTAAAAGATGAGGTTTCGTCCTGGTAGCGCACTCTTATGAATCTCTGCGCCAGAAACGACCGAAGTGAGGCGAACAGTCTGCCGCTGATACCCAGCCTGTAGAGCTTCTGAACCAGTAGCCTGCGGTAAACCCGGTCAAAAGCCGTCCTGAAATCCACGAAAACGGCAAGGGTACTCTGCTTACGATGGAAACCATCCTTTATTTCTTGTGTGAGCCTTACGACTTGCTCTACTGTACCCCTGTGTTTCCTGAAACCTGCTTGTTCAGCAGACATAAGCTTGAAGCGGTCTAGATACTGTTGCAGCCGTCCTAGAACTAGTCTTTCAAAGACCTTTGAGAAAACACTTGTTAGTGCTATGGGTCGGTAGCTATCTGGGCTGTCTGCAGGCTTTCCCTTCTTTAGTATGGGCACAATCTCGGCTTTTCTCCATTCATCGGGGAAGTGGCTTCGCCATACCAGGTTTAGGAAAGTCGTCATGACAGCTTTGGCCCCTGGGCCCAGGTTCACCAGGAATTCTGGCAACAGCTCATCCGGCCCGGCGCTCTTTCCTTTTTCCGTGCAATGAAGCGCCATGTCCACTTCACCGAGCGAGAACTCACCGCTCATCAGCTCATCTTCCCCCTCACGAAGGCACGTTGGGAATTGGGCGGTATGGGGGACATCAGCCCTGATCTCAGGGCGAAAGTTGCTCACAGAAGCATAATGCTTACAGAGAAAGCGTGCAATGTCTCTATCCGTGGTGAGGCTAACTGTTCCTTTCTTGATAGGGTTCTTCCGGGGTTGGGGGTCATTATTTAAGCGAGAGATGAAACGGTGTGCCCCAACGCCATCCCTACGAAAGTCCAGACGCTTTAGAAAGCTCCTGAAAACAGCATTCTTGGCAGCAACAATCTCCCTCTTCAGGATTGCAACCTTCTGCTTCAGGACAACCTGATCCCTGGGGTCTCGTGAAGCCCTGAAATTCTCCGCAGCTCTATCGCGGTCAATCTTCATAGTTTCCAGGTCCTCGTTCCAGAAAGGTTGATATAATTTGACCTGTCCCCTAGGCACACACTGATGAGCGGCTTGTAATATGGCCCTTGAGACTCTCTTTAGAGAAGCTTCGAGCTCACCAGTCACGAGTTCGGTCGTCATCAGTTGATCAGATGCTAAAGCAAACTTCGCCCAGTCAGCCTTCTTAATATTCCACCTTGGTCTCCTCTTCTCTTTTAGCAGGTATGGACCAAGCGCTTCTTTAGTCACCAGGACACTGTGGCCAAAGGCTCCAGGTGGCGATCGAAGAGACAGGTCAACGGCAGAGGCGATCGATGAGTGGGCCAGCACTGCATCCGGCTTTGATGTGGCTCCGGTGTATGCAAGAAAGGTAGGTTTTCCGTTAGGTGTTGGGATGCGCTCTGCCAAGTTCTCGTCAATGAAGTCCTCCCAAGCTCTTCCCACAGGCTCCGTGCGTGCGTAGTCCCATCTGGTAGACGGAGCATTCAAGTCCCCACACAGCAAGCAGTGGGGGTCCCAGGAATTCTCAAGCCAGGTTAAATCTGGTATATTGCGAGGTGGGTTATACACGAAGAAAAGGCGTCGGTGTGTTTTCCCTTTCCATACTTTGAGCTCAGCAGCTTCGAGTTTGTCAGTGTCGGTCATTTCTTTTCTGATTGTGAACTGCACAGTCAGATCAGACTTCGCAGCAACCAAGATGCCCGATGAACATTGTCGACCTCTAGGAAGGATGTAAGTCTGGTAGCCGTAAAGTTGAAACAGTGAGACGCTGTCCGTGGCCGCTCCTGCCTCCACCACAGCAAATACATCAACATCGTTTTCCTTGATATGAAGCTGAAGCTCGATGAATTTAGCTTCAGTTAGTCCTCCCGCATTCCAGAACAGCGTCCTCATCGGGGTGATGGGTCGAATTCGGTTTCTTGAGGTTGGTTGGCCTTGATAAAGGCCGTTGACATGATTTCTTTGGCTTGGCTGGCGGGAGCCGTTTGGAGGCCGTCGATTGCGGCTCATGGTGTCGCTATAACGTTGGGCTGACGTGCGGCGACGGTGTATACGTTCAGTATCCTCTCTACCTTGCAGTAGAGTGCAATGAGGACGTCCAGGGGCACGACGTGGACGAGTATACTTCACCCCCATTGGTCACTTGTTGGAAAATAACATTTTGGGGATTTTTGTGTAATTTTTGCGCACTTTAAATGCTCTAATTTGAGAACGGATCAAGATATCTAAAATCCGATTCCACCATCGTGTTCAGCGTGCAAAAACCTTTAAAATGAGGGGTCACTGGTTAGAAAATAACATTTTGGGGATTTTTAGGTAATTTTTGCGCACTTTAAATGCTCTAATTTGAGAACGGATCAAGATATCTAAAATCCGATTCCACCATCGTGTTCAGCGTGCAAAAACCTTTAAAATGAGGGGTCACTCGTTGGAAAATAACATTTTGGGGATTTTTGGGTAATTTTTGCGCACTTTAAATGCGCCAAAACCCTCCTTAGAGTAGGCCAATTTCGCCCATCTTCGAACTTAGCCTTTCGATTGCCAAGATAGATTTTTTGTGCAAATTTGAGCTGTTTATCTCAATTCTATCGAGAGTTATCGTCTGGAGTGACACATATATAAATAAATATATATATATATACATATAAAAAAGTGTTAAATTTCAGGAATCGTTTTAGAATGGTCTGAAACGGATTTCTATGAAGAAAATTTCCAAAAATTTATATTATTTAAATTTCGAAGCCATTGCAATAGCTTCATTTTCTTTGAAAATTCGCTAAAAGTTACTTTCAGATCGAGAAATAACCTGGGATCCATCGCAACCGTATGTCCCGCATCAAAATGGCTGCGCCGAACGAATGAATCAGGAAATTAAACATAAAGTTCGTGTGAATCTGACTTCAGCCAAAATGCCTTACTCTTTTTGGGGACATGCGCTATGCTATGTGATCTGGGTCTATAACAGAATGCCTCACTCAGCTAATGACTTCATTAGTCCTTTCGAGAAAGTAAAAGGATACTCACCTAGTCTCAAGCATTTAAAAAGATTTGGTTGTCTTGTACACTATGTTGATGTAAACAACAAATCTAAATTTGCCCCAAATGCTAAGAAAGGTTATCTCCTCGAAATGTCTGATACTGGGTATGTAATATTTTCTGAACAACACAAGACTCTTATAAACTCATGTGACGCTAAATGTATAGAATCTATAGTCTATGGAGATGGAATAAAAGATTATCCTAAGCCTCTAGCCGAAATACTTGACATGAGTGACAGTAATGATAACGAATCTAATGGTACTGTCGCTCTGCAAAAAGAAGACTGTTTTACTGAACCTCAGTCTTACAAGGAAGCTATGGAGTCACCTTTTTGTGATTTCTGGGAGGAAGCAATTCGAAATGAATTACAATCTCTAGCAGAAATGGACACGTGGGAATTTGTGGAAAAATCTAAAATTCCACAAGGTACTAAAATCATTAAGACTCGCTGGGTACATAAGAGAAAGAATCAACCAGACGGGACTCATAAATATAAAAGCCGCCTGGTTATTAAAGGTTTTGCTGACTCTAATGAGTATCTGATCTCAGAAGTATTTGCACCTGTTGGACGTCTAGGTGATGTTAGGCTCTTTTTATCTATAGCTAACAAACTTGACCTTCACCTGCATCAATTAGACGTAACAACTGCTTTTCTGCATGGTACTCTAGAAAAACCTGTCTTCATGTACGTTCCAGAAGGTGTAACTGAACTTACCGATGTTCCTACTAACATAACTCAGACTCATGTATGTAAATTGAAGCGATCACTTTATGGACTCAAGGTATCACCGAACTTGTGGTACAAGAAATTTAACGATGTATTACATAAACTGAATTTTGAGGAGTATCCCTTCCAATCATGCATATTCAAGTTAAAAGATGAATCGACTCGTGTTTTTCTAATTATCTATGTTGATGATTGTCTTCTGGCATCTAATAATAGTAACAAGGCACAGGAGATCATTCTTAACCTACAAAAAGAAATCAGACTCAAAAACATGGGAACTCCAAAGAAATTCCTAGGTTTTGAGATAGTTCGGAATCAATATGACAAACGTCTGTTTATTCATCAGAAATCTATGATAGAAGAGCTAGTAGTCAAATTCCTGCCCCCTGAATCTAAAAGTAGCTCAATTCCTATGTCTCCTGTAACATGTACCTTAAATAATCAATTAGAATCCAAAAATGAAAATACTGAATCACCCAATGTACCATATCGAGAACTGATTGGATTTCTTCTGTATTTACAAAATTCAACCAGACCTGATATTTCCTTTGCTGTCAATTTCATGAGTAGAAAACAGATAGGATACACTCAGAAAGATTGGGAATCAGTTCTTAAAATCCTGAAATACTTAAAAGGTACTAAAAATCATGGAATAATGTTTCTTGGAAAATCTGACGACATAGTTGCGTATTCTGATGCATCTCTAGGTACTAGTGCCATTAATGGTCGTTCTACTACTGGTTACGTGGTGTATGCTTTTGGTGATTTGATCTCTTGGAAATCCAAGAAACAAACTCATGTAGCTTTATCAACCGGCGAAGCGGAATATGTAGCCATGTCTGACTCTTGTAAGGAATTAGTGAACATGAACAGTATCTGTAAATTCCTAGTTGGATTTAACCATGTTCCTACCTTGAAAAGTGACTGTGCACCAGCTATTGCTGTCGCAATGACTAATGATTCCAAGACACTTAAGCACATTGTTAAAGTTTGTATGCATTACGTACATGAAATGTACAAGACTAAAATGATTAGCAATGAATGGGTGTCTACCCACGAACAGATAGCTGATATGTTTACCAAAGCCCTGCCTCTTGAAAGATTTGTTCGTTTTAGAGACACTCTTATGACTGAATCTAATGCTGAATCTTGATGCCTTTTCAGGAACCCAAGAACCCTGGGAGTAAATTGGAACCTGCTCCCATGACCTCTGATGCCTGTTCTGCCTCCAGCCATCCCTTGGAGTTCTTTCTGATATCGGCTGAAATTTCATCGCTGCTCTTGTTGCCTACGTGATTCTGGACTCGCCTAACTGCCTCGAACCTGGTCTACACGTAGCAAATCTCCTCCACATGTCTTGAACCGAACTTACATGTTGGAAGTCTCATCTACTGCACATCTGAAACAGCATCTTTCAAGGATCCAGCTTGTCAAGATACACTATGGAGTTCGCGACCCTAATTACTTAAAAGGACTCAGTGGTTTAGGATTTCGATCGCGTGCCCTCTATTAGTAACTGACTCTTGAAGCCTGTTGAATTGAAAAATGCTAGTGCTGTAGAGGTCTCCCTGGATCGCATAGTATCCTGAGTAATACTGAATCATGTGTGAGTCACGAGTCTCTGGGTTTGAATCTGTGATACCTCTCCACATTTTGAAAAGGAGGGAGTGTTAGAATAAGGATAGGATTTCCTGTCTCAATTCATCCTTGTTTTGACGTTGTTTTTCAGAAATGTGTAGTTGTATGACTATCACCCTGATCACAAATTTATGTATTTACTTTTTATGCCTCATTTATATTTATAAATAGAGAATATCTATTGTTGCTAAATATAAATCGGTGATTATGATTCTTTGCTTGAAGTCTTGTGACGATCCAGAGGGCACTGACACACGCCATGTTGCAAGAACCGCGTACGTTGCTCACTTGCTATCCAGCATCCGCCTGTACCGCCCATTTTTCAAATTTACCACTACCTACCAGTATCTTTTTCATATTAAGAGCTCTCTGTATATTTCAAATACAGTGCTATCGTATTCAGAATCTACTTGTGTTCCTGATTTCTACTACCTACAAGTATCTGGTGAGTTAATAAGAATCATATTACATGTGGTTATAATTGCTAATATTGAAACTGTTGCTTGTAGCTTTGATAATCTAGATTCGGAATAGCAGATATAGTCAGTGATGCCAAGCCTGAACAAACAAAATGCCCGAGTTTGTCTCGTTTTTATCACAAAATGGGATTAAACTCGTTACAAGCAGCCCCCACCATCCTAAAGGCGCTAGCAGAATCGGCATTTACAATTTGTAAGAATATTCTCAAAAAAAGAGAACTGTCTAATCAAGGCCCACACCAGTTTTCCATTACCGAAATACTGAAGTAAATTCAACAGGTTTGTCGCCGGCTCAACTATTAGGTATTTAATAGAATTCGAAAGCCGGGTTTACGCTGATCGAGTTGAAGGTAGAGTAGAGCACGTTCTACTCTACCGACCACTCTACCAATTCGACTCTACTCTACCTGAATCATTCACACATCAGTCGAGTGCTATTTCCAGAAAGGTGTAGTAGAGCAACCTCTGTGGGGAGTTTCTGTTTTGCTTTCTATTCTAATCTCATCGTTTAGTTCTTCTGTGCTATGTCTATTATAAAGAAAGAATTGAGAAAGCCTTTACTTCGTTTTTCCAGTGTTTTGTTGAAGGAAATGGAAGAGTAGAGGAAATGAGGAAGCAAGAAAAGAAAGAAGGTAATGGGTCAGGGGTTTGAAGATCTGGATGAGTTTAAACTTGTGATGAGAATGTGTCCTGAGGCATTTGAACAATGACCTGGCATGGTATCGCCACTACTCAAACACAGTGATATTATAATGATGGATGCCATAACTCCTGGAGTAATGCTGGAGGTCACTCCTTATCAAGACTTGTGCCTCTTCCCTTCTTCCTCTCCTTCCAACTCTACTGTACCGTTTACATGGGTAGAGTAGGTGGTAGAGTGAACAGTAGAGTTCAAATGTTGGTAGTGAGGGAGTCAGTAGAGTACAGTCACTCTACCACCTTGCTAGTCGCTCCAACTCTACCCCTCACTACTCAGCAGAGTCAACTCTACTCTACTGAAAATGTTTACACAAGTAGGTTTACACGAGAAGGTCTACTCTACCTTCAACTCGACCAATGTAAACCCGGCTTAAGAGATAAATGTACCCCTAAATGATGGCATGCTAGAGCCTAAAGTAACAAACCGAGTGATATCGAGATCGTATTGAGAAATCGCAATCTTCCCAAAAACAACAACATGATAAAAACACAAAAAAGCTGAAAAGAATCGAAAGAGACATTTTTATTTTATGTATCAGAATACATGGAAAAAAGGGAAGGAAGTTAGAGAAAGCCAACACTCCGCGGTCTTTTTGGATAAAAGGTGAAAACAAGAAATTGTACCGTAAAAATAGACACGATCGGTTGAAAAAAGTTCGTAAGAGTAATGAAATGAACAATGAGAACGGAAATGGAAGAAAGGAAACTAGGGATCAATATAACCTGAGGGACAGAAACAACTTGAAGAAACCGATCAGTGATGGGGTATAAGCAATATTAGTAAAGAGGAAAGAACATGAATTGTAAATCGGCATTTATTGAAATTTACGCACCTTTTGATATAAAGTTGTCATAAAATTTCGTACTTATTACCTAAACTGCACAAATATTTCGCTGGAGTTGTACATTGTGTTCATAACACTAAATAACAGCCTAGAAGAAGAAGGGAATTTTCACTCATTTTCACATTTTCACTCATAACTCCCCTGGATATATTCCGATCGGGCTGAAAAGTTTCGGGACACAACTAGGGCCCAAATGGAGCATGTGTGCGAAAGAACGATTTTTTTAGACCGAAAATGAAGCCTGTAGACGTGATACGGCGTACGGCGGACGGACATTGCATTTTTGGAATCTACACACCTTGAAACGGAAAAGAAAAAATTTTGAGGGGGTGTTATAAAAATTTTTTGCTGAGCGAATACATAGGTGTATTATTCACAGAATAATAAACCAAAAATGACTAGGTAGGTGGGCCGACTAGAACTCGACTAAGGCAGGGCCACGAGGTAACTGGAGCTTAACCCATGATCTCCAATTATTGCTTTGAGACCTACCTATTGCCTTCCTTCACCTTTGGAATGCGCCCTGGCAGAGAACTGAAAACAAGACACATAATAAACATCACCGAGATCACGAGAGATCACACTGACCTCGACGGCCGCGTGAGATCGCACACGAGAACGGCACCCAATATTTTATCATTTAGGTACTTAATTTCTAACGAGTTCCAATTGACCTGTGCCGTATGCCGTACCTATGGATCAGCGAACAGTAATTCTGATCAACTGATATAATCGATTGTTTATGGAATAAATTTGCATTGTGTGGATTCAACCTTGAAGAGGAAAGATGTTGAGAAGTCGATCCTGCGTGATCGAAGCGATGTAGCGAGAACGCCGGCAGCGCCCTATAAATATAGGTATGCAGTGACTTTGCAACCACCCCTCCAGGCTCACCGATTCATCCCCGTGTCTAACCCACCTACCGAACTAACCGCCTAGTTGAATAAAAAGTAATTAAACATTAATCGAAGTGAATCCTTTCTACCTGGCATTCATTAAGATTTCATAAATCTAAACAGTATTATATTGTACTATAACATATTATTTTGTATCTGTCCAGATCCAAGAGAGGGCCACAAGCCCTCATCTGTTTCAGATTCATAAAATGTAATCTAATCCCTCTCCCTCCCAATCCTGTCCCACCGTAAGTGCTTTACTTTCTTCACCCGTACCTCAGCCTTTCGGTTCTTGCTGGAGTTCCCATTTTGGTTTATTATTCTGTGAAAAATACACGTATATCAGCTCAGCAAACAATTTTCTATAACATCCCCTCAAAACTTTTTCTTTTACGTTTCAAAGTGCGTAGATTCCAAAAACGCTGCAAAGTCCTTGTCACATGGGTTTATGATTCTATTGGACTTACCTACAGTAATGTTGGCTGTTCATTTATTGTTTCATTCATGCGTAACAATCGAAATAGCGATTTTGGCCCCTAAAACACAAATTAGGTACGCTCTTTATTTATTTATTTTTTTAAACTATCTTTGGTCATTGGTAGTGCCATTTAATCGTCTGATCCATGTGTTGACACTTTTTCCAGTGTGATTATACAAATTGATGGTAAATTTCAGACGGTTTCCCAGGTTTTTCACTAATCAAAAATCAATTTTGGGAGCTGAACATTTGGTAGAACTCAATTGTCCACTCTTTGGTCAAAATCGTCTTCAAATTCAGGCTTCTCGTCCCCAAAAACATGGAAAACGATATCTCAAAAGCTCATGTTACTAACATGTTACTAAAACACAAAAAGTACCCATTTTTCTACACATTTTTACTCATAACACCCCAGGTTATATTCCGATCGGGCTGCAAAGTTTTGGGACACAACTAGGGCCCAAATGGAGCATGTGTGCGAAAGAACGATTTTTTTAGACCGAAAATGAAGCCAGTACAAGTGATACGGCAGACGGCGTACGGCGGACGGACATTACATTTTTGGAATCTACGTACCTTGAAACGGAAAAGAAAAAATTTTGCGGGGGTGTTATAAAAAATTTTTGAATACATAGGTGTATTATTCACAGAATAAAAAACCAAAATGCAATGTCCGTCCACCGTACGCCGCGGCCGTCCGCCGTATCACGTGTACCTGCCGGCTTCATTTTCGGTCCAAAAAAATCGTCCTTTCGCACACATGCTCCATTTGGGCTCTAGTTGTGTCTCGAAACTTTTCAGCCCGATCGGAATATACCCAGGGGTGTTGTGAGAGAAAAACGCTGCAAAGTCCTTGTCACATGAGTTTATTATTCTACTGGACATACCTACAGAAATGCTGGCTGTTTATGTATTGTTTCTTTCATGTAATATACATAATTGAAATAGCTATTTTTGGAAGTTTCCACCAATTATTGCTCCCAAAATTTAATTAGGTAAGTACGCTCCTTTTTTTTCCAAATTATCTTTGATCATTGGTAGTGCTAGTTAATCGTCTTGATCCACGTGTTGACACTTTTGCTTCCGAGTCGGCGAAGCAGCGGAAGCCTTGTGTTCACTTTCGTGAGCCAAAAAATTTTTGTCTTCAGAAATCAAAATTTCCACTTGCATTTTGCGTTTCAAAGCCTACTGAACAAATTTGGTTCCGTGTCTGTCGGTCTGTGAGTCTGTGAGTCTGTGAGTCTGTGAATCTGTGAGTCTGTGAGTCTGTGAGTCTGTGAGTCTGTCCGCATTTCCTTGTTACAGCCATAACTTCCACGATTTTGAATTGATTCAGCTCAAATTTTGAGGGATGGTGCGGATAAGGCCCCTTGAGGTCCCATACAAATTTCAACATGATTGATCCAGCGGTACGCCCTGCGCATGCGCTAACGTTAAATTCAACAAACACGCATAACTTTCACAATTTTGATTCAATTTCGCTCAAATTTTCAAGGGTTGTTTGGACAAGGCCTAGTGAGTTCCAGTATGAATTTCAGCATGATCGGACCCTCGGTGCGCTCTGCGCATGCGCTGGCGTGAAATAGATTCAATTTCCTTGTTACAGCCGCAGTAACCAAAGATTACACCCAAGTTCAATGTAATTCTCAGGGATTAAGCGGGTAGGGCCCATTGAGGTCCCATATAAATTTCAACATGATACAGCCAGCGGTTCGCCCTGCGCATGCGCTCTGTCTGTCTGTCTGTCCTTCTATGCACGGCCAAACGGCTCGACGGATATCGACCAAATTTGGCACGAATATCCAGTAGGCTCCCAAGTTGTGCAACGTCGCATTTTCAATTCCCTGACCATAGCGGAACTATGGTCGACCATGGTCAACTCCTGAATGGCTTGACGGATATCGACCAAATTTGGCACGAATATCCAGTAGGCTCCCAAGTCGTGCAACGTCGCATTTTTAATTCCCTGACCATAGCGGAACTATGGTCGACCATGGTCAACTTCGTTAATTGAAATGGTAACCCCTATTTTTTATCGCGTATTCGTAATCTACGTGAAATTCTATCTACGATCGACCCTTCGGACTACCCCCGCGGTCGACCATAGCGCATCCATGGGCCCCTCCATGGTCGAATCCCGAATTGCTCAACGGATATCGACCAAATTTGGCACGAATATCCAGTAGGCTCCCAAGTTGTGCAACGTCGCATTTTTAATTCCCTGACCATAGCGGAACTATGGTCGACCATGGTCAACTCCTGAATGGCTTGACGGATATCGACCAAATTTGGCACGAGTATCCAGTTGGCTCCCAAGTTGTGCAACGTCGCATTTTTAATTCCCTCACCATAGCGGAACTATGGTCGACCATGGTCAACTTCGTTAATTGAAATGGTAACCCCTATTTTTTATCGCGTATTCGTAATCTACGTGAAATTCTATCTACGATCGACCCTTCGGACTACCCCCATGGTCGACCTTAGCGCATCCATGGGCCCCTCCATGGTCGAATCCCGAATTGCTCAACGGATATCGACCAAATTTGGCACCAATATCCGGTAGCCTCCCAAGTTGAACGTAGGCGCATTTTTAATTCCCTGACCATAGCGGAAATATGGTCGACCATGGTCAACTCCTGAATGGCTTGACGGATTTTGATGAAATTGGGCACAAATACCCGGTAGGGTATGGGATTTTTCCGTCGTTTGTTGGTTCCACGATACTGCGTACAGCGAATCTCGGATAGCGAGCGAAGCGAGCGGTCAGGCTAGTTATGTATAATGGACGTAATGTATTATGGAAGTCATGTTATGTATAATATGTATATTTCATGTAATGTTATGTAATGTTATGTTATGTAATGTAATGTTATGTAATATGTATATTTAACGTTATGTAATGTTATGTAATGTAATGTAATGTTATGTTATTTTGCTTCCGAGTCTGTTCTATTTTATAATGGGTCACTCTGATTGTGACGAGGAAGCTCCTGTGCCATCACCTTGGCAGTGTATTTCCAGTGTTATTATACAAACTGATGGTGATTTCAGACGATTTCTCAGATTTTTCACTCATAAAAAATCAATGTTGGGAGCTGAACATTTGATAGAACTCAAATTTCCACTCTTTGGTCAAAATCGACTTCATATTCGGTCTTCTCGTCCCCAAAAACATGGAATATGATATCTCAGAAGCTCATGTTACTAACATGTTGCTAAAACGCAAAAAGTACCTATTTTTACACACATTTTCACTCATAACACCCCTGGGTATATTCCGATCGGGCTGAAAAGTTTCGGGACACAACTAGGGCCCAAATGGAGCATGTGTGCGAAAGAACGAATTTTTTATACCGAAAATTAAGCCTGTACACGTGATACGGCGTACGGCGTACGGCGGACGGCGGACGGACATTGCATTTGTGGAATCTACGCGCCTTGAAACGGAAAAGAAAAAATTTTGAGGGGGTGTTATAAATATTTTTTGCTGAGCGATTGATTACATGGGTGTATTATTCACAGAATAATAAACCAAAAGTAAGCCTATTTTTGTGCACATTTTCACTCATAACACCCCTGGGTATATTCCGATCGGGCTGAAAAGTTTCGGGACACAAGTAGGGCCCAAATAGAGCATGTGTGCGAAAGAACGACTTTTTTAGACCAAAAATTAAGCCGGTACACGTGATACGGCGGACGGCGGACGGACATTGCATTTTTGGAATCTACACACCTTGAAACGTAAAAGAAAAAATTTTGAGGGGGTGTTATAAAATTTTTTTGCTGAGCGAGATTACATATAAGTGTATGTGGGGAAACAAATTGGGGTTTTGAGATTTTCCCGAGGTTTTAGAGTACAAGACCTTGTGAGGTAACGTTTTCCATGTTCTTTAGGGCTGGAAGACCGAATATGAAGTTGAATTTGACCAAAGAGTGAATGATTAAGGCTGTAACAAAGGTTCAGCTCCAAAAATTCATTTTTCTTGAGTCGAAAACCTGGGGAATTGTCTGGAAACACCATACATTTGTATAATAACACAAGAAGTAGTTTCAGCAGGTGTGCCAAGACAATTAAATGGTACTATCAGTGATCAAAGATAATTTGTCAAAAACAGGAGCCTAATTAGTTTTTAGGGGGGCCAAAATTGGTGGAAACAATCAAAAATAGCTATTTCAATTATTGCACGTGTCCGAAACAATAAATTAACAGCCAAAATTTCTATTGAATAATAAACCCATGTGACAAGTTCTTCCGAGTGTCCGGGATGGGCTGCGCGGAGGCTGCGTAGTAGGGATTCAGGAGGGTGCTTGCTAATGGGACTGACCTTTTTCTCCAGTATCCGCTCAACATATTATGTTGTTGTTGCTGCGACGTTGCTTGTACCTTGCATAGCCCTTGCCCATATGGACGCTCTGGTCTCGAAGCTTCTCCTACTTATTTGCGAGGTCCACTGTCGGCGCTTGTGGTCATAGAACTCCGAGAAAACGCGCTCGACGGTTTCGGGAGCTCCGCTTGCGCGTGCTGGGGTCGGCTTCAGAGCAAAATCGCGCAGCTTTGCAGGAAAGTCACCTTGGCCCATTAGAAACTGGGCCAGGTAATGATGTGGCGCCACGAATTTCGCTTTCAGTCTTTCCCTTATATGGGGTCATATCTGGAAAGTGTGACGGCCTTCTGGAGGAATCGGTCCACTTGGTCTGCCATGTATCGATCCACCATCAGTCGTCGTCCTCCAGTCTGTCGTTCGCTCCATTGGTCGTGGGCGATCCTCCACTGGGCCAACGGTGCTCTGAGCCTGATGTCAATCGGGAGCCGATCCACAATGATGATGATGACGATTTGGAGGGCCTCGGTGGATATTGTTCCGTAGGCTTGGGTAACCATCAACAGGGCACTCTTTTCGAAGCTCAGCAAGCGGGTCCAGTCGTTCTTTGTTTCCGTCAGGGTCCATGAACGGCAGGCATACAGAAGGATGGACTCCCACAAGGCTCGCTACATAACAAGCTTAGTATAGTACCCCACTCCCCATGTTGTGTAGGATAATGGCCTTCTTCGGTCACAGGCTGCTAGGGCTTTTGCGCAGGTTGCCTCAAAATGAGCAGCTGGAGACATATTTTTTGACAGAATAACACCAAGGCACTTTGGCTTCATCACTTTCTCATCCATACAAATCACAGATGGGCTGCGGATATTCAGCTTGCCCATTTCACTGTTTTGTCGCCAGCCAGCTCTAACTTAAGCTGGCACACCACACGTGGACTGTCCTCACGACCCTGGTGCTCTTCCTCTCAATACCTGCCATTATTTTACTTGCTAATACTACAACCAAGTCGTCCACAAAAGCCAGGGGCTGATGGTCATCCTCCACCAGAGCTACCAGGACACTGTTGAATAGGGAGGTCCACAGATAAGGGCCCAGAACCAAGCCCTGCAGGTACCTTATCTTCACTTCCCTACTGCACTCCTTTCCCACTTTGGGGATGCGGGCTATCCTATCTGATAAGAAGCTCCAGATTAGGGGGTGCCTACTGGGAGTGCCTGCTGGTGTAATGCTGCCATAACTACTGGCCCCTACATCCAGTCGAACGCCTTACGTACATCAAACAATATCACAAAAACATATGCAACTCGGGCATGCTGAATGATATTGCTCAAGTCAACAAGCACCTCTGTGGTTGACCTCCCACGGATGCCACCATATTGTGATGGGTGGGGTCGGTATGACTCGGCTTCTTGGAACGCTCGAGTATCATCATCTCCAGTGTCTTACCTAGCACCGACAACAGTGAAATCAGTCGGTATGATGCTGGGTCACTGGGTGGTCTTCAAAAAACGCAACATATCCGCCTGCTTCCACCGCTTGGGAATGTATCCTAACGAGAGGCAGTCTCTCCCTCTCTAGGGATGGGTGTCGATTGATCAAAATAATCGATTAGTTTTTTAAATTATCGATTTTTAAATCGATTTCAGCAGGTTTCGATTAATTGGATAATCGATTATTTTGTAACTATTATTTGGTACCTAATGATTATTCATCTTATTGGTAATTATTTTCTGCACTGAGATTTCAAAATGATAGAAGATGGTACAATGGAATCATGATATTTCGCCATAACAATGCATCACATGCTACTGATGTCTATCACGGCAGCAGGATTTCCCCCAGGGCCGGCTGGCCACCGACATGGCCAATAAACTGATTTTTCTCAAAGATATTGACGACAAATATTGGAATTAATGTTATAACTTTATTAATTTGTTCAATGTTTTTTACTTAGAATGTAATTTTAATGACCCAATTTTCTACCAACCTTTTTTGAAATAATCGATTAATCGATTTTTAAGGGCCCGATTAATGGGTAAATCGATTAATCCGAATGAAATAACCGCCGATTCCATTAATCGATTATTCTTCGTCGATACCCATCCCTCTTACCCCCCCCCCCCCTCCCGCCGCTCCATCCATCACCCTCTCTCCCTCCCTCACCCTCCCTCCCCTGTCGAGCCTTAAAAGCCAGTAAAGCTCCTTGTGATGAGCACAACGCACGTATTCAATGCACCTTCTCCCTCTTTTCCTGTCTCCTCGAATTTTCCGAAGACGAAAAACCCGTGGCAAAGAAGAGCCATGTAAGATAAAGTAATGGGAACCTTTGTTCCTCACCAGCTCCGCGCTTCCCCCTCGACCGCGCACCTTCTCACTCACTCCTGTCTCAACAATTTCCACCCTTGAATGATCCCCTTCGAAAAAATCTTGAAAGCTCATAGGTATTACTCCAAAATGTTTCCTCCTAATGCCGGGTAGATGGATTTTCGTCGAGTGGAAGTTCCTTTTCCGTTCGTTTTTTCCGCCCTGTGAAGTACCTAGGTACCTATTTTTTAATTTTTTTTTTCCTTTTTTTTTCATCATCTAGACACCGTTAATGTATACCTACCTGAAACGTGGGTGTCGTTCGCCTGATTACTTTAGATACATACAGGATGACCTATTGCTTCCATAAAAGTATCGATCATTTAGGTGATTATGGACGGAACCACCTAGGATACTGTTCGGCATTTTCACGTACTTAAGTTAACCATCCTCCCTCATCTACAACCTGAACAAAATCAGAGAATTGTCGAATTTCCGGTCTGCACTAGTGCATACGCTCATTACATTGCCCCAGTCGCAAAGATATCAGGGGGAAAGGAGGGGGCATTGAGTTCTGTCAAAGAGAATCCCCCCCCCCCACAATCCTGTTGTACAAATTTACCCGCCAAGAAAACCTCCTCAGCCGCAAAAACAATTTATATCCATTTTGCTCACCAAAGTAGCATGTACGGTCCTTCGCACCTCACTCTTGGATAAATATAAACACATCAAAAAAAGTTTTGCATCACCCTGATTCATTTAGAAAAAATATGCACAGGAAAAATTTGGAGTTTGGATTTTTGAAAAGTGTAGGTAAGTATCTAATTACAAAATAGAAACAACAGAAAAAACTTTATTTGGATAATTTTCTCTATTTACAAAATTTTTCTTAGAAAAAGGCGGAAAACTGAAAAATTCACTTTTCTAAAAATTGCAAGAAAAAAATAAATAAAAAATCTCTTCAGTAGTCTGTGTACCTTCTGCGGAAACATAAAAAACCTGTAGTTGGATCACTTTCTCCATTAAACTTTTTTTTTCCTTAGAAAACGGACCAAAAAACTGAAAAATTCACTTTTCTAAAAATTGAAAAAAAAGCACACGGAATATCGTCCAACAGGTTTGTTATTACTGAAAGAGCCTTTTGTCCTTTGTAAAGAGTGTCAGGCCATAAGGAAAAAGTTGAAGAAATTCAGATTGATACACCGGAACATGATCAATCGTGAACCCTGAAAAACGAGATGACTGGGCTGTTACTTGGGCTCATCGTCGTTAGTTTAAGCATGAAGTTCGTACAGTGCAACAAAATCTCTCCACTTGCACCTTTATGATGTATCGAAACGTTTTATCGCCGGGAAAGCTTTACCGGATTGTCGCGTTGAGCGAAGAAGGTATGTCCTCACGCCAAATCGCTCAACGATTGAATGTCGGGCAAAGTGATGTAGTGAGATGTTGGCAAAAGATTTCGGGCTACTGGTTCTGTTGATGATAGACCTCGGAGTGGGAGACCCCGAAAAACTACACGCAATGAAGACCGTTTTCTCGTCCTCGGTACCAAGCGAAGGCCGAATTCAACAGCAGGGGATGTTCGCCGAGAGCTTCAGCTGAGTACAGGAACTAGAGTAAGCGATCAAACTGTCCGTAACCGTCTCCATGACGCTAATCTTAGGTCTAGAAGGCCCCTTAGGTGCCCACCATTGAATAATCAACGTAAGCGACTGCGCCTACAATGGGGATATTGGTACTCAACCGAGTGGAGAAATTCTCTCTTCTGTGATGAAACACGCCTTGCTCTAGTGCAAGACAGTGGACGAGTTAGGGTATGGAGAGTTCCAGGCAGGCCGAGTCGTTTGCAATACCCTACTATCCGAGCTCAACAACACGGTGGCTCAGTAATGTTTTGGGCAGGGATTAAGCACAACTTCCGTACTGAACTTATGCCCATAGATGGTATCATGAATGCTCAGGTGTACTTGAGAGACATTCTACAGCCGGTAGTGACACCCACAGCCCAGAATCACGACTCAGATTACATTCTTGTTGATGACAATGCTCGCCCTCACCTAGCAAGGATTGTGGAAGAGTACCTACACGAGGCAATCATTGAAAGGATGGAGTATGGAGTGGCCACCCTTCTCTCCCGACATGAATCCGATCGAGCACGCTTGGGATATGCTCCATAGGGCAGTACAAAGCCGACCCAATGTTCCCACCACTGTACAGGATCTACGGGAAGCTGCTGTTGAAGAGTGGAGGAATCTGGATCAAAATGCCATCAACCACTTAATTGTACGCATGCCCGTTCGTGTACAAGCCTTACTTAGGGCCAGGGGGAGAGGATACAGACTACTGAAGTGATTTTTTTTTTTACAATTACTCGAAAAGTGAATTTTTCCGTTTTCCGCCTTTTTCTAAGAAAACAATTTTGTAAATAGAGAAAATTATCCAAATAAAGTTTTTTCTGTTGTTTCTATTTTGTAAAATTAGATACCTACACTTTTCAAAAATCCAAACCCCAAATTTTTCCTGTGCATATTTCTCAATGAATCAGGGTGATGCAAAACTTTTTTTGATGTGTGTAGAAACATGTTCCTCCCTCCACCACCGTTCCGCCCCCCCCCCCCCTTGTTCCGCTGTTTCTTTCAACGCTGCTTCGCGGGGAGCTTGAAATTCCTTTCAACCCTGTTTGGCGGAGAGCTTTTTGCTTGAAGGGCAAAAAGCTGCCCAAAGAGCAACGAGAACAAGAAGGAGGAAAACTTGAAAAATAGCGATTTTCAATCTTCCATAACGCCAGCTCAAAATGGTCTTGAGGGTTGAAATTTGGCATCTACGCAGGTAAATTATTACACAACGGTTTATTATTTACCTTATGCTTCATGGATAACTACAAATAATAAATGATTTAATTATTGAATCCCGCGCGTTTGTATGAAACGTTAACTCCCAGGCCGTCTCCAGTACTCCATTTAGGGCTTTCCTAGAGGGAGCTTCGAGGGTAGGTACTGACCACAGAAAACAGTGATCGACGCAGTGGGTCTAATCTATACAGGTTAATAATAAACCGTTGTGTAATAATTTTCAGCGTTTTTTATTTCATTTTCGGATTCTACACACCTTGAAACGGAAACCATCACATTTTGAGGGGGGGGGGGGGGTTAAAATTTTTTTTTTTTTTAATGCTCGATTCCAAAGGTTCATTATTGAAAATAATAAACCAAAAACGCTGCAAATCCCTGCACAACGGTTTATTATTTTGTATAGAATATCCTTCTGTTACAGATCACAGCTCTCTGTATAGATAACCCCTCTATATGACATATTATGTACTTTTCTACACCCTCCGTAGGTTAGCACCTAACCCCGTACTCGTTACTAGGTACCTACCTAAACCGTTGTGTAATAATTTACCTGTATAGGTTCCCCTTCTACGGAGATAGAATAATGAACCGTTGTGTAATAATTTGCCCATCAATAATACTTCAGCGGTTGTTCAAGTTGCAAAAGTACCTACCAACAAAATCTAGCCCCTTCTTCGTTGATGAGCCGTTGTGTAATAATTTACCGTTGTGGAGTGATTTACCGTTGTGTAATAATTTGCCATTGTTTAATAATTTACCCATCAATAGTACCCCAAGTTTCACAAGTACCTACCTACAAAATCCAATAGTCCATCACTTATCAAATGAAATAATATCGCAGAACAACCAACTCGACTTCATACAGCCATCCTTGATTACAATCAGGTGCTCCTTAGTGATGATAATATATCCCGGCCGGATTTATACCGTTTGATTCACGATCGTGGCTGGAGGTACAATGCTCCGGGTGGTCTCAAATTTCTCCCTTGAGAGGGAAAAACATTAAATCATGTTTAATGTTTTTCCCTCGCAAGGGAGAAATTAGATATAGTTTTTTAATGTCAAGAAAAAATGAAAGCCACAATTTCACTGAACTCTACAAGTATAATGTTGCATTTACTGTACTTATTATAGAACTCGCCATCAACATATGGTTGCTACAACAGAAGGTAGTAACTGTGTAGTAACCAATGAAAAACGTAGCTATTGACTCTTGTTTCTTTCCATTGCGATATTCTTTATGGTTGCTACAACAGAAGGTAGTAACTGTGTAGTAACCAATGAAAAACGTTGCATATTTGCGTGTCGGAATTCACAGAATGACCCCCAGCCCTAAAACATTAAACATGTTAAAAATTGTTTAGCTCAAGACAAATTTAATAACGTAAAAAAACAATACCCTTCATTCGAAAGTTTTCGAGATACGGCGTTCTGAAAATTCCAACCCCTATTTTGAACCCCTTAGAGATGACTGACAGTAACGTCGAGCTTCGAGGACCAACTAGACCCCGAATGGAACCTATAACCCGAATTTCATCAATTTTTTTTCATGGTAACTAAGAAAAGTGGCCCGTACGGCTACGGCGTACGGCGTACGGCGGACAGACAGAAATATTTTTATTGCATTTTCGGATTCTACATACCTTGAAACGTGAACCATCAAATTTTGAGGGGGGGGTACGAATTTTTTTTTCGTGCTCGATTCCAATGGTTCATTATTGAAAATAATAAACCAAAATGCCGATTTCAAACTATGATGTAAATTTCTTATTATTTTTCTGAAGTGTGCATCTTGGTTATAAGATAGAAGCATATTTATGGTACTTGGTAATAGTAGGTATGGAAAAAGAAAAAAGACAGGTAAGTAATATCGGTCTGATATATATTATTTCCCTATAATGAAAAAACTTGAAAAACGCTTTTTCTCTCACTTCATAATTTTGGAGATACTGTAATTTAAGCTTAGCACGGCCGAGTGTTGGACCTACAGTATGTTGATAATGGAGAATATCTTATTTATGTCGTTACATTATGTATGGTAATGTGAATTACAATCTCTTAAGAACCTCAACTGTCTGTAAACAAGGAAGAAGAATACAGGAGGGGGCTGAGTGGTGGGAGGCTGCCTTCTCCCAGTCATTAGCGGTGCGGTTGAGGAGAGAACTTGGCGTACTACGAGAAAAACGGTCGTTCATTCATGAAAACTTCGTGAACAAGACGTAGCTGTGGTTGGCCGGGCGGAGGGGGGCGGATGAGAGAGAGAAAAGAAAAAAAGGTGGGTGGGGGGGAGGGATAACTAACAGAGTTTTCATAATTGAAGGAGAAAAGGCGGTGAAGGTTACCAGGACTCGCCCCGAGGAAAAGGTTCAACTCGTAAAACTGTGAGGCAATCAGGCGTTTGACGGGAAGTGGCGGGGGGGGGGGGGGGGTCGAGAAAAATCGTCAGCTGTTAATGAATGAAAACTTTGTCAAAAGAGAAAAGAGAGCTTTTCCCCTTTCCTTTTCACCCGACCCCGACGCTGCGTAAAAGATGGGTCTCTAGTCTGGTTGGGAAGGGGGTAGTGGCGTTCAGAGTGGTTTCATTCATGAAAAGGAAAAACGGCGCATGCGCACTACGGAATTTTTCCTAACCCCCCCCCCCCCCCCCCCCCGCCGCGCATCTAACTTTTTTTTCGCGATGAGGGAAAAGACGATGTAAAGGGCTTCACGACATAAAAAGTCAGTCAAGGTCGCAATTAACAAAGGTGGTGTGGAGAAGAGAGGAACAGGAGGGGGAGGGGGGAAAGGAAAAAACCGTAGTACGAACGGGGTAAATGGGGGAGAAGGCGAAAAAAAAGAGGATCGATGTCTTAGCTTTCCCGCGAAAAGACCTTCCGCCAGTCAAAACAAACTTCCAGACGGTTTTTATTTGCATAATCACTCAGGAGTCCCCCCCCCCCCCCCCCCCCCCCACCGACGCCAGGAGTTCACACCTAATTATCTCTCTCAACTTTTCTCCTTCTTCCTCGTGAAACCCGTTCGTCGAGTCTTCTTCCTCCTTGAAAGAGGAAAAAAAAATTCTTCAGAATCGGGGCGGAAGTTTTCTCGTCGAGTTTTACGAAAGTTTTGTCCTCATGAGACGGACGGGGTTGATGGATTTCTGGTTGGCGTAGGTCCCGTTACGGATGGAATACGGTAAGCGCACACTAGTACCGCAGCGGGTCGGGTCGCATCCCAGCGCACATTAGGCGGCGGGTCGGGCCGCAGCTCATCGGAAAAATGCGGTCAGTTGGCTGTTTCGTTGTTCGTTCTTTTGTTCGTCATGGATCCTTCCGATGAAGATGTTTTATTTTTGGTTCACTATTTTCAATAACGAACCTTTGAAATCGTGCAAGGGAAGAAAAATAAATTTAACCTCCTCTCAAAATTTTATGATTTCCGTTTTAAGGTACCTACCTATCACGTTCAATCCGGAATAATATAATTTAAAAAACTCACGTCCGTTTGCCATGCTTCGCACTCCGTCTTGGTTTATTATTTTCAATAATGAACCATTGGAATCGAGAATGGAAAAAAAAAAATTCTTACCCCCCCCCCCCCTCAAAATTTTATGGTTTACGTTTCAAGGTACGTAGAATCCGAAAATGCAATAAAAATGTTTCAGTCTGTCCGCCGTACACCGTACTGGCCTCTTTTCTTAGTTACCCTTGAACCATGAAACAAAATTGATCAAATTCGGGTTATAGGTTCCGTTCGGGGTCTAGTTAGTCCTCGAAGTTCGACGTTACTGTCAGTCATCTCTAAGGGGTTCAAAATAGGGGTTGCAATTTTCAGAACGCCGTATCTCAAAAACTTTCGATAGAAGGGTATGGTTTTTTTTACGATATTAAATTTGTCTTGAAATAAACAATTTTTTGAGACCACCCGGAGCACTGTACGTCCAGCCGTTCGTGTGCACCAAAAAGCTCCGTCAACACGATCGTGAATCAAACGGTATAAATCCGTTTGAATGATAATCAAGGATGGCTGTATGAAGTCGAGTTGGTTGTTCTGCGATATTATTTCATTTGATAAGTGATGGACTACTTATTGGATTTTGTTGGTAGGTACTTGTGAAACTTGAACAAACTTTGAAGCATTTATTGATGGGTAAATTATTACATAACGGCAAACTATTACATAACGGTAAATTATTACACATCGGTAAATAATTACAAAACAGTAAATTATTACACAACGGTTCATCTACCAAGAAGGGGCTTGATTTTGTTGATCGGTACTTCTGCAACTTGACCAACCATTGAAGTATTATTGGGTCTATAGCAGATGGGCGACAGGGCGAATAGGCGACAACTGTCAGTCGATACAATGAAACCTCAGCTATTTAAAATAGTCGACAACTCCCTGTTCGCAAATAGGCGACATTGTCTGTTACGGGCGATTTTAGGAAGTGTATTGCAAAGCGTCGACACCTTCGGGGTCTTCTCACATGTCAGTGGTGATCCCAAGGCTATGGGAACAATTCCTGTGGCTGAAAGGACGATCGGCAGAATTTCCATACGCTCCAAATCCCATACTCGCTCCAGTTCCTCGCGCAGCCGGCCATACTTGTTCCTCTTTTCGTTGACAGTGCTCATCAGCTCATTGCTATTCGGAACTGCTATTTCCACTATGTAGGCTCGCCTTTCCTGCTTCAAATGTAGAACAAGGTCCGGCCGATTATACTCAATAGTCCTGTCAGTTAGTACCGTCATGTCAACCAACAAGTACGCACTGTCATTCTCCAGCACAGCATCTGGCCGATACTTGTGGTAAGGCACCTTTTCTTGTGTCAGTCCATATACTAGGGCCAATTCTTGATGAAGGATTCCTGCTACCTGGTTATAGCGTTCAAGGTACACAGTGCCCGCAAGTACCTGACACCCGCTTGTAATATATGTTGCACAGTCTCGGGCTTGGAACGGCATCTACGGCACCTGTCATCAACCACGGAACTGTCTTTTATTATATGCTTTTCATAATTCCGGGTACGAATGACTTGGTCCTGGATCGCCAACGTGTGTTGGCGATAATAATAACAATAATAATAATTATTATTATTATTATTATGTATTTTATAATAATTAGGTGCTGATGACAGATGAGTGTTTTTCTTATGGAGACGCGCACACCACAGCCGGGGCGGTGCGTGGCGGCGCGGAGCACATGGAAACATCGCTCGCTAGGCGGATGTTTCCGTCAGCCCGCTGCGACCCGATCCGCCCCGGTTGAAGTATGCGATAACCCACGGATACTAGAAGACTTGTCTTTAGTATCCGTGGCGATAACCAGTCGGACTGTTCATGAGCGAAGTTTCTATCGGAACTTATTTTTCTCTAGTGTTTTTATTGGTCAAAACTCTGCGAATTATTACTCAAGGGATTATTATTTACCTGTATAGATGCCCCTTCTGCGTAGATCACTGTTTTCTGTGGTCAGTGCCGAAAAATAATAATAATAACAATAAAGTTCATTTGCCATCTTCAAGTTGGTACAAAAGCAATTGTTGAAAATGAAATGCATTGTTACACAAAAATGGAAACTTTTAAACATCTTGAGCCCCACAGGGTACATAAGTACATGAGACCCTATCCTCGTGCCCCCCCCCCCCAACCCCCCCTCACAGAAAGCCCTACATCGAGTAGGTACTGGAGCAGGCCAGGCGATTTTATAGGTTCATAAATCAAGAAGTCTACCTATTATTATTACTTGTTATGCATGAACGTTATTTTGTTCAAGTTACAAATGTAACTACCCTCAACAAAATTAAAAATAACAGTCTTTTTCCAACAACTCTATTTCACGTGATTGTAATGAGGTGTTACTTGCACACCAAATTTCATTAATTTTGGTTCATGGTTCAGGGTACTAAGAAAAAACGCTGCAAATCCCAGCACAACGGTTTATTATTTTGTACATAATACCCTTCTTTTACAGATCACAGCTCTCTGTATAAATAAACCGTCTATATGTATAATAATATATACTAGTCTATACATATGATGTAGATCGCAGACCCTCCGTAGGTATTAAATAAATGGTCTTCTCGGCAAGACATCTGATGTACACTAGCGCTTCTATAGCATGTCCGACACACTACTAGCTGTGTTCTTCCTCCTTGAAATAGTTCACTCTGTGTCGAATAACAATGCATATTAATCAAAATAATCCGATGTATAATTCTAACTAGATAATCATATAATTACTCAGTATAATTATACTCCTTCGTGTAATATGTATAATTCCGAATATTCGAAAACAAGTAGTTCCGCATGTGATCAAGTTGGCACATCGTCCAATTCTTTTGTTCTTAAAAGGCAGTCGCCTCACTCTGTTCTGCTCCGCCTTCTGCTACACAGCCTTTTCAGCGTAATACTGTTTTCTGTGCAATCATACAAATTCATATTCCGTTTTGTCTCTCCGAAATACAAGGATTCCGTATATCAAGAACACTCGTTTGTTATTGACAACACCAAATATGTAAGTCTATCTGATTCAGTAATATTCGTTATAAAACCTATCGAACAAAACCTCGCTCACCTCGCTTTTGAAACCGATGTTCTGGCACGATATCGTTAGACGTCTTCTGAACTAAGTTTCTATAGCAAATTAATGATCGATATGCGTATAAACGCCCAAAAGTAATTCTTGGTCGCAGTGATAAATATGTTAACAATGATTTGGTTTCTCTCCCGGAGTATTGTCTAGGCTCCTTCTTGAGATTGGTTTTTGTCGAGAGCGCCATCGTGGTTGAAATCGACGCTCCGGGAAAAATGGCGGACCTTCGCTGTGTTCATTTTTCGGTCCGATTTTGGATTGAATTTTTTCTTTTATATTTCCCCCTGTGCTAGGTGTCGCTCCGAAAACTGACTGTTTTGCTCGCAAATTACTGACTACGTACTTACTTGAACGTTTCCGACTGGTTTTTATGGCAAATAAAGGTTCAGAGGGATTTTCTGGTTTCATCACCAAGGTGTTGATTAGGGGGTGACTGAAACGCTCTGTTCACAGGTTCCGGTAATGTCCAGTAGAACTCTCCTGTGAACAAAATCCGATCGATTTCATAATCGAGAGCGTAAACCGTGCGTTTTTATTTATGTTCCGTCCGATATCCGATTGGAATATGGTACCTAAATTCCTTCGGATGAAATTTATGCTTTCTGTCTCCTAGCGCCATCCGCATCCGGGCGAAGTCGTACACCATCCTTGGCCCTGAAGGTGGGTGTGCGCACGAGTTCGCGCGATAGTGGTGATGCCACTAGCCCGAGTCAGGAAAGATCGACCACGGCCTATTAGTGCACAGGCCTCCGATTCTGTTCCGCCTAACGATTAATGAATCACGATAAGAGAATGCATTCTTTGTGGTACATGGATACTTCGTGAGTGGTCGATTCCGGTGCACCTCCGTTCCGTCCGATATTTCTGTTACTCCTGGCGTCAAAGTCATATCAGACTAGGGTACCCGGTACGTAGCTCCCAATGGTGGAACGTTGTTAAATGTTCGGGCCCGGGAATAATCATAAAGCACGTATCTAAAGGCGGGCCTATATAATCAATAGGCCCAAGGGCCGCGACTCAATGGGAAGATCCGTTGGTCAGTTTGAACTTCCTGGAGGTAAAGAACGGTCCGTTGATATTTATGTAACCGTCGCAGAAAGGCCGCACGTATTCCGTCAGTCACCAGGGAGAGTTTTCCCGATCCGAAAAAGCCTTATCATTGTTAACTCAAAATATCTGCAAGGGCCCGAAATGTGCCTCTCCGCTGTCAGTTCCTCTGCTATAAAATTTTCGGTGTCTGTATGTACCATGAGTGGTACATAACAGCTCCTTTCGAAATAAGTAATTTCTTTAAATTACCACATCCCTAACTTTGTGTTGAACTGACGATTTGCAATCTCAAATCCGTAAATCTTGTGATAAGAAAAGTCCGTAGATTTGTGAAAAAGTCCGTAGATTTGTGAAAAAGTCCGTAGATTCGTGATAAGAAAAGTCCGTAGATTTGTGAAAAAGTCCGTAGATCCGTAATAAGAAAAGTCCGTAGATTTGTGAAAAAAAAAAGTCTGTAGATCTGTAATAAGAAAAGTCCGTAGATTTGTGATAACAAAATACGCAAATCTGAGATAAATTTCTTTGGAGCATATCTGAGTAAAGGCACATTTTGGAGGACCAAGTCCATAAAATTACCGAAGAAAGAAAATCGGATGCTCGAACAAATTACCAATATAAATGTGGTGCACTTATCTGATATTTGCATTTAGGGGTGAGTGAGGTCCGTTTTGATCCTTGTTCCGTTATTGAGATGTGTACTAACCCTTTGGATTCCGTTTGTCAGCATCCGTGTGACTCAGGTCCAAATAATCCGTAACAAAATCCAGCGCTGGTGTTTTTGATATGTTGACAATGAGTGTTTTGTCAAACTTATTTGATATCCAAACAATGTCTGTGAGGTGTGTGTGTCCCGAATGAGATACTGCTTTCTGGTTACAGATTTTATGCTCCCGTCCGTATATCTAAGATATTCTGTCTCCGTCATGAGTGGCCACTCCGACGACGAATTCTCCAGTGCGGACGATCTTGAAGATCTGGCCCGCGAGAGGATCGCCGGCCAGATGCCAGACGCAGTTCCGGGGCAACCTGGCGGGAATATTCCGCTTCCGATATCAGACTCATCCGCCCGAACCGCGAACCCTTCCGTGGAAGAGTTGCGACTCCAAGCCGCCAGGACATCCGATGAGGTCCTAGCCAGGTACCTTGAGATTTTCAAACATTCCGTGGAGGTAAGCGTTGAAAAGTTCACTCTAAAATTATCCGAACTGGACAACAAGATCAATGCTTTAGCTGGTCATGTTCAGAATCCTCCGATCCCTGTGGCTCCCATTGAGCCTATGTTGGCAAACCCCTCTAATCCGTTGCCAACAGTTTCCGCTATTCCGATGGAAGTTGATGGAAGTGTTCCATCTACTTCCCGGGACCCTCGATTTTTAAATGTCCAGTTGTCCGGAAATGAGGGAAACCCCTATAGAGTACGTAAAATTGATTCTGTCCGCTTTACACCTATGGCGAAGCTAAAAGATGCTGATCAATTCAAGTATCCGAGTGTGTTGACGAACCCTCCTTCAGAAAAGAAAAAAAAAAAAAAAAATTAAGCCTCCCTCTGGTTTTGTTCCGAAATTTGGTCAGACATCTATTCCCTCTGGTTCCGTTCCGAAACGTAGGTATTCACCACTTCCGAAACCGAAACAAAGTCCCAAATATGCTGGGACTAGTCGCTCTATTCCGGGTCCACGTCTGTATAAGATGCCCGCTGGGCAAGCTAGGCTCCTTGAGCGGTTTTTCAGGCAGCATTCCGATGCTGTCTTCTCCGTGGTCCAGCCTTCCCTCGCCGTGGCCGAGGACGATTCTGATGTGTGGGTTGCCATGGGCCCTGAGGAAGCTCAACAAGCGAGTTCTCTCAACCTTCTAAGTGAAAACCCCGAAGTCCAGGTAATGCGAAATTTTACTGAAACCTCTAGATGCTTAACAGCTGCTGTGGATTCTGGGTGCCCTGTATTGCCCCGCAATTTACTTTCTGTATTGTGCATGTATTTGTTTTCTGTATTTGATTTCTGTATTCTGTTTGTCCCACAGTTTGTTTTCTGTTCGGAAAATTGCACAGGCTGGCATCACTGTTCTTTTTTCGAAAGATAAGGTCGATTTTATTCAGGCTGACACGGGTGTTGTCATCAAATCGGGATATTTCCGCGAGGGGCTCCGGTGGGTTGACTTTCCGATCGCCCACCATTCGGATTTCGTTAATTTTCCGCTATGTGGTATGTCCGGGGCCAAACGGCCCACACTTGGTGCTACCCTGGCTGCTTTCCATGGACAGCCTTGCACTTCCTCTCGGGTGGGTGCTCGGCTGGGAGGGAGTGATGTGGAAACGCATCCTGGTTCGTCTGGGAGGGAGCCGAATCCTGTCCTCCTATGGTCTGTAACGACACACCTGTGACTAGCCAAGATTCTATTGACATTAGAAATTCAAATTTTGATATTGAAATTACCGGCAAATTTCCGATCTGGTGATGACCCAGAACAAAACAATGAATCTAGAAATTCTGAAATTCTGAAAATATTGTTGCTCTTCAGAAAAGTCAAGACAGGGATTCTGAACCCTCTACATACAAGGAAGCTATGGCTTCTTCCGATAAGGGCTTTTGGGAGGGAGCTATCCGGGAGGAACTTGAATCCTTGATTGACATGAACACCTGGGAACTCGTATCACAATCTAGTTTGCCCCCTAGGACTAAAGTTATCAAGTCTAGATGGGTTCATAAGAAAAAGCGAGAATCTGATGGGTCAATCCGCTACAAGAGTAGGCTAGTGATGAAAGGGTTCGCAGATACCAATGAGTATCTGATTTCCGAAATGTTTGCTCCGGTCGCCAGGCTAGGTGACGTCCGCTTATTTCTGTCCGTAGTCAATAAATATAAATTGCACTTATTTCAATTGGATGTAACTACTGCTTTTCTGCATGGCACTCTTGAAAAGGCAGTCTACATGGAAATTCCGGAAGGTCTTGTCGAATCAACTGAGCTGGAACAAGACCCAAATGACCCATTTGTCTGTTGTCTGAAGAGATCATTATAATTATGGTCTCAAAGTGTCGCCCAACCTCTGGTATAAGAAATTTAGTGAAGTCTTGTTTAACCTGGGGTTTGAGGCTTATCCGTTTCAGTCATGCTTGTCCAAGTGGCATCATGACTCGATTTTTGTTTTATTGCTTATTTATGTAGATGATTGTCTGTTAGCCACTAACGACAATAATAAAGCACTTGAGGTCATCCGAGGTCTTCAGAAAGAAATTAAAATCAAAAATCTAGGAACGCCAAAGAAATTCTTGGGTTTTGAGATTATAAGAGATACGACCAAACAAGTGATTTTCATACATCAAAAATCTGCAATTGAGGCATTAATTGATAAATACCTTTACTCGAAAACAAAAGTTAGTGAAATTCCGATGTCACCAACCACTTATACTCTGGGCGCTCAATTGGGGTCAACTGAGAACGAGGGGACTTGTGCAGATCTGCCTTATAGGGAAGTAATTGGGTCACTTCTATATATACAGAACTGTACGAGGCCAGATGTCTCCTTTTCGGTCAACTTCATGAGCAGAAAACAGGTGGGGTACACTCTCACTGACTGGAACCATGTTATGAAAATTCTGCAGTATCTGAAAGGTACTTCCGACTATGGTATTCTGATTTTAGGAAAACCCGAAGATCTCACTGCATATTCTGATGCGTCCCTTGGAACCAGTGCCGCCAATGGTCGTTCAACCACGGGGTACCTGATAAAATGTTTCGGGGACGTAGTTGCTTGGAGATCGAAAAACGCTGCAAATCCCTGCACAACGGTTTATTATTTTGTATAGAATACCCTTCTGTTACAGATCACAGCTCTATGTATAGATAACCCGTCTATATAATATGATATGTACTATTCTATACATATTATGTAGATCGCAGACCCTCCGTAGGTTAGTTCCTAACCCCGTACTCGTTACTAGGTACCTACCTAAATCACGATTTAAATGTTGCTAATATAATTCTGCCGATGACAAACAGTACCTAACAAAAAGAAACACACATAATGAAGTTCTGAAAAGAAATTGTTGATGAGGAGTGAAAAAAGTTGCAAAAGTACCTACCAACAAACTCCAGCCCCTTCTACGTAGATGGTATAATGAACCGTTGTGTAATAATTTACCGTTGAGTAATGATTTACCGTAGTAATAATTTACCCATCAATAATACTTCAACGTTTGTTCAAGTTTCACTACCTACCAACAAACTCCAAAAGAGCCATCATTTTTGCAATGAAATAATATCACAGAACAACCAACTCGACTTCATACTCCGCCAATATAATCAGGTGTTCCCTACCAATGATTTCATCTCCGCCAAATTTCCTATTGTGGGCGCGTCTCTGGTTACGAGATTTGGTTTGAATTGTATACAATTTCATTCACACTGGAGTCGAAAATGCCTGTCGGTGCAAACTTCGGGGCCTTACTGTGAACGAACGGCTGGACGTACGATGCTCCTTAAAAAACTCGCAAGTTCAAGAACTATTTAAAACCGTAAAAAAATATTCACGTTAAAAAATGGTATAGGCGTTTTGAAAATTTCAACCCCTATTTTGAACCCCTTAGAGATGACTCACAGTAACGGCGAGCTTCGAGGACCAACTAGACGCCGAACGGAACCTATAACCCGAATTTCATCAATTTTTTTTCATGGTAACTAAGAAAAGTGGCCCGTACGGCGTACTGCGTACGGCGGACAGACAGAAATATTGGTTTATTATTTTCAATAATGAACCATTGGAATCGAGCATGAAAAAAAAAATTCTTACCCCCCCTCAAAATTTGATGGTTTACGTTTCAAGGTATGTAGAATCCAAAACTGCAATAAAAATATTTCTGTCTGTCCGCCGTACGCCGTACGCCGTACGCCGTACGCCGTACGGGCCACTTTTCTTAGTTACCATGAAAAAAAATTGATGAAATTCGGGTTATAGGTTCCGTTCGGCGTCTAGTTGGTCCTCGAAGCTCGACGTTACTGTGAGTCATCTCTAAGGGGTTCAAAATAGGGGTTGAAATTTTCAAAACGCCTATACCATTTTTTTACGTAAATATTTTTACGGTTTTAAATTGTTCTTGAACTTGTGAGTTTTTTAAGACCATCCGGAGCATCGTACGTCCAGCCGTTCGTTCACAGTAAGGCCCCGAAGTTTGCACCGACAGGCATTTTCGACTCCAGTGTGAATGAAATTGTATACAATCCAAACCAAATCTCGTAACCAGAGACGCGCCCACAATAGGAATTTGTGAATACGGCCAATCATTGGTAGGGATCACCTGATTATATTGGCGGAGTATGAAGTCGAGTTGGTTGTTCTGTGATATTATTTAATTTGAAAAATGATGGCTCTATTGGAGTTTGTTGGTAGGTAGTGAAACTTGAACAAACGTTGAAGTATTATTGATGGGTAAATTATTACTACGGTAAATCATTACTCAACGGTAAATTATTACACAACGGTTCATTATACCATCTACGTAGAAGGTGCTGGAGTTTGTTGGTAGGTACTTTTGCAACTTTTTTCACTCCTCATCAACAATTTCTTTTCAGAACTTCATTATGTGTGTTTCTTTTTGTTAGGTACTGTTTGTCATCGGCAGAATTATTTTAGCAACATTTAACTCGTGATTTAGGTAGGTACCTAGTAACGAGTACGGGGTTAGGTACTAACCTACGGAGGGTCTGCGATCTACATAATATGTGTAGAATAGTGCATATCATATTATATAGACGGGTTATCTATACATAGAGCTGTGATCTGTAACAGAAGGGTATTCTATACAAAATAATAAACCGTTGTGCAGGGATTTGCAGCGTTTTTTTATTGCAGTTTTGGATTCTACATACCTTGAAACGTAAACCATCAAATTTTGAGGGGGGGTAAGAATTTTTTTTTCATGCTCGATTCCAATGGTTCATTATTGAAAATAATAAACCAAAAGGAGCGTACTTACCTAATTCGTGTTTTGGGAGCCAAAATTGGTGGAAACTACCAGAAATAGCTATTTAAATTATTTTATATTTATGAAAGAAACAATAAATAAACAGCCAACGTTTCTGTAGGTATGTCCAATAGAATAATAAACCCATGGGACATGCACTTTGCAGCGTTTTTGCGTTTTAGTAACATGTTAGTAACATGAGCTTCTGAGATATCGTTTTTCATGGTTTTTGGGGACAAGGAAACCGAATATGAAGTCGATTTTGACCAAAGAGTGGAAAATTGAGTTCTACCAAATGTTCAGCTCTCAAAATTGATTTTATTATGAGTGAAAAACCTGGGAAATCGTCTGAAATCACCATCAGTTTGTATAATAACACTGGAAAAAGGGTCAACACATGGATCAAGACGATTAAATGGCACTACAAATGATCAAAGATAGTGTTATTTTAAAAAAAAAGTGTTTTGTGGGCCAAAATTAATGAAAACCATCAGATATAGCTATTTCGATTAATACGCATGCAGCCAACATTTCTGTAGGTATGTCCAGTAGAATAATAAACCCATGTGACAAGGACTTAGCAGCGTTTTAACACAGAATGTGTTTTAGCCATGGACTAACTAGCCGAAAATGGAACGCGGGATGGGAACGAAATGTGTGACATTAACATGACAACCAATAATCACATCACCAGATGTTTATTGCGACAAACCCGTTTGAAGTGAGTAATTTTATTTATGTAAATCGGAGTTTCAGTCGTTCGCGAATCGTCCTTCGGTTTATAAGAACTTGACGCTGCCCAGGCCCCGGATCAGCTGAGTTGCTCCTTAAGCTAATTTCTATGATATTAACTCTACGAAGCTGTAATTTGGTATGTGGGCTCCTTAGGACTTCAACTTGACGCTGCCCAGGCCCCGGATCAGCTGAGTGGCTCCTAAAGCTAATTTCTATGTTATTCACTCTACGAAGCTGTAATTTGGTATCTGGGCACCTTAGGACTTTAACTTGACGCTGCCCAGGCCCCGGATCAGCTGAGTTGCTCCTAAAGCTAATTTCTATGATATTAACTCTACGAAGCAGTAATTTGGTATGTGGGCTCCTTAGGACTTTAACTTGACGCTGCCCAGGCCCCGGATCAGCTGATTGGCTTCTAAAGCTAATTTCTATGTTATTCACTCTACGAAGCTGTAATTTGGTATCTGGGCACCTTAGGACTTTAACTTGAAGGCTGCCCAGGCCCCGGATCAGCTGAGTTGCTCCTAAAGCTAATTACTATGATATTCACTCTACGAAGCTGTAATTTGGTATGTGGGCTCCTTAGGACTTTAACTTGACGCTGCCCAGGCCCCGGATCAGCTGAGTTGCTCCTAAAGCTAATTTCTATGATATTCACTCTACGAAGCTGTAATTTGGTATGTGGGCTCCTTAGGACTTTAACTTGACGCTGCCCAGGCCCCGGATCAGCTGATTGGCTTCTAAAGCTAATTTCTATGTTATTCACTCTACGAAGCTGTAATTTGGTATCTGGGCACCTTAGGACTTTAACTTGAAGGCTGCCCAGGCCCCGGATCAGCTGAGTTGCTCCTAAAGCTAATTACTATGATATTCACTCTACGAAGCTGTAAAATGGTATGTGGGCTCCTTAGGACTTTAACTTGACGCTGCCCAGGCCCCGGATCAGCTGAGTTGCTCCTAAAGCTAATTTCTATGATATTCACTCTACGAAGCTGTAATTTGGTATGTGGGCACCTTAGGAGTTTAAGTTGACGCTGCCCAGGCCCCGGATCAGCTGAGTTGCTCCTAAAGCTAATTTCTATGATATTCACTCTACGAAGCTGTAATTTGGTATGTGGGCACCTTAGGAGTTTAAGTTGACGCTGCCCAGGCCCTGGATCAGCTGAGTTGCTCCTAAAGCTAATTTCTATGATATTCACTCTACGAAGCTGTAAAATGGTATGGTGGAATCCTTAGGACTTTAACTTGAAGGCTGCCCAGGCCCCGGATCAGCTGAGTTGCTCCTAAAGCTAATTGCTATGATATTCACTCTACGAAGCTGTAATTTGGTATGTGGGCATCTTAGGACTTTAACTTGACGCTGCCCAGGCCCCGGATCAGCTGAGATGCTCCTAAAGCTAATTTCTATGATATTCACTCTACGAAGCTGTAATTTGGTATGTGGGCATCTTAGGACTTTAACTTGACGCTGCCCAGGCCCCGGATCAGCTGAGATGCTCCTAAAGCTAATTTCTATGATATTCACTCTACGAAGCTGTAATTTGGTATGTGGGCTTCTTAGGACTTTAACTTGACGCTGCCCAGGCACCGGATCAGCTGAGTTGCTCCTAAAGCTAATTTCTATGATATTCACTCTATGAAGCTGTAATTTGGTATGTGGGCACCTTAGGACTTAAACTTGACGCTGCCCAGGCCTCGGATCAGCTGAGTTGCGGTTTATGTGAAACGCGTGAGCTAAAACACATTCTGTGTTTCTATAATTTCGTCCGAAGTATGTAAATAGAGGTAACCGGGGGTCCAGGGGGCTTGCCCCCTGGCGAGGCGCGGAGCGCCGAGTTTTCTTTTCGATTGATTCGGGTTCAGCGTGGTATAATCCCTCCACCACCCCCCCCCCCCTCCAAATAATGAAATTGGTTTGAAAAGTGTTAAATCGAAAGCGACCGTACGAAGGCAGACCCGCTATTTAGTTTGCTTGTTTAGCAATCTTGTATTTACCTCGGTTTCATAGGACGGCTCAAGATTATAACGAACACGGGGTCGTGAGGGAGAATTTCGTCATTGCTATTGTTAAAATCCCACCGCGAGTGGCTCAGTCCGCCTTGAGGATGGTGTCGGCTGAGGTCGCTTTATTGTGTCTCATTACTGCTTGAGAAGTGGTGGGACGAGGCTCTCTCTGTTTTGCTAAGGAAAGACGGATAAGCTTCTATCGCTGACGCGGATTCCCCACTGCTTTCGCCTTCCCGTTCATTACGCGTAACCGGATCCTCAAACCGCCACGTCGAGGTTGGGAGTCCTGTTTCGGGGAAAACACGGGGGTTTCCAGGACTCCGCGGGTGCCTCGCGAGGCTCTCGCGCGGATGAAACCGGATTTCTGACGGGGGCTCCCGGTTTCCTTTGAATATGGCCGGGCAGCATTTGTGGCTGAGGTGGATGGAGTAGAGGGGATTCCTTCATTACCTTATGCCCACTTTCACCAGAAAATTATTTAATGGAGTTTAGCCAAACTCCGTTAAAGGTAACTTCGAGGTTTAAACCTGGAAAGGCAGCTGGCGTCTTTCACCAGCCCAAATGTCGGTTAAACCCAGTTTGAAATAACGGAGTTTGCCTGACGGAGTTTAGAATAAAATGTCCAAGCAAAAGTTGGACAATATGACGCGCCGGGACTATAAACTCGTCAAAACAACAACAACCACCACTCAGCTGATGTCGAGTCCCGCTTACATTGTTCCGCTGTAATAATAAACTGTAATTTGCCAAAGTGATTTCTGATTTACAACGACTCCAGTCACGAGGTAAGGTACCTATAATATCATTGTGGAACACATGGTATAGAGTAAATACCAATACAATGCCAACTCGCGTTAATTCATTTCACAGCTCTATAACAACAGAACCGAAAATCAGCTGTGAGCTAGGCGGCCATATTGGGATCTCATGGATAACGGAGATTAGCGACTTTAACTTGCCGTATTTCGGGCGTTTAAACTTGAGCCGCCTCGGTGGAAGTTTAAGCTCGCACAGAGCTCTGGTGAAAGACAGTGAGAGGTAAACTCCGTTAATTAGCAACCTCTTCTGGGTTAAACTCGTTTCAAATTTTTGGTGAAAGTGGGCCTTAGAGGAGTAACTGATACCGCACAGTCGGAAAGCCTCAAAACCTGCCTCGTCAAATCAAGCTTCAGTTTAGCCTTTAGCCGAATAAGTATCGTTGGGCCGGGTAACGCGAGGTAGGTCTAAGTCTGTTGGATCCTTCCATCAGCACTTCTCGGGGTAAACCCAAACGCTGCAAATCCCCACACAACGGTTTATTATTTTGTACAGAACACCCTTCTGTTACAGATCACAGCTCTCTGTATAATATAATGTGTACTATTCTACACATATTATGTGGATCGCAGACTCTCCGTACCTTAGTAACAAACCCCCTTACTCGTTACTAGGTAGTAGGTACCTGCCTAAATCGCTTGCAGTAGCAGTGCGTGGGGTCTGAAAACGTTGGGGCACCAGACCAGAACACAAAACCAACAGATATGTCTACAAAATACCCCACGGCAACAACACCCTTCCCTTATTGGTTTATAATTCTGTGAATAATACACCTATGTATTCGCTCAGCAAAACAATTTTTATAACACCCCCTAAACATTTTTTCTTTTCCGTTTCAAGGTGCGTAGATTCCAAAAACGCTGCAAAGTCCTTGCCACATGGGTTTATGATTCTACTGGACATACCTACAGATATTTTGGCTGTTTATTTAATTGTTTCTTTCATGCGCAATAATCGAAATAGCTATTTCTGATGGTTTCCATCAATTTTGGCCCCTAAAACATGAATTAGGTACGCTCCTTTTTTGTCCTAAAATTATCTTTGACCATTGGTAGTGCCAGTTAATCGTCGTGATCCATGTTGACACTTTTTCCAGTGTTATTATACAAATTGACGGTGATTTCAGACGATTTCCCAGGTTTTTGACTCATAAAAAATCAATTTTGGGAGCTGAACATTTGGTAGAACCTCAATTTTCCACTCTTTGGTCAAAATCGACTTCATATTTAGTCTTCTCGTCCCAAAAATCATGGAAAACTATACCTCAAAAGCTCATGTTATTAAAATGTTGCTAAAACGCAAAAAGTACCTATTTTTACACACATTTTCACTCATAACACCCCTGGGTATATTCCGATCGGGCTGCAAAGTTTCGGGACATAACTAGGGCCTAAGTGGAGCATGTGTGCGAAAGAACGACTTTTTTAGACCTAAAATGAAGCCGGCACACGTGATACGGCGTACGGCGTACGGCGTACGGCGTACGGCAGACGGACGGTTTTTTGGAATCTACGCTCCTTGAAACGGAAAAGAAAAAAGTTCGATGGGGTGTTATACAAATTTTGGTTTATTATTCTGTGAATAATACACCTATGTATTTTGCTGAGTGAATACATAGGTGTATTATTCACAGAATAATAAACCAAAAGGAGCGTACCTAATTCAAGTTTTAGGGGCCGAAATTGGTGGAAACCACCAGAAATAGCTATTATAATTATTTTACATGAAAGTAACAATAAATGAACAGCCAGCATTTCTGTAGGTATGTCCAAACCCATGTGACAAGGACTCTGCAGCGTTTTTACCGATATTACTGATATTCCCTTATTTACTGATAGCAATGATATTCAGCAAAGCTTATCTCTTTTAATTTTAACACTCTATCGTTGCACGAACACGTCCATAATTTCTACTGCAAATTAGCCACCGAATTCATGTGTTACAAAAACATACTAGGTAAATTAAAATACAACAAAACAATGACCCGGCTGGTACCTACTTGAATCTTGAATGGAGAAGCTATTGACTGAAGCTAGATAGTTACGTACCTGTGTGTTGACGCCGATCAATCCACAAATTACAAACAGTAAACAGGAAAAAAACGCACGTAGATACCTCAATTGCAAATCTGTCATCGGAACAGGACTGAACGCAAAATTTGACGCAAAAAAATTGAAAACTGACAGAGAAAGCGAATGTGATTCAGAGAAAAACTAATCAGAAGAAGCATCTCGTATCGTGATGACAAATTGAATCGAAGGGATCGAATCGATTGTGAAATGAACGATTTTGGGGTTGAAATCAGATTCTGGTACAGTGGCCCCAAGTGGGCGTGGCAAAAAACATTTTTACTCGACTGAGCTTGCGCGGACGGGCCACTTTTCAGGGTTGTCATGGCGACACTAGGTCCCAGGACCTGCCAGTTTTAGGAGCCCCTGGAGGTTTCGATTTCGATTGCACGACATCGATTACTGTCACTATTCTGATAACATGCTCTGTTTGGGGAGCTACAGGGAGCCAACATGACGGAACCACATATTGAATATCCATAGCCAGCATATTGAATATCCATAGCCAGACAACTCCGTCTGGTCGCTGTTGAACTTTGTGAAAAATGCTAGGTACAGTTTACGGAGGGAAATTCAAATGCCAAATGAACACATGGTTGGAATTTATTACACTCTTAGCGTTTCGGGGTGGTGGGGCAGTGGCCTTATGGACGCAACGCCCCTGGTCGCTTGTTAAATGTTGCTAAAATAATTCTGTCATGACAAACAGTAGCTAAAATGGCAAAAAGAAACACAAATGATGAAGTTGTGAAGGAACATTTTTGAAGCGGAGTAAAAAAATATTCCGTTCCGGCAGGGTTCTGATCTCGGGAACTTTAGCGTGTCAGTTTTAGTTAAACCACTGAACTATACGGTCCAGCTAGCAGGAAACCAGTGATGTGCCCTTTCAACACAGGTTGATGCCTGCATAGACCAGCTCTTTAGGAAAAAAATCGTACAGCAAATTTTATGGCAACATCTTAGAATACTCCGGACGGTTTCAAAAATTCGGAAAAAAATGAAACTACCTATTTAAAAATGCGAGAAATCCCACACCCCAAAAAACAATTTTCCGAGACAGGGATCCTACTCCGGGCATTTCAACCCTTATTTTTCTCACCGTAGAATTGAGTGGTAGTAACGCCGAAATTCGAGGACCCCCCCCCCCCCCTAAACGTCCAAAGGGGATCCATATACCAAATTTCGTGAATTTTGGTTCATGGGAACTAAGGAAAACGCCGCGGACAGAAGGTAGTTTTTAGCGAATTTTCAAAGAAAATGAAGCTATTGCAATGGCTTCGAAATTTAAATAATATAAATTTTTGGAAATTTTCTTCATAGAAATCCGTTTCAGACCATTCTAAAACGATTCCTGAAATTTAACACTTTTTTATATGTATATATATATATATATATATATATATTTATTTATATATGTGTCACTCCAGACGATAACTCTCGATAGAATTGAGATAAACAGCTCAAATTTGCACAAAAAATCTATCTTGGCAATCGAAAGGCTAAGTTCGAAGATGGGCGAAATTGGCCTACTCTAAGGAGGGTTTTGGCGCATTTAAAGTGCGCAAAAATTACCCAAAAATCCCCAAAATGTCATTTTCCAACAAGTGACCCCTCATTTTAAAGGTTTTTGCACGCTGAACACGATGGTGGAATCGGATTTTAGATATCTTGATCCGTTCTCAAATTAGAGCATTTAAAGTGCGCAAAAATTACCTAAAAATCCCCAAAATGTTATTTTCTAACAAGTGACCCCTCATTTTAAAGGTTTTTGCACGCTGAACACGATGGTGGAATCGGATTTTAGATATCTTGATCCGTTCTCAAATTAGAGCATTTAAAGTGCGCAAAAATTACACAAAAATCCCCAAAACGTTATTTTCCAACAAGTGACCCCTCATTTTAAAGGTTTTTGCACGCTGAACACGATGGTGGAATCGGATTTTAGATATCTTGATCCGTTCTCAAATTAGAGCATTTAAAGTGCGCAAAAATTACCCAAAAATCCCCAAAATGTTATTTTCTAACAAGTGACCCCTCATTTTAAAGGTTTTTGCACGCTGAACACGATAGTGAAATCGGATTTTAGATATCTAAATCCGTTCTTAAATTAGAGCATTTAAAGTGCGCAAAAATTACCCAAAACTAGGATAATCTTTAAACTCTTACCCCCACCCCCTTAGAGTGGTCAGATTGAAAAATGTGAGAAGTATTAATTGAAGACGAGAGTTCGAAGCAAAAAAGGGGGAGGCAAACGATTAGTACAACTCCTTGAATTTACCCACAGCGATCAAATAAATAAGCACTTAGTACAATTACGTAATAAACAAACGGTAGAATCAGGATGGACAAAACGTACAAATTAAAATAAATACGAAGAGAATATACAGAAGCCATATACGAAGAGAAATAAAAACCGATGCCCAAAAAAAAAAAAAAAAAAAAAAAAAAAAAAAAAAAAAAAAAAAAATACATAGAAAACCAAATTTTAGACCGAAGTTTTCCTTTATTCAAAACCATAGCCATTAATTCGAATATTTCTTTGAAAATTCGCTCATTAAGTCATGCTGCATGACTGATTTTTTTTTTATTCGACATTCGTATTCTACGTCCTTCGAAACGTAAAATATCTCATTTTGAGGGGGGGGGGGGGGGGGGGAGCTTAATCGGGAATCGAGTTTAACTGTCAAGAATTCGTTGAATATTATACTAATAATACATATTATGACACACAAATAATTTAATAGGATCTAGTTCCAAGTAGGTATTGTTACTGTTTATTTATCATTATTATAATAGATGTATAATAGTATTATAATAATCATCACTACCAACAGTGCTGTGGATTCCCGAAACGAAAAATGCATCCAAGAAATGGGGCCTATGTTGGAAATGGATTTGTTACTTAAATAAAACATTCACTGGTATGAAATATTTTGTATACCTGTGATAGTAGTTTTAAATAAGACTCGTTTATTGAGAATCAAGCCAAAATGAGAATGTAGGGGTACTGGTACAGCTGCTACCATTTTTATAAGTCCTACTGCGTGGTAAAGCTCGGACATAACACGACATGACTCAATGGTCATCCACATTCACCGAGAAACCACTTGAGACCTTGGCGTTGTCCGCGGAAATGCAGGTATCAACACTTTTTACTCGCATGGAAGTACTACAAATCTAATATATTTATGACCGTTTTCGGAATATCTAGAAAAGCTGGCCGCCAAAGAGCGCTGAAAGAAATTTGAAGGTTTGGGGGGCAGGAACAGGTTCCTACACTCATATCCAACAGAGGAGGGAGGAACAGGTTTCTACAGGTACTCATATCCAACAGAGGGGGATGAACATGTTTCTATATGTGCATTATAGAAACATGTTTACATAATTATGCCCATCAAAGAGCGAGATGCGAAGCACCGAGCTTGCCACTTCGATGGGCAAAACGGATATCAATCCTTTTTGCGGCTGAGGAGGTTTTGTTGGCGGGTAAATGTTTACAACTAACTGGGTTGTTTTTTGGAGGGGGGGGGGGGATATCAAATGTTTTTGTATTAATCAATCCTGTTTGCCGCTGAGGAGGTTTTTTTTTTAGGCGGGTAAATTTTTACAACAGGGTTGTTTTTGGGGAGATATCAGATCTTTTTGCATTTATGAAGTTGGCTTTTAACACAGAATGTGTTTTAGCCATGGACTAACTAGCCAAAAAAGCTAACGAAATCTGGGACGACAACATTTCTAATGATTTTCACGTACAACCGATTCGTTGCTACGGAACTTTAACTTCGCCAGTTATCATCGTACAAAAATCGTTCACCACTCGTTGGATAGCTCTCGATTTACCTAACCATATTACGTTAACCACTGCGGAGTGCGTGGCCGACAAGCTGCGGTATGAGCGTGATTATTTAAATAATTTTTTACACACAGGTGATCATTCTCAATAATTTATATTGTGAACACGATTGCAAGCTTTATAATAAGTAAAGACATAATTTTAAGACCAAACAACCGATAAACGAATTATCTCTTGGAGATGTAGGAGTCTTGGAGATGAAGCTCGGACTAGTTTATGTTTAACAAAATTTTTATGAAGTGCACTCGTGAGTGTGTATATAAGAAGCTGTGTATAAGGCACCACCAGTTACGACGAAACATTAGTGGGAGGAAGTTAACCAATCTTCAACCGAAGATTGAAGACGGGTTTATGTGAAACGCGTGAGCTAAAACACATTCTGTGTTTCTATAATTTCGTCCGAAGTATGTAAATAGAGGTAACCGGGGGTCCAGGGGGCTTGCCCCCTGGCGAGGCGGGGAGCGCCGAGTTTTTTCCAGTAGGTAGGTGGGTACCTAAAAATTTGTCCAGTAGGTCCTTACTTACTCAGTGCCTACTTCTTGATACCCACTATCTACTTAGTACCGACCTACTCAATACTAATACCTATTTAGTACCGACTCAGAACTACTACCTACTTAGTAGCTACTCATTACTACCTACTTAGTACCTGCTCAATACTACCTCCTTAGTACCTACTCAAAACTACTACTACTTATTACCTACTTAGTACATATTCAGTACAGCTACTTACTTTTGGTGGCCGGTAAATTTTTACAACAGTGTTATTGGGGGGGGGGGGGGGGTTCACATCTTTTTGTATTGATTGATGAAGTAAACATTTTGGTTTATTATTTTCAATAATGAACCATTGGAATCGAGCATGAAAAAAAAAAAATTCTTACCCCCCCTCAAAATTTGATGGTTTACGTTTCAAGGTATGTAGAATCCAAAACTGCAATAAAACCGCTGCAAATCCCTGCACAACGGTTTATTATTTTGTATAGAATACCCTTCTGTTACAGATCACAGCTCTATGTATAGATAACCCGTCTATATAATATGATATGTACTATTCTATACATATTATGTAGATCGCAGACCCTCCGTAGGTTGGTACCTAACCCCGTACTCGTTACTACGTACCTACCTAAATCTCGAGTTAAATGTTGCTAAAATAATTCTACCGATGACAAACAGTACCTAACAAAAAGAAACACACATAATGAAGTTCTGAAAAGAAATTGTTGATGAGGAGTGAAAAAAGTTGCAAAAGTACCTATACCAAAAAACTCCAGCCCCTTCTACGTAGATGGTATAATGAACCGTTGTGTAATAATTTACCGTTGAGTAATGATTTACCGTAGTAATAATTTACCCATCAATAATACTTCAACGTTTGTTCAAGTTTCACTACCTACCAACAAACTCCAAAAGAGCCATCATTTTTCAAATGAAATAATATCACAGAACAACCAACTCGACTTCATACTCCGCCAATATAATCAGGTGATCCCTAGCAATGATTTCAGCTCCGCCAAATTTCCTATTGTGGGCGCGTCTCTGGTTACGAGATTCGGTTTGAATTGTATACAATTTCATTCACACTGGAGTCGAAAATGCCTGTCGGTGCAAACTTCGGGGCCTTACTGTGAACGAACGGCTGGACGTACGATGCTCCGGATGGTCTTAAAAAACTCTCAAGTTCAAGAACTATTTAAAACCGTAAAAATATTCACGTAAAAGAATGGTATAGGCGTTTTGAAAATTTCAACCCCTATTTTGAACCCCTTAGAGATGACTCACAGTAACGTCGAGCTTCGAGGACCAACTAGACGCCGAATGGAACCTATAACCCGAATTTCATCAATTTTTTTTCATGGTAACTAAGAAAAGTGGCCCGTACGGCGTACGGCGTACGGCGTACGGCGGATAGACAGAAATATTTTTATTGCAGTTTTGGATTCTACATACCTTGAAACGTGAACCATCAAATTTTGAGGGGGGGTAAGCATTTTTTTTTTCATGCTCGATTCCAATGGTTCATTATTGAAAATAATAAACCAAAATATTTCTGTCTGTCCGCCGTACGCCGTACGCCGTACGGGCCACTTTTCTTAGTTACCATGAAAGATAATTGATGAAATTCGGGTTATAGGTTCCGTTTGGGGTCTTGTTGGTCCTCGAAGCTCGACGTTACTGTGAGTCATCTCTAAGGGGTTCAAAATAGGGGTTGAAATTTTCAAAACGCCTATACCACTTTTTTACGTGAATATTTTTACGGTTTTAAATAGTTCTTGAACTTGCGAGTTTTTTAAGACCATCCGGAGCGTCCTACGTCCAGCCGTTCGTTCACAGTAAGGCCCCGAAGTTTGCACCGACAGGCATTTTCGACTCCAGTGTGAATGAAATTGTATACAATTCAAACCAAATCTCGTAACCAGAGACGCGCCCACAATAGGAAATTTGGCGGAGATGAAATCATTGCTAGGGATCACCTGATTATATTGGCGGAGTATGAAGTCGAGTTGGTTGTTCTGTGATATTATTTCATTTGAAAAATGATGGCTCTTTTGGAGTTTGTTGGTAGGTAGTGAAACTTGAACAAACGTTGAAGTATTATTGATGGGTAAATTATTACTACGGTAAATCATTACTCAACGGTAAATTATTACACAACGGTTCATTATACCATCTACGTAGAAGGGGCTGGAGTTTGTTGGTAGGTACTTTTGCAACTTTTTTCACTCCTCATCAACAATTTCTTTTCAGAACTTCATTATGTGTGTTTCTTGTTGTTAGGTACTGTTTGTCATCGGCAGAATTATTTTAGCAACATTTAACTCGTGATTTAGGTAGGTACCTAGTAACGAGTACGGGGTTAGGTACTAACCTACGGAGGGTCTGCGATCTACATAATATGTATAGAATAGTACATATCATATTATATAGACGGGTTATCTATACATAGAGCTGTGATCTGTAACAGAAGGGTATTCTATACAAAATAATAAACCGTTGTGCAGGGATTGGCAGCGTTTTTTCCAAGTACCCCTAAATATTTTTTCTCAGTACCTACCTACCTACTACGGAAACAGCAGAGCACATCCTATGTGAGTGCCCTGCTGTAGCATCAACACGATTCCGGCACTTCGGGAAGGGGTTCATTAACACCACCGATGTTGCCGGAGAATCACCCGTAAGCCTCCTCCACTTTGTGAGAGAAGAGGCCATCAACCGGGTTCTTAAATGAAAATAGGGACAGATGTCAAAATAGATCTTTTAGGTCTCATTGACAAGGGGCTCGGTAGTTACCCGTCCCATTAAAAAAAAAATAAAAATAAAAAAATAAAAACCTACCTAGGTACTTGCCTAAAATTTTTCAAAGGAGTGCAAAAAAGGCAATTTCTTGGAGCATAAAAAATTTCCAAGTAAAATTTCAGCTCGATCCGTTGTCACAGGCTGCACCCGTAAAAAAATTTCTAAGTAGGTACTTACTTATACCTAAAAATTTCGAATGTGATGGGGGGGGGGGGGGGGTGAAAAATGCACAAAAGGCACCTCCTTGGAGATTAAGGAATGTGTGTGCAAAATTGTAGTCGATCCGTTACGTCTGTGAGGCTGTAGCTCTGTCAAAGAACAACGGCAACGACAAGAAGAAGAAGAAGTAGTAGTAGTAGTAGTAGTAGAAGTAGAAAAATGTGAAAAATAGCGATTTTCAAACTTCCGTAACTCACCTGATGGTCCCGAGGGTGAAATTAGGAACACATCCCGAGGGGCCCCTAGAGAATGTTCGCAGTTTTCGGTTTCTCAGCAGGCCCCAAGGCTTCATCCGCGTTTGAAATCCGTTGATAGTATTGAATTACCATTCAGAAAACCCCTGAAGAACCTTTCTTTACCCCTTTTAATTAAATTGTACGGCGGTCCGCCAAAAAGAAGTCCCTTTGAAGAGAGAAAAACGTCAAGCGGCAGTCGCTTCGGCAGTGACAAATACGTTAAATTCTAAAGCCAAATAAGAACACAAATGAGAGAGTATGAATATGCTGGAATCTTAAAAGGGTTGACATCTAAGGAAGGGGCGCAAGGAAGACCGATTGTTGCCGGCGTTCAATAGGAAAGGGGTCGCCGAAGGGGTGGCAGGTATTCTCAATCAATAATCCCAATCACCTCGGATGTAGATTCATGCAAAGAGTTGGATCTTTCATCCCGGCAAATTCCCCCTAAGGGCGTTTCATTGTAAGTTTGTCTAATTCCCTGTGGGAACCCGATGCAGATTGTTTTGTCACGTAACATATTATAGTCTCCGAGGGAAATATGCCGATACCTGATTCAATATCTTGGGACGTGTTTTTGTTCTCAAGGAAGATCTGGGATTCGACAGAGGGGGCTTCTGGTAGCAGGTGGTGAAATGTCGATTGTGACTATGCATAAGGTGTCGACGTATCGTAAGTAGTTTTCCCATGCATTATTATTTGGTATTATTTCTCTCCCTTCACCGATGGCCTCCTCTCGAAAACGTCTCAGGCGTCTCTCGATAACGTTTCGTAGGCTGAGATTCGCCTACAATCGAAAACGCTCTCAGGACTTCGAAAAGTTCTGTGAATCGTTAAATTAATTACTTATTATTTTGAAGGGCTGATTTCCAATGGAAGGCCTACGGAATGAGTTTCATTTATCAAAACATCCTTTTGAAAATAATTGATAACACTCAGTTTTGAATGTCTCACTTTTATGGGAGTTTTGAGACATTACTATTTGCTACTCCTGTTGCTGACCCCCTACGGTAGATCAGTGACGCCGGAGCGTCCCGCACTAAAACCAAAAACGCTGCAAATCCCTGCACAACGGTTTATTATTTTGTATAGAATACCCTCCTGTTACAGATCACAGCTCTACGTATAGATAACCCTTCTATATAATATGATATGTACTATTCTAATATATACATATTATGTAGATCGCAGACCCTCCGTAGGTTAGTACCTAACCCCGTACTCGTTACTAGGTACCTACCTAAATCACGAGTTAAATGTTGCTGAAATAATTCTGCCGATGACAAACAGTACCTAACAAGAAGAAACACACATAATGAAGTTCTGAAAAGAAATTGTTGATGAGGAGTGAAAAAAGTTGCAAAAGTACCTACCATCAAACTCCAGCCCCTTCTACGTAGATGGTATAATGAACCGTTGTGTAATAATTTACCGTTGAGTAATGATTTACCGTAGTAATAATTTACCCATCAATAATACTTCAACGTTTGTTCAAGTTTCACTACCTACCAACAAACTCCAAAAGAGCCATCATTTTTCAAGCGAAATAATATCACAGAACGACCAACTCGACTTCATACTCCGCCAATATAATCAGGTGATCCCTACCAATGATTGGCCGTATTCACAAATTCCTATTGTGGGCGCGTCTCTGGTTACGAGATTTGGTTTGAATTGTATACAATTTCATTCACACTGGAGTCGAAAATGCCTGTCGGTGCAAACTTCGGGGCCTTACTGTGAACGAACGGCTGGACGTACGATGCTCCGGATGGTCTTAAAAAACTCGCAAGTTCAAGAACTATTTAAAACCGTAAAAATATTTACGTGAAAAAATGGTATAGGCGTTTTGAAAATTTCAACCCCTACTTTGAACCCCTTAGAGATGACTCACAGTAACGTCGAGCTTCGAGGACCAACTAGACGCCGAACGGAACCTATAACCCGAATTTCATCAATTTTTTTTCATGGTAACTAAGAAAAGTGGCCCGTACGGCGTACGGCGTACGGCGGACAGACAGAAATATTTTTATTGCAGTTTTGGATTCTACATACCTTGAAACGTAAACCATCAAATTTTGAGGGGGGGTAAGAATTTTTTTTTTCATGCTCGATTCCAATGGTTCATTATTGAAAATAATAAACCAAAAACTCCAAAGGTCGGTACCTACTCATACCTACTTTGCGACCAAAGGGACCTTACCCAGCGGTAGGTAGTTCTGAGTAAGTGGGTAGGTAATGATAAAATTTTAGGAACTGGGGAAAATGTTTAACTTCATCGTTGTGAAAATATGTGATATCCCCCTGCCCACCACTAAAAAGCGCTGCTAAATATTACACAACGGTTTATTATTTACCAGCATAGACTTTCTGCGTAGATCACTGTTTTCTGTGGTCAGTACCCTCGCGCTCCTCCAGGAAAGCCCTAAATAGCGTACTGGAACCGGCTCAGGCATTACAGACTCATAAAAATGCGAGGGATTCAATAATTCAATGATTAATTATAATAAACCGTTGTGTAAGAAACCATTGTGTAATAAACCGTTGTGTAATAATTTACCTGTATAGATGCCCCGTCTGCGTAGATCAGTTCTCTGTGGTAAATTGCTACCATCCAGCTCCCCGAAGGAAAGCCCTAAATCGAGTACTGGAACCGCCCATTATTAAACAAGATTAAACAGCAACTCTTAATTTCATCAACGAAGAGACTCTATTTACAGTATAACTCCACATAAAACTGGTGGGCTCTCGGATGTACTTCTCAGCCGATAGCTGATTCTCCACATTCGGGTTCCCAAATGGCTTGCTTTGTGCTTTGCTTCCTACCTCCCATGAGAATCGTGCAGTAGGTACTTTATTATCAACGGCCTGGTGAATAGAATATAATAAAATAAGTTTATCCACAAATAATTCACTTACAATCAGACAAATACTCAGGTCCTATATGCATGGTTTGCAGGTTATTGTACAAGTCGCCGGTTTATCAATTATCTAGTTAAAACTCCAGTTAGCTAGTCACTGATTAACCTTAATCAGATATTTTAACTAATCAGAGCTGAGGATGCGTTTATCAATGACTGCATGGATTCTAAATAACAGCTGGTTAGCTACTCAAGAGTTTCAGCGAGAGAAAACAGCACCACCGCTACAATAACGTGAAAATTCCGTAAAAGAAAGGTGCAACATTGTGATTGGCCGGCGTTTCCATGGTAATCTTATCGTTATCGTGACATTCCTTGCCAAACACTGCCAAATTATTGTGCTTCTCTGTACACCTATTTGTAATAAATTATTTGATTTTTAAACCCCCTCGCCCCCTCAAAATTTGATGGTTTCCGTTTCAATGTATATAGAATACGAAAATTCAATAAAAAAAAAACGCTGCAAGTTATTTCACAACGGTTTATTATTTACCTGTATCCTGTGCTTGCTGTGTCCTTTACCTGTGCTCGTTCTAAGTAGATCACTGTTTTCTGTGGTCCCCTCGAGCTCCCCCAGGAAAGCCCTAAACCGAGTACTGGAGCCGGCCCGTGAAGTAAACGTTCATACAAATGCGCGGGATTCAATAATTCAATCATTCATCATTCATCATTTTTCGTAGTTATTCATGAAGCAATAAGGTAAATAATAAACCGTTGTGTAATAATTTACCTGTATAGATGCCCCTTTTGCGTACATAGTATAATAAACCGTTGTGTAATAATATTTATCTTTGTGTAATAATTTACCGTTTTGTAGTAATTTACACAATAATAAACCGGTGTGTAATAATTTAATAGGTACCTACTAATTTATTAGATTAATTATTATTATTAATTATTAGGATTTATATCAATGCTGTAGTTAGTATTAGTATTTAATTTAATAGATGCCCCAAATCGAGTACTGAGCCAGCCCGGGCATTACATTTCATAATTGTTGTTCTTCGTGGAACATAACGTTTATTCAAGTTACAAAAGTACCTATCAACAATATCCAAAAGGGATTTTTCAAATGAAATAATATCACAGAACAACCATCTCGACTTCATAATCCGTGAATATAATCGGGTGCTCAATGATAATTAGGTATCTGGGCTGAATGCATACAATTTCATTCACCCTCCTGTTGACGAAGCCTGTCGGTGCAAACTTCTGGGCGTTACTGTGAACGAACGGCTGGACGTACAACGCTCCGGGTGGTCTCAAAAAACTCCCATGTTCGAGAAATATTTAAAAACTTAAAAAAATTCGAGGTAAGGGCGTCCTAAAGATTCCAACCCCCTATTTTTCACCCCTTAGAAATGACTGACAGTAACACCGAGCTCGAGCTTCGCGGACCAATTAGACCCCAAGCGGGACCTACTACCCAAATTTCATTAATTTTGGTTCATGGTAACTAAGAAAAGTGCGAAGTACGGCGGACGGACAGCATTTTTGTTACCTATTGCATTTTCGGATTCTACATACCTTGAAACGTAAACCATCAAATTTTGAGAAGGGGTTAATTTTTTTTTTCATGGTCGATTCCAAAGGTTCATTATTGAAAATAAAAACCAAAATTTCTGTCCGTCCGCCGTAGTTCGCACTTTCCTTAGTTACCATGAACAAAAATTGATGAAATTTGGTTTGTAGGTCCCATTTGGGGTCTAGCTGGTCCGCGGAGCTCGGCGTTAATGTCATTCATCTCTTCGGGGTGAAGAGTAGGGGTTGAAATCTCCAGGACGCCGTTACCTTGAATTTTTTGACGTTTTTATTATGGTTCTTGAACTTGGGAGTTTTTTGAGACCACCCGGAGCATTGTACGTCCAGCCGTTCGTTCACAGTAAGGCCCAGAAGTCTGCACCGACAGGCTTCGTCAGCAGGAGGGTAAATCAAATTGTATACATTCAGCGCAGATATCATTGCTGATTATAATCACGTATGGCTGTATGAAGTCGAGTTGGTTGTTCTGCGATATTATTTCATTTGAAAAGTGAAAGATCTATTGAATTAAAGCAGTTTTTGAGACCACCCGGAGCATTTTCAGGCGCTCGTTTGCACCGAAAACCTTCGTCAATAATGATCGTGAATGAAACGGTATGAATCCGGCTCAGGTTTCATTGCTAGGGATCACCTGATTATAGCCACGGATGGTTGTATGAAGTCGAGTTGGTTTACCTTACGGTTCATGAATAACAACATTCAATTAATGATTGAATCGTTTAATTCGACGCATTTTATGAAACTCTAATTCCCGGGCCGTCTCCAGTACTCGGTTTAGGGCTTTCCAGGGCGGAGCTGGAGGGTAGGTAGGTATTGACCACAGAAAACAGTGATCTACGCAGAAGGGGCATCTATAAACCGTTGCGTTATAATTTGCAGCGTTTTGTTTGATGTAATCAAATGCGGGTCTTTCTGATTTTCAAATTGTAAAGATGCACACAAACATATTCCCTAAGTGTTAAGTTGATAGTTTCCGATAACGAACAACATAAATAATAATAAAGAACAAAAAGTGCCGTTTCTTTGAAGAGGCGGAACCTGAAGTGAAAATCGACGTCGTGAAGGATGAAAGTGAATTGATAGACGGGTATGCGGGAGAAAATAAGAGATTTGGCTTAGTCAGACTTTAATTGGGCTTGCAAAATGTGACTGACAAACCGGCCCTTAATCGAGGTTGAATCCTGTTTGATGATTTATGAGTATCCTCATGACTACTCAAACTATGATTGTTGAAAAGTTAGGTACAACATTGATTGGTATAATTTTATTACCCCCCCCCCCCCCCCTCCAACATCACCTCAACCAGTAAAACGTTCTTCTCGCAACTCCTGTAGGTACTCCGGGCATCGCCCACAAATTTTTCAATTTCCCTACGATGTTCAAGGACTTCCTCTTGCACTCAGGAAAACCTACTTAATGGAAGAATCAGACACGTCACATTTTGCTGTTTCCAACCAAATCAGTAGTCCAGGCAAAAAAAAAAGACTCGAAATTCGGAAGTAATAATTATGTTCCCCATTTAATTCAGCTCTTGAGTGAATATTTTGACGATTTTTGCCTCACAAAGACTCGAATTTTATTCAATTTTTGTCTTCAATAATATAACTCATTTACGAACTTGGTTCATCTTCATCCTTTCGTATGCCATTACAAATATGTTGGCTAAAATTTGGAATTTTCTATCTCATCTTTATATATATCGTTGATACCTACCTAAGTATTTATATGCATATAAATTATGGTTAAAACCAGAATAGATTCAAAATGTTCTAAAAATGGATTTATCGAACATTTTTGAGTAATGGCAGTAGCTGAGTGTTCTTCGAAAATGAGGTAGGTAGGAAAAGCGGTATAATGTACGTAACATTTCGAAAAATGTCCCCCTCTCTTCACTTCACCACTGCCAATAAGAACTTTTTAGGTAACTTTCATGAAAGTAAAAATTCATTTATATCTCCCGCATTTCCTGGACCCAGCCGTGCCTACTCGAATTTTTTCAACAACCAAAAATGGAAACTAACAACACTGAAACGAATCAGGATACAAAATCCTTTTCGGTAATAATACTGGAGGGTAAAGGTGAACAATAGTTAATTATACACGGGAAAAAAAGAGGGAGAGGAGGTTGAAGGTCGTCCCTCATTGGCCCCTTCCGACTCTTTTGTTGGTGTCACATATGCACCGGCAGGAAAGGGTTGCTCTGCTTTTTATATCACAAGGTGGGACGATCTGCCCTTAGTTTGCATGTGACTCGCTTATGGTAACTTCTTCCCTCGCGTTTGTATCTTCGACGCGAAAATCAAGAGTTTTATTTGTGTTTCACTGAACGAACAACCCCTAAGCGACTTTCTTCGGTGGATGATACGCGCACAGGTGCATAATGTGACGTCTAGGTAAGGTGCTCTAAGATCACATGGGTTTATCGAATATTTATGTTTGTTATGGTATGGAACGTGATGGCGGTAGAAGAGTCGTTCGTATTTCTTATTTACCTACATGTGCAGGTTTTTTACCAGGGCACTGAACTGCCTCTCATCACAACCACTTGTTGACATTGTAAGTATACCTAGACTACGACTCATACCTACATTCACCCATAACCATACGTACTCTCGTCTACATGATACACAGACGATAATTTGAATACACTCCCTGTAAACCCCGCTTTTATTGATCACAAAAGGCCATTGCAGACTGGTAGTAGGTAACTAACTTGCGGTAAGTAGATTATAAACGCGGAAACAACAGAATTTGAATTTTTCTCAATTTAGTGTTATATTTTTTGTTGATTTATTATTATTTTTTTACATAGGCTAGCCATTTTGGTTCATTATTCTGTGAAGAATACACCTATGAATTCGCTTAGCAAAATATTTTTGTAACACCCCCTCAAAATTTGTTCTTTTAGGTACCTACGTTTCAAGTGCGCAGATTCCTGAAATGCAATGTCCGTCCGTCGCCCACCGTACGCCATCAACCGTGTCATCCAAAACTACTTTATTATCGGTCTAAAAAATTCGTTCTTACGCACACAGGCTCCGTTTGGGCCCTAGTTTTGTCCCGAAACTTTGCATCCCGATCGGTATATAGCCGGGGTATTATGGATGAAAAATTTGTGCAAAATAGGGTTTTTTGGTGTTTCAGTAACACTTAACATAATGTGAGGGATCGTTTGCCTTTTTTTTTTTTTTTTTTAGGACGAGGAGACCGAATATGAAGTTGATTTTGACCTCTAACGAAGTGTCAGCGAAGTTTAAATCTACGTTAAATTTTGGTCTAAAGTCGTCGTTCTTCCGAATACAGTTTGGGTCCCCATTATTTGAGGACAAACTTGCTCGGCATCCCGATCGGAATACACCCAGGAGTGTTGTTATGGGTGAAAAATGGGTGACAAAATAGGGTTTTTTAGGTTTGGTGAACATGAGTGAGCTTGTTGGAAGCATCGTTTTCTATATTTTTTAGGGTGAAGAGACCGAAAATGAAGTTGTTTTTGACAAAATAAAGAAGAATTGAGGTTGTAACGAAGGTTCAGCTCCCACAATTTTTTTTTATGAGCCAGAAACATGGGAAATTGACTGAAATCACCATAAATTTGTATAATAACACTAGAAGCAGTATGAACAGTTGAATCAGGTCAATTAAATAACATCAGTATAAATGATCAAAGATAATCAAAAGTAGGAGCCTGATTCGTGTTTTTGGTGGCCAAAATTGGTGGAAACCATCGAAAATAGCTAAGTATTTCCTTATTGCACATGAAAGAAACAATAAATGAACATCTGTAGGTATGTACAATGGATTAATAAACCCATCTGACAAGATGGACGCCTATACCTTTCTTTACGCGCATCTTTTTACGGTTTTAAATAGTTCTTGGACGGTCTTAAATAGAACAGCATTGCACGTCCCTCCGTTCCTTCACAGTAAGGCCACCAAGTTTGCACCAAACTGGCTTGGTCAACAGGAGGGTGAATCAAATTGTATACATGCAGCCCAAATATCATCACCAGGGAGCACCTGATTATAATCACGGATGGCTGTGTGAAGTCGAATTGGTTGTTCTGCGATATTATTCCATTTGAAAAGTGAAGGCTGTTTTTAATTTTGTTGATAGGCACTTTTGCAACTTGAACAATCGTTTGTTGATGGACAAATTATTACACAACGGTTCATTGTAGTATCCTACGTAGAAGGGGCATCTATGCAGGTGAATTATTACACAACGGTTTATTATTGGCTTTATGCCTTCGTGAATTACTACAAATAATTAATGATTGAATTATTTAATCCTGCGAATTTGTAGGAAACTTTAATTCCGGGGCCGGGTCCAGTACTCGATTTAGGGCTTTCCTGGGAAGGAGCAAGAGGGTAGACATTGTCCACAGAAAACAGTGATCTACGCAGAAGGGGCATCTATACAGGTAAATAATAAACCGTTGTGTAAAAATTTGCAGCGTTTTTCTTTTGCATTTAGCCAAACACAATCGAGTTTCAAACTTTCAGAATGAGTTTCCACATTTTGGTTTATTATTATGTGAATAATACACCTATGTATTCGCTCAGCAAAAAATACCCCCTCAAACTTTTTTCTTTTCCGTCTCAAGGTGTGTAGATTCCAAAAACGCTGCAAACCCCTTGTCACATGGGTTTATTATTCTACTGGACATAAGTTCAGAAATTTTGGCTGTTCATTTATTGTATATTTCATGTAAAATAATTGAAATAGCTATTTCTGGTGGTTTCCACCAATTTTGGCCCCCAAAACTTGAATTAGGTACGCTCCTTTTTTTTCAAATTATCTTTGATCATTGGTAGTGCCATTTAATCGTCTTGATCCACGTGTTGACACTTTTCCTAGTGTTATTCTACAAATTGATGGTGATTTCAGACGATTTCCCAGGTTTTTGATTCATAGAAAATCAATTTTGTCAGCTGAACATCTGGTACAACCTCAAATTTCCACTCCTTGGTCAAAATCGACTTCAGATTCGGTCTTCTCGTCCACAAAAACATGGAAAACGATACCTCAAAAGCTCATTTCACCAACATGTTACTAAAACACAAAAAGTACATATTTTTATACACATTTTCACTCATAACACCCCTGGGTATATTCCGATCCGGCTGAAAAGTTTCGGGACACAACTAGGGCCCAAATGGAGAATGTGTGCGAATCAAAGATTTTTTTAGACCGAAAATGAAGCCTGTACACGTGATACGGCGGACGGTGGACGGACATTGCATTTTTGGAATCTACGCACCTTGAAACAGAAAAGGAAAAATGTTGAGGGGGTGTTATAAAAATTTATTGCTGAGCGAATACATAGGTGTATTATTAACAGAATAATAAACTAAAATGCAATGTCCGTCCGCCGTACGCCGTCCGCCGTACGCCGTATCAAGTGTACTGGCTTCATTTTCGGTCTAAAAAATTCGTTCTTTCGCACACATTCTCCATTTGGGCCCTAGCTGTGTCCCGAAACTTTTCAGCCCGATCGGAATATACCCAGGGGTGTTATGAGTGAAAATATGTGTAAAAATTGGTACTTTTTGCGTTTTAGCAAGATGTTGGTAGCATGATCTTCTGAGATATCGTTTTCCATGTTTTTGGGGACGAGAAGCCCGAATTTGAAGTCGATTTTGACCAAAGAGTGGAAAATTGAGTTCTACCAAATGTTCAGCTCCCAAAATTGAATTTTAATGAATGAAAAACCTGGGAAATCGTCTGAAATCACCATCAGTTTGTATAATAACACTGGAAAAAGTGTCAACACATGGATCAAGACGATTAAATGGCAATAACAATGATCAAAGCCAGTTAAAAATAAATAAATAAATAATATATAAAAACGCTGCAAAGTCCTTGTCACATGGTTTATTATTCTATTGGAGTTCTAGAGATTTTTGTTGGCTGTTAAATGTATTGTTTCTTTCATGTGGAATGATTGAAATAGCTATTTCTGATGATTTCCACCAATTTTGGCCCCCAAAACATGAAATAGGTACGCTTTTTTTTTCTTTTTTTTTAAGATCACCTTTGATCATTGGTAGTGGCATTTAATGGTCTTGATTCACCTGTTTACACTTTTTCCAATGTTATTGTACACATTGATGGTGATTTCAGACAGTTTTCCAGGTTTTTGACTCATTAAAAACCAATTTTGGGAGCTGAACCTTTGATAAAACCTCAATTTCCGCGTCTTTGGTCAAAATCGACTTCATATTCGGTCTTCTCGTCCTCAGAAACATGGAAAAAGATACCTCAAAAGCTCATGTTACTAACATGTTGTTAAAACGCAAAAAGTACCTATTTTTATACACATTTTCACTCATAACACCCCTGGGTATATTCCGATCGGGCTGAAAAGTTTCGGGACACAACTAGGGCCCAAATGGAGCGTGTGTGCGAAAGAACGACTTTTTTAGACCGAAAATCAAGCCTGTACACGTGATACGGCGTACGGCGGACGGCGGACGGACATTGCATTTTTGGAATCTACGCACCTTGAAACGGAAAAGAAAAAATTTTGAGGGGGTGTTATAAAAATTTTTTGCTGAGCGAATACATAGGTGTATTATTCACAGAATAATAAACCAATAGGGGTTTTTCATCAGTTCATTGAATTTGATAAGACACCTTTTGTGGTAAGCCGTATTACGATGAGAAATAAACAAAAAATAAACCTTCAGTTTACTACCAATTTATATTTAAAACTAAGCTTTTCACTCAAATTCTGAGCATCCTTAGGTACCCTCATAGTGTTTTGAGTACCTGAGGATGGTCAGAATTTGTGAGTGAAGAGTTTTGTTTTAAATACAAATTGGTAAACTGAAAGTTTCTTGTTGTTTTTGGTTGATTATTCTGTGAATAATACACCTATGTATTCGCTCAGCAAAAAATTTTTATAACACCCCCTCAAAATTTTTTCTTTTCCGTTTCAACGTGCGTAGATTCCAAAAACGCTGCGAAGTCCTTGTCACATGGGTTTATTATTCTATTGGAGTTCTAGAGATTTTTGTTGGCTGTTAAATGTATTGTTTCTTTCATGTGGAATGATTGAAATAGCTATTTCTGATGATTTCCACCAATTTTGGCCCCCAAAACATGAAATAGGTAGGGTACGCTTCTTTTTTTTTTAAGATCATCTTTGATCATTGGTAGTGGCATTTAATGGTCTTGATTCACCTGCTTACACTTTTTCCAATGTTATTGTACACATTTATGGTGATTTCAGACAGTTTTCCAGGTTTTTGACTCATAAAAAACCAATTTTGGGAGCTGAACCTTTGGTAAAACCTCAATTTCCGCGTCTTTGGTCAAAATCGACTTCATATTCGGTCTTCTCGTCCCCAAAAACATGGAAAAAGATACCTCAAAAGCTCATTTTACTAACATGTTGCTAAAACGCAAAAAGTTCCTATTTTTACACACATTTTCACTCATAACATCCCTGGGTATATTCCGATCGGGCTGAAAAGTTTCGGGACACAACTAGGGCCCAAATGGAGCGTGTGTGCGAAAGAACGACTTTTTTAGACCGAAAATCAAGCCTGTACACGTGATACGGCGTACGGCGGACGGCGGACGGACATTGCATTTTTGGAATCTACGCACCTTGAAACGGAAAAGAAAAAATTTTGAGGGGGTGTTATAAAAATTTTTTGCTGAGCGAATACATAGGTGTATTATTCACAGAATAATAAACCAATAGGGGTTTTTCATCAGTTCATTGAATTTGATAAGACACCTTTTGTGGTAAGCCGTATTACGATGAGAAATAAACAAAAAATAAACCTTCAGTTTACTACCAATTTATATTTAAAACTAAGCTTTTCACTCAAATTCTGAGCATCCTTAGGTACCCTCATAGTGTTTTGAGTACCTGAGGATGGTCAGAATTTGTGAGTGAAGAGCTTTGTTTTAAATACAAATTGGTAAACTGAAAGTTTCTTGTTGTTTTTGGTTGATTATTCTGTGAATAATACACCTATGTATTCGCTCAGCAAAAAATTTTTATAACACCCCCTCAAAATTTTTTCTTTTCCGTTTCAACGTGCGTAGATTCCAAAAACGCTGCGAAGTCCTTGTCACATGGGTTTATTATTCTATTGGAGTTCTAGAGATTTTTGTTGGCTGTTAAATGTATTGTTTCTTTCATGTGGAATGATTGAAATAGCTATTTCTGATGATTTCCACCAATTTTGGCCCCCAAAACATGAAATAGGTAGGGTACGCTTCTTTTTTTTTTAAGATCATCTTTGATCATTGGTAGTGGCATTTAATGGTCTTGATTCACCTGCTTACACTTTTTCCAATGTTATTGTACACATTTATGGTGATTTCAGACAGTTTTCCAGGTTTTTGACTCATAAAAAACCAATTTTGGGAGCTGAACCTTTGGTAAAACCTCAATTTCCGCGTCTTTGGTCAAAATCGACTTCATATTCGGTCTTCTCGTCCCCAAAAACATGGAAAAAGATACCTCAAAAGCTCATTTTACTAACATGTTGCTAAAACGCAAAAAGTTCCTATTTTTACACACATTTTCACTCATAACATCCCTGGGTATATTCCGATCGGGCTGAAAAGTTTCGGGACACAACTAGGGCCCAAATGGAGCGTGTGTGCGAAAGAACGACTTTTTTAGACCGAAAATCAAGCCTGTACACGTGATACGGCGTACGGCGGACGGCGGACGGACATTGCATTTTTGGAATCTACGCACCTTGAAACGGAAAAGAAAAAATTTTGAGGGGGTGTTATAAAAATTTTTTGCTGAGCGAATACATAGGTGTATTATTCACAGAATAATAAACCAATAGGGGTTTTTCATCAGTTCATTGAATTTGATAAGACACCTTTTGTGGTAAGCCGTATTACGATGAGAAATAAACAAAAAATAAACCTTCAGTTTACTACCAATTTATATTTAAAACTAAGCTTTTCACTCAAATTCTGAGCATCCTTAGGTACCCTCATAGTGTTTTGAGTACCTGAGGATGGTCAGAATTTGTGAGTGAAGAGCTTTGTTTTAAATACAAATTGGTAAACTGAAAGTTTCTTGTTGTTTTTGGTTGATTATTCTGTGAATAATACACCTATGTATTCGCTCAGCAAAAAATTTTTATAACACCCCCTCAAAATTTTTTCTTTTCCGTTTCAACGTGCGTAGATTCCAAAAACGCTGCGAAGTCCTTGTCACATGGGTTTATTATTCTATTGGAGTTCTAGAGATTTTTGTTGGCTGTTAAATGTATTGTTTCTTTCATGTGGAATGATTGAAATAGCTATTTCTGATGATTTCCACCAATTTTGGCCCCCAAAACATGAAATAGGTAGGGTACGCTTCTTTTTTTTTTAAGATCATCTTTGATCATTGGTAGTGGCATTTAATGGTCTTGATTCACCTGCTTACACTTTTTCCAATGTTATTGTACACATTTATGGTGATTTCAGACAGTTTTCCAGGTTTTTGACTCATAAAAAACCAATTTTGGGAGCTGAACCTTTGGTAAAACCTCAATTTCCGCGTCTTTGGTCAAAATCGACTTCATATTCGGTCTTCTCGTCCCCAAAAACATGGAAAAAGATACCTCAAAAGCTCATTTTACTAACATGTTGCTAAAACGCAAAAAGTTCCTATTTTTACACACATTTTCACTCATAACATCCCTGGGTATATTCCGATCGGGCTGAAAAGTTTCGGGACACAACTAGGGCCCAAATGGAGCGTGTGTGCGAAAGAACGATTTTTTTAGATCGAAAATGAAGCCTGTACAAGTGATACGGCGTACGGCGGACGGCGGACGGACATTGCATTTTTGGAATCTACGCACCTTGAAACGGAAAAGAAAAAATTTTGAGGGGGTGTTATAAAAATTTTTTGCTGAGCGAATACATAGGTGTATTATTCACAGAATAATAAACCAAAACGCTGCAAAGTCCTTGTCACATGGGTTTATTATTCTATTGGAGTTCTAGAGATTCTTGTTGGCTGATAAATTTATTGTTTCTTTCATGTGGAATGATTGAAATAGCTATTTCTGATGATTTCCACCAATTTTGGCCCCCAAAACATGAAATAGGTACGCTTTTTTTTCTTTTTTTTTTAGATCATCTTTGATCATTGGTAGTGGCATTTAATGGTCTTGATTCACCTGTTTACACTTTTTCCAATGTTATTATACACATTGATGGTGATTTCAGACAGTTTTCAAGGTTTTTGACTCATAAAAAACCAATTTTGGGAGCTGAACCTTTGGTAAAACCTCAATTTCCGCGTCTTTGGTCAAAATCGACATCATATTCGGTCTTCTCGTCCCCAAAAACATGGAAAAAGATACCTCAAAAGCTCATTTTACTAACATGTTGCTAAAACGCAAAAAGTTCCTATTTTTACACACATTTTCACTCATAACATCCCTGGGTATATTCCGATCGGGCTGAAAAGTTTCGGGACACAACTAGGGCCCAAATGGAGCGTGTGTGCGAAAGAACGATTTTTTTAGATCGAAAATGAAGCCTGTACACGTGATACGGCGTACGGCGGACGGCGGACGGACATTGCATTTTTGGAATCTACGCACCTTGAAACGGAAAAGAAAAAATTTTGAGGGGGGGTTATAAAAATTTTTTGCTGAGCGAATACATAGGTGTATTATTCACAGAATAATAAACCAAAAGGAGCGTACCTAATTTGTGTTTTAGGGGCCAAAGTTAATGGAAACCATCAGAAATAGCTATTTCGATTATTGCACATGAAAGAAACAATAAATGAACAGCCAACATTTCTGTAGGTATGTCCAGTAGAATAATAAACCCATGTGACAAGGACTTTGCAGCGTTTTTCATTGAGTGTGACAGTTGGTTCTTTGACCGGACCATTCATTTGTGGGTAATTGGGGTTCATAGATTTTCCCCACCTAATTGGCGTTTTGAAACATCGTGCGACGTCGTGAAGGTGGTGGCCCCCAATGGTGGCCGCGGGTTTCAATGAAGGGACAGCGGCTCCGGTATTCCTTGCACGACCTCCCCCGGCGAATTTTCTTGACTCCAACAAATTCACCCTCCCAAGCTTCAGCTCTTCCTCCTTCGACAATGGAGTCCTCTCTGATTCAATCCGAGCGGCCTCCAGTCGGGCACTGGGTGTTTGAAATTCATCTCGCCGCCTCCGCGCACCGCGAAGAATTTTTAAGAAGCCGATGTCGACCACCGACGGCATTTTATGACTAAGCATGCGTTGTTTCACCTTCCTTATCCAACTCGAAGATTAATAAGGAAAGTATTGCAATCCCCCTGGAAAATGTTGTCTGGAACTCACCTGATTTATGGGTGATTCGTGTGATATATTATACAGGTTTTCCAAGTCAAATAACGAACTTCACAAACCAAATTAGGATTTTTCCAAAGGAATTTAGGAATTTGCCATTTTGGATTTAGGATTTTTCCATTTCGAATTTCCTAATTTGGAATGGAAAAAATCCTAATTTGATTAGAAAAATGCTGCAAATTATTACACAAAGATTTATTATTTTCCCGTACAGATGCCCTTCCTGCGTAGACCGCTGTTTTCTGTGGTCAATACCCTCGAGCTCCCCCCAGGAAAGCCCTAAATCGACTACTGGAGACCCCGGAATTAAAGTTTCCTACAAATGCACGGGATTCAATAATTCAATCATTAATTATTTTGTAGTTATTCATGAAGCATGAGGCAAATAATAAAACGTTGTGTAATAATTTACCTGTATAGGTGCCCTTCTACGTAGATGGTATAATGAACCGTTGTGTAATAATTTACCATTGTGTAATGATTTACCGATCAATAATACTTCAACATTTGTTCAAGTTTCACTACCTATCAACAAACTCCAAAAGAGCCACCATTTTTCAAATGAAATAATATCACAAAACAACCAACTCGACTTCATACTGCGTGAATATAACCAGGTGCTCCCTAACAATGATGATCTCGGGCCAATTCCCGATTGTTATCGCGCCCCTAGTGATGATATTTGGGCTGAACGTATACAATTTCATTCACCCTTCTGCTGAAAAAGCCTGTCGGTGCCAACTTTTGGGTCTTACTGTGAACGAACGGCTGGACGTACAATGCTCCGGGTGGTCTTTAAAAACTCCCAAGCTCGAGAACTAGGTACTTGAAATTAAAAAATTCAACATAACGGCGTCCTGGAGATTTCAACCCCTATTTTTCACCCCTTACGGATGACTTTTAGTAACGCCGAGCTTCGTGGACCAACTAGACCCCAAATGGGACCTATAAACCGAATTTCGTCAATTTTGGCTCATGGTAACTAAAAAAAGTGCGAAGTACGGCGGACGGGCAGAATTTTTTTTATTGCATTTCCGGATTGCACACATACTTACCTTGAAACGGAAACCATCAAATTTTGAGGGGGGGTTACACTTTTTTTTTTTTTCATGCTCGATTCCAAAGGTTCATTATTGAAAATAATAAACCAAAATCTTAATTTGATTTGAAAAACCCATAATATAATAAACCCATACCGTTTAATATATTGTTGCTGTAAGGCTACCAAGCAACTTTGTTGCAGTTAGCAATTTCAAATATTCTCATTTGTAGGATGAATGCCTTTCAATGTTCTCATGAATGCCGTTCATATATTGTAATTTGTTCAATGAAGCCTTTCGTAAGGTTAATCATTCGTTACTCTACTACATGGATGTTCATTCGTTCTGATTTATGATAGAAGGTATATGTTTCAGACACATGTAAATATATTGTCTTTCAACGCTGTTTCTGCTGCCCAGGCAAAAAGCTCCCCGTCAAACAGCGTTGAATGACATTTCAAATTCGCCTAGCAGGGTTAAATGGATTATGGAAAGAGGGACAGAACAGTGGTTAGGGGGGAAGGAACAGGTTTCTGTATGCACATCTATGAGCGAGATGCAAAGCATCGAGATATTTACCAATCTTGCCTGCGGCTGAGGAGACTTTCTTGGCAGGTAAATTTTTACAACAGGATTTGGGGGAGGACTGATCAATAATACACCGTAACATACTGTAGGTAATGACAAATTGACTACCAAAGAAGAAGACGGTGGTAATTTTGGGTTATTATTCTGTGAATAATACACCTATGTGTTCACCCAGCAAAAATTTTTATTATAACACCCCCTCAAAATTTTTTCTTTTCCGTTTCAAGGTGCGTAGATTCCAAAAATGCAATGTCCGTCCGCCGTCCGCCGTATCACGCATACCGGCTCCATTTCCTATCTAAAAATTGTATTCTTTCGGACACATGCTCCATTTGGGCCCTAGTTGTGTCCCGAAACTTTGCAGCCAATCGGAATATACCCGAGTGTGTTATGAGTGAAAAATGGGTTTACAAATAGGAATTTTTTGTGTTTTAGTAACATGAGCTTTTGAGGAATACCGTTTCCATGTTTTTTTGGACGAAAATACCGAATATGAAGTCGATTTTGACCAAAGAATAGAAAATTGAGGTTCGAACGAGGTTGATTTCAGCCTTAAATTTACGTTAAATTTTGGTCTAAAATCGTATTTCTTCCGCACAAAGTTTGGATCCCCATTTGGGAACACATTTGGGTCGTAGTTGTTCTCAAAAGGTCTGCAGCCCGATCTGAATACACCCAGGGGTGTTGTGGGGGAAGAAATTTGCGTAAAAGTAGTGCTTTTCGAGGTATTTTGAGGTTTTAGTGAACTTGAGCTTGTGAAATGTCATTTTCCATGTTTTTTGGGGTGAGAAGACCGAATGTGGAGTCGATTTGGACCAACGAGTGAACAGCTTAGGTTGTAACGAAGGTTCAGCTCCCGAAATTCATGTTTTGTTTGTCAAAAACCTAGTAAATTGTCTGAAATCATTAAACGTGTTTCATAACACCGGAAATAGTATCAACAGGTGAATCAAGACAATCCAATGGCAATTTCAGTGATCGAAATTAATTTTTTCAGAAATAGCAACCTAATACCTATTCGTCTTTAAAACCCTCCAATATTATCTTTGTGGGTCTCTTCAGTGAGGTCCCAATCGTGCCGTATTCATTCGAGAATGATAAACCCATGTGACAAGGACTTTGCAGCGTTTATTCTGTTTCATGGATTATAGTCATTAACTTTTTCCGATGGGGCGAAGAAGGTCTATCTACGGGAACCAATGACATGTAAACTATGTTATATTTTCTAAACTACAGTTCGGTTACTGGCTCTTATTTGTGCGCTTTTCGGAAACATTCCACACCGACTTGAATTTGCGCATTTCGGTAGTAGCCCACACAAAGCACAGCTGCGTCGCATATGAAATGAGACTCCTTCATGTGGTTAAGTTACCTAATGCTTGGAATGTGTATTAGGCATTCCATCAATTTTCCCGTTTTCTATAGGTACGAAAAAAATATACTTACAAATTACCTACCTAAGTGGGCAGGTATATTACATAAACACAAAAGATGGAAAATAGGAAACCTGGTGAAAGACGGACTTGGTGTGTGCTGAGGTGGCCGGAGATGTGTGTGTGTGTGTGCGTGGGGCGGTCCGCCGTCACGTGGGTGCGCGTGTATGTCCGCCCCGTGTGTGGGGGTGGCCGACAGGAATGGCCGTCCGACGGGCGCCATCTTGTTCTAAAACCCACCCCCAACCCATCACCCTTCCCCTCTCCATCTTGTCATCGCCCCTCTCCTTTGCCGACCTTCCCTTATATTATTCTCCTTCCTTTTAGGTCATATAATTTATTATCCGTGGTCTTATTGTTTTGTTTTTTTCCCCGTTATTTTTCCTTTGCGAGTTGGGAAGCAGCGAACAGATCAAACCCCTCCTGCTGTGTAAATAAGACCCCACTTTTTAGTTCGACGTCGCGTCGACAGCATGGAAATGATAGATACATAATAATTATTTGAGGGAAAAGAGTTTGAAAGCACTTCAATCCTTATGTTGCTGTCAATGTGTTAAATTCACTACTCAGTTCAACTCCAGTAGACTCCAGAAAGTCTACTGGAGTACGAGGTGAGCTAATTTTCGAGAAAGTCTACGAGGTGAGCTAATTTTCGAAAGAATTAATGAACGTATAGTATTGTTGAGACGTAAAACGTTTTGAAGAATCTTCTTTTTTTAATGGAGAAGCCATGTACAACTTGATTGGCTTACGATTCGGGCGGTTCTCCCTAAATGAGGAGGCCTGGCGTAAAACCGACGGCTTTATCATAAATGTTTGGAATTGAGTTTTTGACTGTATGTCGTTCTGCACGTTGAGAGCTACCTAAAACCATGAATTGCAGCGCAAAACCGACTTTACAGGGGTAAAATCGATGTCTGAAAAGCAGGGCGTCAGAGCAACGCCAACTTCATCCAATCAGTCAATCAGTGAGCAGCATCGCTCCTGCCGCTCGACAAGGTTTATAAAAATGTAATGTTTATATAACAAATTAATGTTTCTCCACAGTATTTTGGTTTATTATTTTAAAAGAACATTTTTAAAGAACAAAATTTTGGAATCGAGCATGGAAAAAAATTAACCCCCCCCCCCCCCCTTACACAGAGAACACAGAAAACAGCCTGCAAAGACTGTGGGTGCCTCAGTAATGATAGTATCAGTACTTGAAAGTATCAGGTATATTACTGGGCTAGCATCAAGTCAGCACTTACTGGGTCAGCAGTATAACCGGCTTTGCTAATAATTTTAAAAAATTATTTTTTTTTTTTGTTGCTTACAAAAAATTTTATTGTTCGCTTTTTATTGTGATCATCAAATTAAAAAAAATTATTTGATAAAACCTACCTATCTACTTACTTCGAAAAGCGCACTAAAAAGTATTAAATAATTCACCTTTTCGAAACTACCTAAGTTTTTAAAATAATTTGATGATCACATTAAAAAGCGGACTTCAAAAAAGGTGTGTAAAACTAAAAGCTAAAACATCAATTTTATGCAGAACAAACAAAATTTATTCAAAGCCAATAGGTAGGTACAACTAAATTTTTCAAGTCTGCACCATCCAAGAAACTATTTTCTTCAACCATACAGTTTAGATGAAATTTGGCACCAACTTCAAATCTTTTTTGTACCAATAAATTATTCTTTTTGTTCAGCATGAAAATTATTTTTGATTTTCAGTTTTATACCTGCTAGTTTTTAAGTCAGTTAGGAGACGTCCTTATGTATTTGGTCTGGTCAGAAGAGGGAACACTCAGCCGAGAATGAGAATAACCACATTCAAAATCGTTTGAGACTACCATGAATCCAAATCCGTTGACAAAAAAATGAAAAAACCGCTGCAAATCCCTGCACAAAGGTTTATTAGTTTGTACAGAATGCCCTTCTGTTACAGATCACAGCTCTCTGTATGGATAACCCGTCTATATTTATAATATAATAATATATGCACTATTCTATGATAATATGTACTATTCTATGCATATTATGTAGAAATTCTGAAAATTTCAACCCCTATTTTGAACCCCTTGCAGATGACTGACAGAACGTCGAGTTTCGAGGACCAACTAGACCCCGAACGGAACCGATAACCCAAATTTCATCAATTTTGTTTCATGGTAACTAAGAAAAGTGGCCAGTACGGCGTACGGCGGACAGACAGAAATATTTTTATTGCAATTTCGGATTCTACATACCTACTACCTTGAAACGTAAGCCATCAAATTTTGAGAGGGGGTTGGAATTGTTTTTTTCATGCTCGATTCCAATGGTTCATTATTGAAAATAATAAACCAAAATCGCATTTTGCCTACTACAATGGCTAATAATTATCACAAATTCTGTTTGCTTTCTTTCTCAATTGTTTATGGTGTGCGATAGACGATAAATAGGGCTGAATCGGGAAATGACGATAAACGATTATTGGTTCTGATTGGCTGGCCGGTGGCAGCAGATGGGAAATGGTTTTCTCCCCGCCGCCACCACCACCGCATTCAACAGAGTAAGGTTACATAAGAGTAAGGTTTTGTTACAGTTCTTGCGGATTCATTATTTTTTGTTTCTTCATCGTTGATTCATTCTTTGACGTGAGATGGGCGTTTGTAAATCTTAGCGTCACCCGCCAATGTTGCCAGCATGAACGAATTCGACATTCTCAGCGCTTCAAGTCTGCTGACGCGTTCTAGCCGTGTGACGTAAGCAAGCGGCTTCTCCTAGTCGCCGTTTTCTTTCCCATGTTTTTCTTCGTCCCTAAAGCAACTTTTCCTTCAACTTGTTCAGCTGCGTAGAGAAAAATGATTATAAAACCAGAGTACCAAAATTTGATGGTTTACGTTTCAAGGACGGATTTGGTGTTTTAGTAAAATGAGCTATGGAGGTATATTTTTCCACGTTTTTTAGCGCGGAAAGACCTAATATGAATTCGATTTTGACCAAATAATGAAGAATTGAGGTTGAGGTTCAGCTACCAAAATTAATTTTTTATTGGTCAAAAACCTGGGTAATTTCTGAAATCACCATCAATTTGTATAATAACACTACAAAACGCTGCAAATCCCTGCACAACGGTTTATTATTTTGTGCAGAATACCCTCCTGTTACAGATCACAGCTCTCCGTATAGATAACCCGTCTATCTAATATGATATGTACTAGTCTATATACATATTATGTGAATCGCAGACCCTCCGTAGGTTAGTATCTAACCCCGTACTCGTTACTAGGTACCTGCCTAAATCACGAGTTAAATGTTGCTAAAATAATACAGCCGATGACAAACCGTAACTAAAACGGCAAAAAGAAACGCAAATAATGAAGTTCTAAAGGAAAATTGTTGATGTGGAGTGAAATAGATGCCCCTTCTGGGTGGATCACTGTTTTCTACGGTCAATAACTATAATGAACCGTTGTGTAATAACTTGCCCATCAATAATACTTCAACGGTTGTTCAAGTTGCAAAAGTACCGATCAACAAAATCCAGCCCCTTCTTGGTATATGAACCGTTGTGTAAAAATTTGCCGTTGTGTAATAATTTACCGTTGTGTAATAATTATGTGAATCACAGACGCTCCGTAAGTTAGTACCTAACCCCGTACTCGTTACTAGGAACCTACCTAAATCACGAGTTAAATGTTGCTAAAATAATGCAGCCGATCACAAACAGTAACTAAAACGGGAAAAAGAAACGCTAATAATGAAGTTATAAAGGAAAATTGTTGATGTGGAGTGAAATAGATGCCCCTTCTGTGTAGATCGCTGTTTTCTGTGGTTAATACCTATGGTGAACCGTTTTGTAATAACTTGCCCATAATACTGGGTTTGTAGTGTTATTATACAAATTGATGGTGATTTCAGAAATTACCCAGGTTTTTGAGTAATTTCATCAATTTTGTTTAATGGTACCTAACTAAGAAAAGTGGCCCGTACGGCGTGCGGTGTACGGCGGACAGACAGAAATATTTTTATTGCAGTTTTGGATTCTACATACCTTGAAACGCAAACCACTAAATTTTGAAGGGGGGTAAGAATTTTTTTTTCTTGCTCGATTCCAATGGTTCATTATTGAAAATAATAAACCAAAAAACGCTGCAAATCCCTGCACAACGGTTTATTATTTTGTACAGAATACCCTCCTGTTACAGATCACAGGTCTCCGTATAGATAACCCTTCTATATACCTAACATAAATGTACTATTCTACACATATTATGTAGATCGCGGACCCTCCGTAGGTTAGTACCTAACCCCACACTCGTTACTAGGTACCTACCTAAACCGTTGTGTAATAATTTACCTGTATAGGTTCCCCTTCTATGGAGATAGAATATTGAACCGTTGTGTAATAATTTGCCCATCAATAATACTTCAACGGTTGTTCAAGTTGCAAAAGTAGCTATCAACAAAATCCAGCCCCTTCTTGGTAGGTGAGCCGTTGTGTAATAATTTACCGTTGTGTAATAATTTACCGTGGTGTAATAATTTACCGTGGTGTAGTAGTTCACCGTTGTGTAATAATTTGGCGGTGTGTAATAATTTGCCATTGTGTAATAATTTACCCATCAATAATACTTACAGGGTTGTTCAAGTTGCAAAAGTACCTATCAACTATATCCAGCCCCTTCTGGGTAGATGAGCCGTTGTGTAATAATTTACCGTTGTGTAATAATTTACCGTTGTCTAATAATTTGCCGTTGTGTAATAATTTACCGTTGTGTAATAATTTACCCATCAATAATACTTCAAAGTTTGTTCAAGTTTCACAAGTACCTACCTGCAAAATCCAATAGTCCATCACTTATCAAATGAAAAACGCTGCAAATCCCTGCACAACGGTTTATTATTTTGTATAGAATACCCTTCTGTTACAGATCACAGCTCTATGTATAGATAACCCGTCTATATAATATGATATTATGTACTATTCTATACATATTATGTAGATCGCAGACCCTCCGTAGGTTAGTACCTAACCCCGTACACGTTACTAGGTACCTACCTAAATCACGAGTTAAATGTTGCTAAAATAATTCTGCCGATGACAAACAGTACCTAACAAAAAGAAACACACATAATGAAGTTCTAAAAGAAATTGTTGATGAGGAGTGAAAAAAGTTGCAAAAGTACCTACCAACAAACTCCAGCCCCTTCTACGTAGATGGTATAATGAACCGTTGTGTAATAATTTACCGTTGAGTAATGATTTACCGTAGTAATAATTTACCCATCAATAATACTTCAACGTTTGTTCAAGTTTCACTACCTACCAACAAACTCCAAAAGAGCCATCATTTTTCAAATGAAATAATATCACAGAACAACCAACTCGACTTCATACTCCGCCAATATAATCAGGTGATCCCTAGCAATGATTTCATCTCCGCCAAATTTCCTATTGTGGGCGCGTCTCTGGTTACGAGATTTGGTTTGAATTGTATACAATTTCATTCACACTGGAGTCGAAAATGCCTGTAGGTGCAAACTTCGGGGCCTTACTGTGAACGAACGGCTGGACGTAGGACGCTCCGGATGGTCTTAAAAAACTCGCAAGTTCAAGAACTATTTAAAACCGTAAAAATATTCACGTAAAAAAGTGGTATAGGCGTTTTGAAAATTTCAACCCCTATTTTGAACCCCTTAGAGATGACTCACAGTAACGTCGAGCTTCGAGGACCAACTAGACCCCAAACGGAACCTGTAACCCGAATTTCATCAATTTTCTTTCATGGTAACTAAGAAAAGTGGCTCGTACGGCGTACGGCGTACGGCGGACAGACAGAAATATTTTTATTGCAGTTTGGGATTCTACATACTTCGAAACGTAAACCATCAAATTTTGAGGGGGTTAAGAATTTTTTTTTTTCATGCTCGATTCCAATGGTTCATTATGAAAATAATAAACCAATAATATCGTAGAACAAACAACTCGACTTCATACAGCCATCCTTGATTATAATCAGGTGCTCCTTAGTGATGAAATCCCGGCAGGATTTATACCGTTTGATTCACGATCGTGTTGACGAAGCTTTTTGGTGCACACGAACGGCTGGACGTACAATGCTCCGGGTGGTCTCAAAAAATTGTGTAGCTCAAGAAAAATTTAATATCGAAAAAAAACCATACCCTTCAATCGAATGTTTTTGAGATACGGCGTTCTGAAAATTGCAACCCCTATTTAGAACCCCTTAGAGATGACTGACAGTAACGTCGAGCTCCTATAACCGCACCTATAACCCGAATTTCATCAATTTTGTTTCATGGTAACTAAGAAAAGTGGCTCGTACGGCGGACAGACAGAAATATTTTTATTGCAGTTTTGGATTCTACATACCTTGAAACGTAAACCATCAAATTTTGAGGGGGGGTAAGACTTTTTTTTTCTTGCTCGATTCCAATGGTTCATTATTGAAAATAAGAAACCAATAGAGCTAATGCGTGTTATGGGGGCCAAAATTGGTGGAAACCATCAATTCAATTCAATTCAATTCTTTATTCAAAAACATATTTAGTACATTATGAAGAATATAAGGACAGAAACATGAGAAAACCAAGTTCATGAATCGGCCCCTAAGGTCTTGACGACCCGTCCAGGGAATAGCTATTTCAATTATTTTTCATGAAAGAAGCAATAAATGAACAGCGAACATTCCTGTAATTATAAACCCATGTGACAAGGACATTGCAGCGTTCTTTGCTGACCAAAATATTGGGAAGGGCGGAGGATTTTGGATTTCGCTTTATTGGGGCAAATAGCCCTGGTCCCGAGGTGGCCCCATTAAGTGGAGTCCACTGTATATTGCGGTTTCGTGGAGGTGCTACAGAGGTTCAATAACCGCAATAGACAGCTTAGCAGATATCCCTCGTATTGCCCAAGCAAACGTGCCCAAGGTGTGGTCTCGTGACCGTTCGTGAAAATATGACAAATGGGCCGATAATGCGGAAGAAAACTGTTGTGGGGGGGGGGGGGGGGATCAGGCCAAGACCGGTTAAACAAGTTTTACGACCCCCTCCGCGTTGTCATAACCCCCAAGTTGTTTAGTGCTTCGCTGAACTCCTGGATCCGCCCTAATCCCATTGACCGCTTCCTTCCATTGACCGCTCAAGCCTCCCCACCCGTCACCAAACAGACGTCCACCCTAATGACCCCAGCTTGGCCCCTAATGATAATAAATGATGATTCTCACTTCCATAAACCGCCTTCTTCTGTCACCGTAATAGACTACGAAGGGTTAATGCATTTCCCATCATTGGAAAACGCTGCCAAGTCACATGGGTTCATGCCAGAACATTGGTTTCAAAAGCGAGGTGAGCGAGGTTTTGTTCGATAGGTTTTATAACGAATATTACTGAATCAGATAGACTTACATATTTGGTGAAGTCAATAACAAACGAGTGTTCTTGATATACGGAATCCTTGTATTTCGGAGAGACAAAACCGAATATGAATTTGTATGATTGCACTGAAAACAGTATTACGCTGAAAAGGCTGTGCAGCAGAAGGCGGAGCAGAACAGAGTGAGGCGACTGCCTTTCAAGAACAAAAGAATTGGACGATGTGCCAACTTGATCACATGCGGAACTACTTGTTTTCGAACATTCGGAATTATACATATTACATGAAGGAGTATAATTATACTGAGTAATTATATGATTATCTAGTTAGAATTATACATCGGATTATTTTGATTATATGTGTTGTTATTCAACAAAAAGTCCTGTTTATGGAGGATTGAACAAAGAGTCTATTTCATTGAGGAACAACACAATTAGTAGTGTGTCGGGTATGCTATAGGAACGCTACTGTACATTGGAGGTCTTGCCGAGAAGACTACATTTTAATACTCCCTCCTCTTCGAGGAAAGACAGTCAAGATACCAAAAATGTAAAAAGTGAATTTTGCAACGGACAATATGAAAAACATTAATTTTTATGAATTTGATGAACAATTTAATTACGAAAGGTTAGTTGTTCACGGAATCTGAGAAACTTTTCCAAAGGCAGCGCCTTGGTAAAGATGTCTGCCAACTGATCCTCAGTCGGCACCCAGACAATTTGTAACTTATTCTTTTTGTAATTCTCGTGCACGTAGTGCATGCACAGCTTCACGATGTGCTTCAGAGTCCTGGAATCATTAGTCATTGCAACTGATATTGCTGGAGCACAATCACATTTCAGCGTCGGAGTCAACATCGTACCTGTCAAAAATTCACACAAACTTCGAATATTGGTTAGTTCTTTGCAAGTATCGGACATAGCTATATATTCAGCTTCACAAGTTGACAGAGCAACATGAGACTGCTTTTTCGATCTCCAAGCAACTACGTCCCCGAAACATTTTATCAGGTACCCCGTGGTTGAACGACCATTGGCGGCACTGGTTCCAAGGGACGCATCAGAATATGCAGTGAGATCTTCGGATTTTGCTGAAATCAGAATACCATAGTCGGAAGTACCTTTCAGATACTGCAGAATTTTCATAACATGGTTCCAGTCAGTGAGAGTGTACCCCACCTGTTTTCTGCTCATGAAGTTGACCGAAAAGGAGACATCTGGCCTCGTACAGTTCTGTATATATAGAAGTGATCCAATTACTTCCCTATAAGGCAGATCTGCACAAGTGCCCTCGTTCTCAGTTGACCCCAATTGAGCGCCCAGAGTATAAGTGGTTGGTGACATCGGAATTTCACTAACTTTTGTTTTCGAGTAAAGGTATTTATCAATTAATGCCTCAATTGCAGATTTCTGATGTATGAAAATCACTTGTTTGGTCGTATCTCTTATAATCTCAAAACCCAAGAATTTCTTTGGCGTTCCTAGATTTTTGATTTTAATTTCTTTCTGAAGACCTCGGATGACCTCAAGTGCTTTATATTGTCGTTAGTGGCTAACAGACAATCATCAACATAAATAAGCAATAAAACAAAAATCGAGTCATGATGCCACTTGAACAAGCATGACTGAAACGGATAAGCCTCAAACCCCAGGTTAAACAGGACTTCACTAAATTTCTTATACCAGAGGTTGGGCGACACTTTGAGACCATATAATGATCTCTTCAGACAACAGACAAATGGGTCATTTGGGTCTTGTTCCAGCTCAGTTAATTCGACAAGACCTTCCGGAATTTCCATGTAAACTGCCTTTTCAAGAGTGCCATGCAGAAAAGCAGTAGTTACATCCAATTGAAATAAGTGCAATTTATATTTATTGACTACGGACAGAAATAAGCGGACTTCACCTAGCCTGGCGACCGGAGCAAACATTTCGGAAATCAGATACTCATTGGTATCTGCGAACGCTTTTATCACTAGCCTACTCTTGTAGCGGATTGACCCATCAGATTCTCGCTTTTTCTTATGAACCCATCTAGACTTGATAACTTTAGTCCTAGGGGGCAAACTGGATTGTGATACGAGTTCCCAGGTATTCATGTCAATCAAGGATTCAAGTTCCTCCCGGATAGCTCCCTCCCAAAAGTCCTTATCGGAAGAAGCCATAGCTTCCTTGTATGTAGAGGGTTCAGAATCCCTGTCTTGACTTTTCTGAAGAGCTACAATATTTTCAGAATTTCTAGATTCATTATTTTGTTCTGGGTGTTCACCCATATCTAGAATGTCAGCCAAAGGTTTAGGATAATCTCGGATGCGGTCACCATATACAATGGTCTCTATACATTTCACATCACATGAATTTACCAGTGTTTTGTGCTGTTCGGAAAATATCACGTAACCTGTGTCGGAGGATTCAAGTAAATATCCCTTCTTAGCATTCGGAGCAAACTTAGATTTACTGCCTGCGTCCACTAGACATCCAAAACGTTTCATGAATTTGAGGGACGGAGGGTATCCTTTCACCTTTTCAAACGGACTCATAAACAGATTGGAGGAATGCGGCATGCGATTGTACACAAACACAGAATAATTGAGCGCATGACCCCAAAAGGATAATGGCATTCGTGCAGAGAGTAAGTTTACTCTTATCTTATGTTTAAGTTCTTGATTAACTCTTTCCGCACATCCATTTTGTTGCGGAGTGTGAGGTTGACTTGGCTTCCAGACAATGTCCTCATCAGAGATTAGTTTCTTCATATCTGAAGTCTGAAATTCAAGTCCTCTGTCTGAGCTTATACAGAAGACATTTATGGCCTCGGACGTTATGGAGGATATTTCAAGAAGACACTTCCTGAGAGCCAAGTGAACCTCCTTTTTGTTTCTCAACGTGTAGGCAAACACATATCTGGAGAAACTACAGACAGAAATTACTATGTAGGTATCACCAGAGCGGAAATTTGCCGGGCTGACTGGTCCCATTAAATCTGAAAAAAGAGTAGCAAACGGTTTTTCGGCTTTGTGTCGGACTTGTGTATGTGATTTACGAACAGTGTTTGCCTGATGACAGTCCTCGCACATTGTGATATTATCAGAGAACGTAACGCCTTTCAGTTCTGGTAGGAACTTTTTGGCTGCATTTAAATATTGTTTTGAGGCATGGTTTAGACGGAGATGCCACAAAATATCGGAACACTGTGGTGGACTGAACAATTTGTTGATATTTTCATTATCAAAATTTGAGAGTTTAATGTCAATAGAATCTTGGCTTGTCACGGGTGTGTCGTTACGGACTATAGGAGGACAGGATTCGGCATGCTCCTTAGGCTCCCTCCCAGACGAACCAGGATGCGTTTCCACATCACTCCCTCCCAGCCGAGCACCGACCCGAGAGGAAGTGCAAGGCTGTCCACGGGAAGCAGCCAGGATAGCACCAAGTTTGGGCCTTTTGGCCTCGGACATATCATATAGCGGAGAATTAACGGAATCGGAATGATGGGCGATCGGAAAGTCAACCCACCAGAGCCCCTCGCGGAAATATCCCGATTTGATGACAACACCCGTGTCTGCCTGAATAAAATCGACCTTATTTTTTGAAAACAGAACAGTGATGCCAGCCCGTGCAGTTTTTCGAACAGGGAACAAATTGTGGGACAGGTTAGGACGGTACAGAACACACTGCAGCTGAGCAGGCTGACCATTGTTTATAAAATCAATGTCGCCACAGAAATCAACGGACAGATCGGCGTCGTTGGACGCATTAGCACATTTGAAAGTTCGCGTATCCTGTAGACGGCGGAGGTTACTTAAGTGCTCTTTTGTAGCTGTCATGTGTTCAGTACACCCAGAGTCCACTATAGCCGTAAAACAACTAGAAGTTTCAGCAAAAGATAACGCATTACCTGTACTTCCGGGGTTTTCATGTAGAACATTAATCGGAGCCAGAGGGGTTGGAGGATTCTGAACATGACCAGCTAAAGCATTGATTTTGTTGTCCAGTTCGGATAATTTTAGAGAGAACTTTTCAAAGCTTACCTCCACGGAATGTTTGAAAGTCTCAAGGTACCTGGCTAGGACCTCATCGGATGTCCTGGCGGCATAGAGTCGCAACTCTTCCACGGAAGGGTTCGCGATTCGGGCGGATGAGTCTGATATCTGAAGCGGAATATTACCGCCTGGTTGCCCCGGAACTGCGTCTGGCATCTGGTCGGCGATCCTCTCACGGGCCAGATCTTCAAGATCGTCCGCAATGGAGAATTCGTCGTCGGGGTGGCCACTCATGACGGAGACAGAATATCTGAGATATACGGACGGGAGCAAAAAAAATCTGTAACCAGAAAGCAGTATCACATTCGGGACACACACACCGCACAGACATTGTTTGGATATCATTGACAAAACACTCATTGTCAACATATCTAAAACACCAGCGCTGGATTTTGTTACGGATTATGTGGACCTGAGTCACACGGATACTGAAAAACGGAATCCAAAAGGTTAGTACACAGCTCAATAACGGAACAAGGATCATAACGGACCTCACTCACCCGTAAATGCAATTGGTAGTTTGTTCGAGCATCCGATTTCCGTTTTCTTTCTTCGGTAATTTTACGGACTTGGTCCTCCAAAATGTGCCTTTACTCAGATATATGCTCCAAAGAATTTTATCTCGGATTTACGTATTTTGTTATCACAAATCTACGGACTTTTCTTATTACAGATCTACAGACTTTTTCACAAGTCTACGGACTTTTCTTATTACCGATCTACGGACTTTTTCACAAATCTACGGACTTTTCTTATCACGAATCTCCGGACTTTTTCACAAATCTACGGACTTTTCTTATCACAAAATTTACGGATTTGAGATTGCAAATCGTCAGTTCAACACAAAGTTAGGGATGTGGTAATTTAAAGAAATTACTTATTTCGAAAGGAGCTGTTATGTACCACTCATGGTACATACAGACACCGAAAATTTTATAGCAGAGGAACTGACAGCGGAGAGGCACATTTCGGGCCCTTGCAGATATTTTGAGTTAACAATGATAAGGCTTTTTCGGATCGGAAAAACTCTCCCTGGTGACTGACGGAATACGTGCGGCCTTTCTGCGACGGTTACATAAATATCAACGGACCGTTCTTTACCTCCAGGAAGTTCAAACTGCCCAACGGCTCTTCCCATTGAGTCGCGGCCCTTGGGGGCCTATTGATTATAAAGGCCCCGCTTTTAGATACGTGCTTTATGATTATTCCCGGGCCCGAACATTTAACAACGTTTCACCATTGGGAGCTACGTACCGGGTACCCTAGTCAGATATGACTTTGACGAGAGGAGTAACAAAAATATCGGACGGAACGGAGGTGCACCGGAATCGACCACTCACGAAGTATCCATGTACCACAAAGAATGCATTCTCTTATCGTGATTCATTAATCGTTAGGCGGAACAGAACCGGAAGCCTGTGCACTAAAAGGCCGTGGTCGATCTTTCCTGACTCGGGCTAGTGGCATCACCACTATCGCGCGAACTCGTGCGCACACCCACCTTCAGGGCCAAGGATGGTGTACGACTTCGCCCGGATGCGGATGGCGCTAGGAGACAGAAAGCATAAATTTCATCCGAAGGAATTTAGGTACCATATTCCAATCGGATATCGGACGGAACATAAATAAAAACGCACGGTTTACTCTCTCGATTATGAAATCGATCAGATTTTGTTCACAGGAGAGCTCTACCGGACATTACCGGAACCTGTGAACAGGGCGTTTCAGTCACCCCCTAATCAACACCTTGGTGATGAAACCAGAAAATCCGTCTGAACCTTTATTTGCCATAAAAACCAGTCGGAAACGCTCGAGTAAGTACGTAGTCAGTATTTTGTGAGCAAAACAGTCAGTTTTCGGAGCGACACCTAGCACAGGGGGAAATATAAAAGAAAAAAAAAAATTCAATCCAAAATCGGACCGAAAAATGAACACAGCGAAGGTCCGCCATTTTTCGCGGAGCGTCGATTGCAACCACGATGGCGTTCTCGACAAGGACCAATGTCAAGAAGGAGCCTAGACAATACTCCGGGAGAGAAACCAAATCATTTGTTAACATATTTATCACTGCGACCAAGAATTACTTTAGGGCGTTTATACGCATCTCGATCATTAATTTGCTATAGAAACTTAGTTCAGAAGACGTCTAACGATATCGTGCCAGAACATTGGTTTCAAAAGCGAGGTGAGCGAGGTTTTGTTCGATAGGTTTTATAACGAACTAGCATGACCGCTCGCTTCGCTCGCTATCCGAGATTCGCTGTACGCAGTATCGTACTTAATTCCGACGTTGCACAACTTGGGAGCCCACTGGATATTGGTGCCAAATTTGGTCGATATCCGTCGAGCCATTCAGGAGTTGACCATGGTCGACCATATTTCCGCTATGGTGAAGGGGACCGAAAAATTCCGACGTTGCCCAACTTGGGAGCCTACTGGATATTCGTGCCAAATTTGGTCGATATCCGTCCAGCCATTCAGGAGTTGACCATGGTCGACCATAGTTCCGCTATGGTGAAGGGGACCGAAAAATTCCGACGTTGCCCAACTTGGGAGCCTACTGGATATTTGTGCCAAATTTGGTCGATATCCGTCGAGCCATTCAGGAGTTGACCATGGTCGACCATAGTTCCGCTATGGTGAGGGAATTAAAAATGCGACGTTGCACAACTTGGGAGCCTACTGGATATTCGTGCCAAATTTGGTCGATATCCGTCCAGCCATTCAGGAGTTGACCATGGTCGACCATAGTTCCGCTATGGTGAAGGGGACCGAAAAATTCCGACGTTGCCCAACTTGGGAGCCTACTGGATATTCGTGCCGAATTTGGTCGATATCCGTTGAGCAATTCGGGATTCGACCATGGAGGGGCCCATGGATGCGCTATGGTCGACCGCGGGGGTAGTCCGAAGGGTCGATCGTAGATAGAATTTCACGTAGATTACGAATACGCGATAAAAAATAGGGGTTACCATTTCAATTAACAAAGTTGACCATGGTCGACCATAGTTCCGCTATGGTCAGGGAATTAAAAATGCGACGTTGCACAACTTGGGAGCCTACTGGATATTCGTGCCAAATTTGGTCGATATCCGTCAAGCCATTCAGGAGTTGACCATGGTCGACCATAGTTCCGCTATGGTCAGGGAATTAAAAATGCGACGTTGCCCAACTTGGGAGCCTACTGGATATTTGTGCCAAATTTGGTCGATATCCGTCAAGCCATTCAGGAGTTGACCATGGTCGACCATAGTTCCGCTATGGTCAGGGAATTAAAAATGCGACGTTGCACAACTTGGGAGCCTACTGGATATTCGTGCCAAATTTGGTCGATATCCGTCAAGCCATTCAGGAGTTGACCATGGTCGACCATATTTCCGCTATGGTCAGGGAATTAAAAATGCGCCTACGTTCAACCTGGGAGGCTACCGGATATTGGTGCCAAATTTGGTCGATATCCGTTGAGCCGTTTGGCCGTGAAAAGCCATTCGAGATTCGACCATGGAGGGGCCCATGGATGCGCTATGGTCGACCGCGGGGGTAGCAGAACGGTCGATCGTACACAGAATTTCACGTAGATTACGAATAGGCGATAAAAAATCGGGGTTACCGATCAAATAACGAAGTTGACCATGGTCGACCATAGTTCCGTTATGGTCAGGGAATCGAAAATGCGCCTACGTTCGACTTGGGAGGCTACCGGATATTGGTGCCAAATTTGGTCGATATCCGTCGAGCCGTTTGGCCGTGAAAAGCAATTCGGGATTCGACCATGGAGGGGCCCATGGATGCGCTATGGTCGACCGCGGGGGTAGTCCGAAGGGTCGATCGTAGATAGAATTTCACGGAGATTACGAATACGCGATAAAAAATAGGGTTACCATTTCAATTAACGAAGTTGACCATGGTCGACCATAGTTCCGCTATGGTGAGGGAATTAAAAATGCGACGTTGCACAACTTGGGAGCCTACTGGATATTCGTGCCAAATTTGGTCGATATCCGTCCAGCCATTCAGGAGTTGACCATGGTCGACCATAGTTCCGCTATGGTGAAGGGGACCGAAAAATTCCGACGTTGCCCAACTTGGGAGCCTACTGGATATTTGTGCCAAATTTGGTCGATATCCGTCGAGCCATTCAGGAGTTGACCATGGTCGACCATAGTTCCGCTATGGTGAGGGAATTAAAAATGCGACGTTGCACAACTTGGGAGCCTACTGGATATTCGTGCCAAATTTGGTCGATATCCGTCCAGCCATTCAGGAGTTGACCATGGTCGACCATAGTTCCGCTATGGTGAAGGGGACCGAAAAATTCCGACGTTGCCCAACTTGGGAGCCTACTGGATATTCGTGCCGAATTTGGTCGATATCCGTTGAGCAATTCGGGATTCGACCATGGAGGGGCCCATGGATGCGCTATGGTCGACCGCGGGGGTAGTCCGAAGGGTCGATCGTAGATAGAATTTCACGTAGATTACGAATACGCGATAAAAAATAGGGGTTACCATTTCAATTAACAAAGTTGACCATGGTCGACCATAGTTCCGCTATGGTCAGGGAATTAAAAATGCGACGTTGCACAACTTGGGAGCCTACTGGATATTCGTGCCAAATTTGGTCGATATCCGTCAAGCCATTCAGGAGTTGACCATGGTCGACCATAGTTCCGCTATGGTCAGGGAATTAAAAATGCGACGTTGCCCAACTTGGGAGCCTACTGGATATTTGTGCCAAATTTGGTCGATATCCGTCAAGCCATTCAGGAGTTGACCATGGTCGACCATAGTTCCGCTATGGTCAGGGAATTAAAAATGCGACGTTGCACAACTTGGGAGCCTACTGGATATTCGTGCCAAATTTGGTCGATATCCGTCAAGCCATTCAGGAGTTGACCATGGTCGACCATATTTCCGCTATGGTCAGGGAATTAAAAATGCGCCTACGTTCAACCTGGGAGGCTACCGGATATTGGTGCCAAATTTGGTCGATATCCGTTGAGCCGTTTGGCCGTGAAAAGCCATTCGAGATTCGACCATGGAGGGGCCCATGGATGCGCTATGGTCGACCGCGGGGGTAGCAGAACGGTCGATCGTACACAGAATTTCACGTAGATTACGAATAGGCGATAAAAAATCGGGGTTACCGATCAAATAACGAAGTTGACCATGGTCGACCATAGTTCCGTTATGGTCAGGGAATCGAAAATGCGCCTACGTTCGACTTGGGAGGCTACCGGATATTGGTGCCAAATTTGGTCGATATCCGTCGAGCCGTTTGGCCGTGAAAAGCAATTCGGGATTCGACCATGGAGGGGCCCATGGATGCGCTATGGTCGACCGCGGGGGTAGTCCGAAGGGTCGATCGTAGATAGAATTTCACGGAGATTACGAATACGCGATAAAAAATAGGGTTACCATTTCAATTAACGAAGTTGACCATGGTCGACCATAGTTCCGCTATGGTGAGGGAATTAAAAATGCGACGTTGCACAACTTGGGAGCCTACCGGATATTCGTGCCAAATTTGGTCGATATCCGTCGAGCCGTTTGGCCGTGCATAGAAGGACAGACACACACACACACAGACAGACAGAGATCCGTTTTTATAATAATATATAGTAGAGATATTACTGAATCAGATAGACTTACATATTTGGTGAAGTCAATAACAAACGAGTGTTCTTGATATACGGAATCCTTGTATTTCGGAGAGACAAAACCGCATATGAATTTGTATGATTGCACTGAAAACAGTATTACGCTGAAAAGGCTGTGCAGCAGAAGGCGGAGCAGAACAGAGTGAGGCGACTGCCTTTCAAGAACAAAAGAATTGGACGATGTGCCAACTTGATCACATGCGGAACTACTTGTTTTCGAACATTCGGAATTATACATATTACATGAAGGAGTATAATTATACTGAGTAATTATATGATTATCTAGTTAGAATTATACATCGGATTATTTTGATTATATGTGTTGTTATTCAACAAAAAGTCCTGTTTATGGAGGATTGAACAAAGAGTCTATTTCATGGAGGAACAACACAATTAGTAGTGTGTCGGGTATGCTATAGGAACGCTACTGTACATTGGAGGTCTTGCCGAGAAGACTACTTTTTAATAGTTTATTATTCTACTGGACATACCTACAGAAATGTTGGCTGTTCATTTATTGTTTCATTAATGTGAGGTAATTTAAATAGATATTTCTGATAGTTTCCACCAATTTTGGCCCCCAAAACCCATTAGGTACGCTCCTTTTGGTTTATTATTCCGTGAATAATACACCTATGTAATCGCTTAGCAAAAAATTTTTATAACGACCCCTCAAAATTTTTTCTTTTCCGTTTCATGGTGCGTAGATTCCAAAAATGTAATGTCCGTCCGCCGTATCACGTGTACAGGCTTCATTTTCGGTCTAAAAAATTCGTTCTTTCGCACAAATGCTCCATTTGGGCCCTAGATGTGTCCCGAAACTTTTCAGCCCGATCGGAATATACCCAGGGGTGTTATGAGTGAAAATGTGTGTAAAAATAGGTACTTTTGGCGTTTTAGCAACATGTTAGTAACATGAACTTTTGAGGTATCGTTTTCCATGTATTTGGGACGAGAAGACAGAAAATCAAGTCGATTTTGACCAAAGAGTGGAAAATTGAGGTTCTACCAAATGTTCAGTTCCCAAAATTGATTTTTCGTGAGTCAAAAACCTGGGATATCGTCTGAAATCACAATCAGATTGTATAATAACACTAGAAAAAGTCTCAACATGTGGATCGAGACGACTAAATGGCACTACCAATGGTTATTGTGTGTTACTGACGATGGTTTGATCACCGAAACCGGTATAACAGTGTTTTTTGCGTTTTTCGTGTATTCGTGGAAATAGACTATTTTTCAATAACTCCGTTTTTCTTTGAAATGGGCTTCCACGATTTCGTCGCGAGTGATTTAGTTCGTACTCCAGCCTACCCCAGCGGAAAAGTCCCGATCAATAGTAACAAGATTGCTGATATTTAGAAGATCATGCAGTATATTCCAGAAGAGCATGCTGCATTCTACGCTGAAATCGTCATTTGGTCAGCAAAATGGTCCTGAGCGCAGCGATGATTATGTTTTTGAAGAATGACCAACAAAACAAGATATGCCAAACAAAAAAAAAACTGATTTTGAAGAATTTTTAGTGCTCTGTTTCTTCTAATTTTTCAAAAATAAACATTTCTAAGTTTTTTAAATTTTATAGCAACTGTGTTCCTTAATTTAACAACTTCCCGGGTTGCCAAAACTATATGGAGTAATTTATCATGATTTCAGAACGCCAGCAATTCGAAAAAAGTGAGGCAGTACACGATTTTTTTTAAAAAGGCGTAAGTCCATGAGACAGAGCAGCAAATGATGACCCCTAGGTGGGGGTATAAAAATCTGGACAAATATGTGAAACATGTCAAATCGATTGCTGTGACAGGGAAAAATTAGTTTCTTCCACAATTTTACCAAGAGCAGCATACAGGAAGCCCTTTTAGAAAAAACCGATTCATTTGGGAAAGAATGACCTTACCTAACGTGTTTTGGGGGCCAAAGATGGTGGAAACCATTAGAAATAGCTATTCGAATTATTTCACGTGAAAGAAACAATAAATGAACAGCCAGCATTTCTGTAGGTCCAATAGAATAATAAACCCATGTGACAAGGACATTGCAGCGTTTTTGCGTTTTAGCAACATGTTAGTAACATGAGCTTTTGAGGAATCGTTTTCCATGTTTCTGGGTAGGAGAAGACCGAATTTGAAGTCGATTTTGACCAACGAGTGGAAAATCGAGGTTCTACCAAATGTTCAGCTCCCAAAATTGATTTTTCGTCAGTCAAAAACCTGGAAAATCGTCTGAAATCACCATCAATTTGTATAATATCACTGGAAGTTGTGTCAACACGTGGATCAAGACGATTGAATGGCACTATCAATGATCAAAGATAAATTGAAAAAAAAAAAAAAAACTGCAAAGTCCTTGTCACATGGGTTTATTATTCTACTGGACATACCAACAGAAATGCTGGCTGTTCATTTATTGTTTCTTTCATGTAAAATAATTGAAATAGCCATTTCTGGTGGTTTCAACCAATTTTGGCCCCCAAAACTTGAATTAGGTACGTACGCTCCTTTATTTTTTTTATTTTTTTTTCAAATTATCTTTGATTGTTGGTAGGTAGTGCCATTTAATCGTCTTGATCCACGTGTTGATACTACTTCCAGTGTTATTCTACAAACAGATGGTGATTTTAGACGATGTCGCAGGTTTTTGACTCTTAAAAAAATCAATTTTGGGAGCTGAACATCTGGTACTACCTCAAATTTCCACTCCTTGGTCAAAATCGACTTCATATTCGGTCTTCTCGTCTCCAAAAACTGGGAAAACGATGTCCCAAAAGCTCATGTTACTAACCTATTACTAAAACACAAGGAGTACCTATTTTTACACACATTTTCACTCATTACACCCCTGGGTATATTCCGATCGGGCTGCAAAGTTTCGGGACAGAACTAGGGCCCAAATGGAGCATGTGTGCGAAAGAACGATTTTTTTAGACCGAAAATGAAGCCGGCACACGTGATACGGCGGACGGCGTACGGTGTACGGCGGACGGACATTGCATTCTTGGAATCTACGCGCCTTGAAACAGAAAAGAAAACTTTTGAGGGGGTGTTATAACAATTTTTTTTTGAGCGAATACAGAGGTGTATTATTCACAGGATAATAAACCAAAAGGAGCGTACCTAATTCGATTTTTATGGGCCACAGATGGTTTAAACCACCAGAAATAGCTATTTCAATAATTCACATAAAATAAACAATAAATGATCAGCCAACATTTCTGTAGGTATGTCCAGTAGAATAATAAACCCATTTGACAAGGACTTTGCAGCGTTTTTTTTTTAAAATTATCTTTGATCATTGGTAATGCCCTCTAATCATCTTGATCCATGGGTTGACCCTTTTTCTAGTGTTATAATACAAATTTAAGGATGATTTCAGACGATTCACCAGGTTTTTGAATAATAAAAAATCAATTTTGAGAGCTCAACATTTGGTAGAACCTCAATTTTCCACTCTTTGGTCAAAATCGACTTCATATTCGGTCATCTCGTTCCCAAAACATGGAAAACGATATCTCAGAAGCTCATGTTACCAACATCTTGCTAAAACGCAAAAAGTACCTATTTTTATACACATTTTCACTCATATGGGGTGTTATTTAAAAAAAATTTAAAAAAAAGGAGCGTACCTACCTTATTTGTGTTTTAGGGGCCAAAATTAATGGAAACCATCCGGAATAGCTATTTCGATTATTACGCATGAAAGAAACTATAAATGAACAGCCAACATTTCAGTAGGTATGTCCAATAGAATAATAAACCCATGTGACAAGAAGGACTTTGCAGCGTTTGTGTTTTGTAGGTAACTAGTTAGTAACATGAGCTTTTGAGGTATCGTTTTCCATGTTTTTGGGGACGAGAAGACCGAACATGAAGTCGATTTTGACCAAAGAGTGGAACATTTTGGTTCTAACAAATGTTCAGCTCCCAAAATTGCATTTTTATGAGACAAAAACTTGGGAAATCGTCTGAAATCCCCATCAATTTGTATAATAACACTGGAAGTAGTATCAACACGTGGATCAAGATCCACGTGGGCCAATGATCAAAGGTAATTTGAAAAAAAAACGCTGCAAAGTCTTTGTCACATGGGTTTATTATTCTATTGGACGTACCTACAGAAATGTTGGCTGTTCATTTATTGTTTCTTTCATGTGCAACAATTGAAATAGCTATTTCTGATGGTTTCCACCAATTTTGGCCCCCGAAACACGAATAAGGTACCGTCTACGCTTTTTTTTTTTTTTTTAATAAATTATCTCTGATCATTGATAGTACCATTTTATCGTCTTGATCCACCTTTTGACACTTTTTCCAGTGTTATTCTACTAATTGATGGTGATTTCAGACGATTTCGCAGGTTTTTGACTCATAAAAAATCAATTTTGGGGGCTGAACATCTGGTACAACCTCAATTTTCCACTCTTTGGTCAAAATCGACTTTATATTCGGTCTTCTCGTCCAGAAAAACATGGAAACCGATACCTCAAAAGCTCATGTTACCAATATGTTGCTAAAACGCAAAAAGTACCTATTTTTACACACATTTTCACTCATAACACCCCTGGGTGTATTCCGATCGGGCTGAAAAGTTACGGGACACAACTAGGGCCCAAATGGAGCATGTGTGCGAAAGAACGAATTTTTTAGACCGAAAATGAAGCCTGTACACGTGATACGGCGGACGGCTGACGGCGGACGGACATTGCATTTTTGGAATCGACGCACCTTGAAACGTAAAAGAAAAAAGTTTGAGGGGGTTTCATAAAAATTTTTTGCTGAGCGAATACATAGGTGTATTATTCACAGAATAATAAACCAAAAACGCTGTAAAGTCCTTGTCACATGGGTTTATTATTCTATTGGACCTAAATAAATGCTGGCTGTTCATTTATTGTTTCATTCATGTGAAATAATTGAAATAGCTATTTCTGATGTTTTCCAACAATTTTGGCCCCTAAAACACGAATAATTAGGTAGTACGCTCCTTTTTTTTCTTCTTCAAGGTATGCTTGATCATTGGTAGTGCCAATTAATCGTCTTGATCCACATGTTAACACTTTTGGTTTATTATTCTGTGAATAATACACCTATGTAATCGCTCTGCAAATATTTTCTATAAAACCCCCTCCAAATTTTTTCTTTTCCGTTTCAAGGTGCGTAGATTCCAAAAACGCTGCAAAGTCCTTGTCACATGGGTTTATTATTATTTTGGACTTTTGGAAATACCTACAGAAATTTTGGCTGTTCATTTATTGTTTCTTTCATGCGCAATAATCTAAATAGCTATTTCTGATGGTTTCCATTAATTTTGGCCCCTAAAACACAAATTAGGTATACGCTCCTTTTTTTCAACTATCTTTGATCATTGGTAGTGCCATTTAATCGTCTTGATCCACGTGTTGACACTTTTTCCAGTGTTATTATAAAAACTGATGGTGATTTCAGACGATTTCCCAGGCTTTTCGCTCACAAAAAATCAATTTCTGGAGCTGAACATTTGGTAGAACTCAACTTTCCACTCTTTGGTCAAAATCGACTTCATATTCGGTCTTCTCGTTCCCAAAAACATGGAAAACGATATCTCAGAAGCTCATGTTACCAATATGTTGCTAAAACGTAAAAAGTACCTATTTTTACACACATTTTCACTCATAACACCCCTGGGTATATTCCGATCGGGCTGAAAAGTTTCGGCACACATCCAGGGCCCAAATGGAGCATTTGTGCGAAAGAACGAATTTTTTAGACCGAAAATGAAGCCTGTACACGTGATACGGCGGACGGACATTACATTTTTGGAATCTACGCACCTTGAAACGGAAAAGAAAAAATTTTGAGGGGTCGTTATAAAAATTTTTGCTTAGCGATTACATAGGTGTATTATTCACAGAATAATAAACCAAAAGGAGCGTACCTAACTCAAGTTTTGGGGGCCAAAATTGGTGGAAACCACCAGAAATAGCTATTTCAATTATTATACACGAATGAAACAATAAATGAACAGCCAACAGTTCTGTAGGTCCAATAGAATAATAAACCCATGTGACAAGGATTTTGCAGCGTTTTTGGAATCTACGCTCCTTGAAACGGAAAAGAAAAAATTTTAAGGGGTGTTATAAATATTTGTTGCTGAGCGAATACATATTAGGTGCATTATTCACACAATAATAAACCGTACTGTCTCCCGCGTTCGCCCGCTTGAAAACACAGTGTCTAGTCTTCTCTCCTTGACGATTTGATTATAGCATTTTCTGCTCAAGTGAAATCTTTTAGCGAATTTGGCCTTGTTCCAAAACTTGTTGATTGTAGAAATAGGGGTTTTCGAGGGATTATTGAGGTTTTAGTGAACATGAGCTTGTGAGGTATCGTGCTCCATGTTTTTTAGGGCGAGAAGACCGAATATTAGGTTGATTTTGACCGAAAAGTGAAGAATTGAGGTTGTAACGAAGGTTAAGCTCCCGAAATTCATTTTTTATTAGTAAAAAACATGGGAAATTGTCTGAAATCACCATACATTTGTATAGTAACATTGAAAGCAGTATCACCAGGTGAAACAATACAATTAAATGGTATCAATGATCAAAACATCTGGTTAAAAAAAAGCCGCGCCTATTTCATGTTATTGGGGGCCAAAATTGGTGAAACCATCAAAAATAGCCATTTCATTACTTGCACATTAAAGAAACAATAAATGAACAGCCAACATGTCTTTTCGTATGTCTATTGGAATAATGAACTCATGTGACGACTTTGTAGCGTTTTTCATATGAATATAGGTACATGTGTGAATGCGTGCGCGCGCGCGCGTGTGTGTGTGTGTGTGTGTGTGTGTGTGTGTGTGATTCCGCAAGAAAAGTCTCATGGCAATGTAGTTCTTGAACAGAAAAATCCGTCTACGCACGAAATTCCCCAGCCCGATCGCACTGTTCGCAGTTGTCCAAATTTGCACATTTTTGGTTCAAAAAATCAAAACAAAAAGGATTTCAGCAACATAGGCATGCGGGGTGTTGTCAATCATGTTTCAGAGGGTACTGAATCGATCACAACTAGTTCCAGTCCGATTAGGCACATCCAGCGTACTGAATTTACGAAATAATTGTAATTCTTATTCCAAAAAAAGGCATATTTTCTGTGTAGGCATGTGAGGCGTCGTTTACCATGTATGTTTGGTCGCTGAATCGATTTCGAATAGTTTCAGCACGTTCAAACTGCATCGTATTATCAAAATCACAATTTTTTTGTTCAAAACACCTAAAAATGATTTTTTTTTACATAATTTTTCTGCACGACGTGCCACTCTGGTCTCAACACTTGCCCATTCAGGCCGTGATGAGTGCTCTGGCAGATGACCATGAATTTAAATTCTCAGTTTCCCCAAAAAATTTCTTTGAGAATTCGTTCTTTAAGCCATGCTGCATGCCTGTTTTCAACCTTAATTACAGGCTTTCAACTCGCGCTGTCCATATGGGTCAAAAGTAATAGATTTTTTGCTTACTTCCTAGGTATGTCCAACTGATCCATCTTCGATGACAATATTCATCATGAATCGACCATGAAGCCTGCGATACTTACTTTATCTTCGACATTAATTAATTAACTAACCATCTTTAAAAGTAAAATAATTATTATCTCCTAACACCCCACGCGTTTTTAGTCATAAAAAATGCCGATTGTTACCGGGCAGCAGAAAGAAGTTGCTATATTCCCTTTAGAACATTTCAAAATAAAAGCGTGGTCCTGAAATGTAGAGATGTTCTATGGTTATTGAGGTTTGGTCGGTGAAATAATGCTATGTTTATCCTAACGTTTCGACGTTTTTTTCGTCATTTTCAAGGAATCTACAAATAAATAAATGTATGCCATTATTAGTCGAAGCTGAATAGTATAAGAGTGCAGTAGCTATACGCAGAGTTACCTATATACCATAATTTCAAGTAACAGTAGTAACTGAAATTGTCGTTATATAAGTTACCTACTCCTGTGTGTACCTGCCAACCATGTAAGTAACAGCCTTATTCAGTACAGATGTAAGGTTCAGTATAGATGTAAGAAACTAACTTATGGTTTTCGTATTCAATTCATTCATATCCAATTCATTCATATTCAATTCAACTACACATGGCTCTTATATTACTCAGACTATGAATGGCATATTTCGATTTATTTGAAGATTCCTTGAAAATTACGAAATAAAGCGTCGAACGTTGGAATAAACATCGCATTATTTCACCAACCGAACCTCAGATTATAAAACTTCTCTATATATGTTTATACAGGCTTATATTCGTGTATGTTTATATAAAATTTAGGGATGAATTCTCTGAACCGGATTTGCTTATTAAAAAAATGTCAAAAATTCATGTTCTGAAAAATTTCGGACCCATTGCAATACCTGGATTCATTTTCTCTGAAAATTTTTATGAACCAAGTCAACCAAGTGAACCAAGTCAACCAAGAGTAGGTACATAGCTTTTATGGATCTCAGATGAGCCGTTCTAAGGTGCCAAGGTATCGCTGGGCCTATTCACCCCGTTTCACGGTATAAGAAACCTCATGGAAAGATCATAATAACCGCAGGGAAAGACTGAGACCAATGACACTTCGTGGCCCATCGCAGACGCGAATAACGGAATAACCGACTAATTCGGTAACCGTTTAAGTGCGGCTGAAGTGAGTCAGTTGATAAAGTGGCGGGGAGCCGTGAAAGACTGAAGAAGTCATTCCTTATTTAGGTTAATAAGCCGTTTCTCCACCGGATTTTACGGGCGTTGGGGTTTGCTGTTTTATGGGACTGAACGCCTCCTGTTCGAGCCCCCGAGACGGACTCATTCAATAGGAATAATTTTTCTTCGCTCCCGCTTCGTTATGCACCCATTACTTAATGCCCTGAAAAATGATGACCCTTCTTATGAATGTAGAGATTCCACTTTTTTTTCTCTCTTTTTTAAAAGAACAATATAGGTACCTAATTTCAAACGAATAATCAAACTAATAGGTAGTCGTTCAGATTCAGATAACAAAATAATCAAACTAATAATCGTTCAGATTCAGATAACAAAAATTCCAACGTAATTATTATGTTGATAATAAATAATCAAACTAATAATCGTAATTATTATGTTAATAACGTAAGTGTAATAACGTAATTATTATGTTGATAATAAATAATCAAACTAATGATCGTTCAGATTCAGATAACAAAATAATCAAACTAATAATCGTTCAGATTCAGATAACAAAAATTGCAACGTAATTATTATGTTGATAATAAATAATCAAACTAATAATCGTAATTATTATGTTGATAATAAATAATCAAACTAATAATCGTAATTATTATGTTAATAACGTAAGTATAATAACGTAATTATTATGTTGATAATAAATAATCAAACTAATGATCGTTCAGATTCAGATAACAAAATAATCAAACTAATAATCGTTCAGATTCAGATAACAAAATTTCCAACGTAATAATAACGTAATTATTATGTTGATAATAAATAATCAAACTAATAATCGTTCAGATTCAGATAACAAAACTTCCAACGTAATTATTATGTTGGTAATAAATTGTTCCACTCAAATAAATAATAATCGTTACATTAAAATTAGGTAGTAGCAGGTCCATCCACTAAAACTTACCGAGAGATAGACAACTTACCGGGAGTTATGTAACATCTTCCGGCATCTTCCTACGTTATGTAACGCCTTCCGGCATCTTTCCATAACTCATTATCAACTATTTGTAAACATGTAAACATGTCAACATGTAAACAGGCTATTAGATATATAAACCCCTTGTAAAGAGGCCTTTGGGTCTTTCCGACTCCAGTCTTGTCATAGCTCTCATCTCCGTCAGTTGTCCTTTCTCAATAAAGGTCCGTTTTAAAAATAGCAAGTTGCTTACTCTTCACATAACTGGCGCCCGAACAGGGACCCTGCTGAAAGGACTTGTGCTTACGCCAAAATTGTGTGCCGTGATTGACGAACTCTACACTGCTTAGTACACGTGAGAGTAATTAACGCGAATTGCTGAGCGTTTCTGCGAGGAATCAACGTGGACTGTCGTGTTCATCCACACACTGGAACTTCAGGGACGAGAAGAGAGAAGACGGAACACTGGATCGCAAGGACCCCACAGCTTTTTGTGCCGGCGGTGGTGAAATAAAGGTAGGCTCAAACATCATTAAACCGAAAAAATTTTATCTACCTGACGAAATGTCTCCGTATCAAATCAGAAAAGAAGACTACGAACACATTCCAGAGTATGACGGGAATCCAGTAGAAGTAGAATTCTTCTGTTCCATCATCCAGGAAGTGTATTCGCGTGTTTGTGGACCTAACATTGATGCTACGGACCGAGCCCAAAATCATAATATTCTGCTGCACAAAATTTTTTGTAAATTGACTGGTCCAGCTAGATCTTTAATCGTTACCCGAAAAATAACGACAGTAACTGAATTAATTGTATTATTGAAAGCTAATTTCGCTGATAGAAGAACTTATGAGTCACTCAAAGAGGAATTGTACACTCTCAAATTGCACCCACGAGAAGATCCAGTTGATTTTGTAAATCGAATCCAGGATATTAGAAATTTAATTTACATTCGAACCAGACTGGACTATCCAGATCAGAGTGACAGAGATTTGAAATTTTTCATGTCTCGAGTTGATGGTGAGGCGATCATGCATTTTTATAACAATGTTCCCCTTTTACTGGCTAATCATATCATGGCCTGACGCTCCATTATTCATAACAACTGTGGTTTTATTTTGAAAAATCTATCTAGACCAAAGCCTCCAACCCTCAATTCTAAAGTACAAAGATTTAATTCAGGAGGCGATAGGAGAAATGTTCCTCCCTATCAACATTTTTTCAACCGCCCTTCTTATTCACAGCCAGCGCCTAGGTATCCTGGGAATCCTGAGAATAACCGACTTTCAGGATATCAAGGTCTATATCACGGTCCATCGAGATTTGGGTACAATACCCCATTCAACCTTCCACAGTTTCCTCAACAGCAACCTAACTACTCTCCTTTCCCTCAACAGCAACCCAACTCCTCTTCTCAACCATCCCCGTATATATCCCAAAACACTGTTAGTATGCGTACGGCTAGACCCACTAATCAACGCTATAACTTCCGTAATCGCATTGGCCCTAATGAGCTAAACCATATTGAGGATGGGGACTTGGAATCGCCATATGACACGTCAGAAAATGAAGCCGAAAATTTCGAGGAGGAAGATGAATGCTCCTATATGATCGAAAACGAAGATCAAAATCGGTTTCAACAACTAGAACAACAAATTAATGAGTTAAATGGTAAATTCGATTCTTTTTTAGAGCTTTCCAGTCAACAAAGCAAAGATCCACCGAATCAAAACGGTCAGAAATCCAACCAGTTGTCTAGGAACTCAATGAAATGAGTAAATCACTTCTCTATTTCATTGACCCCGACGGAAACAAATGGCTTGTCGATACTGGATCTAAGCACAATTATATAAGACCAAATCATGCTCAAAACCTTCCTAAATTTTCTGAAGATTTCGTAGTAAAAACCCCTGCTGGAGAATCTCGAGGTCAACATTATGTTCTCCTTAATTTAGCTTCAATTTTAGGGCGAAATTGTGAAATTAAATGTTACGTCTATGATTTTTCCGACAGATATGATTTCTTAATTGGCAAAGATACATTGCAAGAAATGAGAGCTCAATTAGATCTGCATAAAAATGAATTACGGAGCGGTAACAGGAAAGTAAAACTGTATGAATATATACAAAACCCCGAATTATCCCTGCCTGAAGGATATCACATACTTCACATACCAGTAACGTCCAAAGATAAAATAGTACTAATCCCAGAACAAAATAATGAATTCTATCATATTCAGGAAGGCATAGCTGAAATTCGCTTCAACCAAGTTCAAATTCCAGTTAACATTAAAAGTAATCAATGCAGAGAAGTTTCAATTTCCGTTGTCTTTTCCATTGAACCCCTACCTGACTCTTTAGATAAAAAGCGACTGGAAGAAATCAAAAATGAGGTACCCAAGCTTATAAGAACCGATCACATGAATCCAGAGGAAAAGGATAAAATCATAGAACTTGTTAAAAAATATCCAGAAATAGTTTTGCGTGACGGTGACCTCTTATCTTGTACTAACATCTTAAAACATAAAATTTTAAACACAGATGATACCCCAGTATATACCAAAAACTACCGCTATCCTCTAGCCTTTCGCGAAGACGTCAAAAACGAAGTTGAAAAATTACTAAGAAACAAAATAATCAGAGACTCAAATTCGCCTTATAACTCTCCTATTTGGGTTGTCCCCAAGAAACCGGACGCTTCAGGGAAACGCAAGGTTCGTATGGTTATAGATTATAGGAAACTAAATTCAAAGACTCAGGAGGACAAGTTCCCGTTACCCAATATCGAAGATTTGTTCAGTAAGATCGGTAAAGCGACATATTTTTCAGCAATAGATCTAGCAAGTGGTTTCCACCAAATAGAAATGGAAGACGAATCCATCCCTAAGACAGCATTTTCAACAGAGCAAGGCCATTTCGAATTTCTTCGGATGCCATTCGGTTTGAAAAACGCTCCCCCCACGTTTCAGCGCGCGATGAATTTAATCTTTGCCAGCATGCCCAATGTCCTCGTGTACATGGACGACATAATTATTTTCTCCAATAACTTGACCGAACATTTAAAACATCTTGAGGCCGTATTTAAAAAATTAAAAGAGCACAATTTGAAAATTCAAATAGACAAAACAGAATTCTTCAAAAGAGAATTATTATATTTGGGCCATATTATTTCAGAAGACGGAGTCAGACCCAATCCCGCTAAAGTTCAAGCGATCAAAGATTTCCCTTTACCAAAAACACAGAAACAGATTAAGCAGTTCTTAGGTCTTACAGGATATTACCGTAAAATGATAAAGAATTACGCAAAAATTGCCCAGCCTCTTTCCAATGCTCTGCGCAAAAATGCCACCTTAAATCCAGAAGACCCCAAATATATTCAAGCCTTCGAACAATTAAAAGAATTATTACAAAACGAACCAATTTTACAGTTGCCCGATTTCAATAAACCATTTATCCTAACCACGGATGCATCAAACTTTGCCATCGGAGCTGTCCTATCGCAAAACTTTAATGGTAAGGATCTTCCAATAGCCTATGCCTCAAGAACGTTAAGCCGCACAGAAGAAAAGAAACCTGTCATTCACAAAGAATTATTGGCGATAGTCTGGGCCTGCAAACATTTTCGTCCGTATTTATATGGTCGCAAATTTTTATTGCGCACTGACCATAAACCACTACAATGGCTACACAATATCCGAGAACCAAATTCACAGTTATTTGCCTGGAAATGTTTACTAGCTGAATATGACTTTGACATTCAATATTTAAAAGGAAAAAGTAATGTTGTCGCGGACGCTCTGTCTCGCAATCCAGTCCATGAAGTTCATGTCAACGAAACCAATGAGAAAACAAATCCACCAGCAGTATGGGATAAACCAGAACAAAATAGATTTATCCAAATGACTGACCCTATAATTCTAGAAAACGTAAACGGAAATGATGACGATAGCCTTGCAACCATACATTCACAGGAAAGCAGTAGACAACAAATTCAAATCATTGAAGACAAAAACAAATGTATTAATATAGAAAAACTGCAAATCATTCTAGACCGTGGAAATCCTAAAGATAATCAAGTAAAGACGATTTTCAATCATAAAAAACGTTATTACATTTATGCTATCTCCACGGAAGATCTACTGGCCTCATTACTTGAATATTTGCAACCAAATAAAACCTTTGGAGTATATTGCAGCCCTAAAAATGCCAACGATTTAAACAACAAAATTTATGATACCCTATTCCAGTTCAAAATTTAGTAGAAGAATACTTCAGGGATGTCCGAATCCGCTACTTTACATTAGCATTAGATATCGAATCCGAAGAAGAACAACGGGAAATTATCCATCAAAAACACATAGGTAAAACCTGCGAGGGATCAATGTTTTGTATTTTGAATTAAAAAGACGCTATTACTGGCCTCGTATGCTTGACAAAATCACGGATTATGTTAATCAATGTGAAACCTGTCGAGTAATCAAATACGACCGACATCCTCCAAACCCTCTTTATGAAAAAACTCCGACACCCCTCTCTCCTTTTGAAACTATAGAAATGGATGTATTTTACCAAGAGCAAACTCCTTTCCTCTCCATTCTTGATTGTTTTTCAAAACATTTATTAAATTTCAGCCTCTCCAACACCAATCCGAATGAAATAATCGATAAACTATCGGATTATCTTCAAATATTTCCCAGTCCAAAAATAATCATCTGTGACAATGGTAGCGAATTTGCAAACCGTGGCTTAACAAACTTCCTTCAGTCACAAGATATTGAACTTCATTTAACTACTCCAAATTATCACAATTCCTTAGGCCTAATTAATAGAGCTCACTCCACCATAAGGGAAATAGCTAATACCCTGAAACAAAGAAACCCCTCATACACTCCCCAAAAGCTAATCAAACTTGCTACTATAGCCTATAACAACACCCCGAGCAGCCTAACTAAACTAACTCCAAATGAAACTGCATTTGGTACTAGCTCAAGAACTACCTTTGAAGAAACCAAAAATAGACTCATCCTTGAAGAAAGAACTCATCAGTTACAAAAAGAGCGAGAGGAAATACAAAATGCTATTAAACGAATATTAGAAAAAGAAAAGGAACAAAGAACTGAAAAACTAAATAGCAACAGAGACAACATCGACATTTCCCCCGGAAATCAATTTATTCGCATTCCCGAAAGGCATAAGAATCAACCAAGGTACACAAAGGTATTATATGACCCCGAAAAAAGAATAGCAACCAAAAGGAAGCGACAATTTAAAGCTCATCCTGCTCAATTCAAAAGACCTCCCAAGAAGAAGCTCTCCAAACAATCAAGCATCCTCGATTTCTATAAATCCACCTCCTCTCCGTCTGTTTCAGAAACGGTACGAGATGACAGTTCATCCTCTAATACTCTTGCCCCCTCTACTACTGCACCTACTCCAATGCCTGGATGCAGTCACTATTCATAATCTCACTGGGAGCCCAGGAGTTCTACCTGTGAAAATTCAAAATACCTTTGTCATTGGCCCGTATTACACATATACCCATCATTTAGACGTAAGCCGTTTTGAGAACGAACTCCAAATTATTCAAAATATCTTAAAACGTATTCCTTCTCAGATTTCGAACTTTGGATATACAAGCCACAGTGAAAATCTAATCCAAGACATTCAGGACAAATTAGAAAATTTACTTGTCGATCATAAACTTCGCTACAAAAGAGGAATATATTTAATGGATTAGGAACAGCTATCTCCTGGATCACAGGAAATTTAGATGCAAATGATAAAGAGCGATATGATAACCTAATACAGCAAATTGAAAAGAAAGAAACTATAATGGAAACCGAATTAGGTAACTCCATAGGAGTCAACCAACAACTCATAACAGAATTCAATAAGGACCTGAATATAATTAATGCAAACTCGAAAAAAGCCCATCAATATTTCCTTTTTGCTCAAAACATAACGGATACCGTTCAAACGGAACAAAAATATATTCTATTACTCCTCAATTTAATGTTGATGAAAGAAAAAATCAGTGATATTAGCCAAAGCCTTGAGTTTTGTAAAATGAACACCCTTCATTCCTCAATCCTTACTCCGTCAGAACTATCCCATCTGATCCAAAATGCCCAGATCTCTCTTATATCAACAAATCCAAGCATCCTTTGGGAACTTAGTAAAGTCCACTGTTCACTCACTACAAATAAAATTCATTACTTCATACAACTTCCTCTTATGACAACACCCAGAGAAACGTATTTTCTCCTGTCACATCCTCATGAGACTCCAAACAGAATTACGACTATTATACCTAAGGAGACGTTTATACTCAAAGCAAATACTGCTTTCTATTCATCAGAAAATTGTATTTTCTTAAACGAAAACTTTTATTGTTACGAATCTAATACTCATATTGTAAATAATACTTGTATCAAAACAATCCTAGAAAACAGTACCACTCTTTCCTGTACTGTAACTGAAATTAATGCTCAGCATTTTCTGAGATATGTGCCGATATTAAATTACTATGTATCCTTTAAAGAACCTATGATGATTGTTGTAAAAAATGGCACATTCAAAACTATTAAATTATTTACTGTAAGTTTAATTAAACTAGACTTAGATGAAGGAATTCTTAACGATTTTGAGGAATACTTTGAGAAACCTCCAACTGACCTTTTCTCAGTACCCTTTGTCAATCTATCAAAAACTCACTATACATTTTATGACTTGCCCCAGCTAAACAAGTCGACTACTAATTTCATACCCTTCTTTATGGACTCAGGTCCTACCACAAATCTTTTGACGTATGGTTTACTAGGTGCTTTCCTCCTCCTACTTATTACTATTATAATGATTTATGTCCATAAACGATATCATCCGCGCATCACGTGGCCTTTCTACAATTTTCAACGAGTACCAACGCAAGACACATCTTCAACTCCAATTCCGGCTGAACTTCGAGACCTTCGACCACCTCCTCCAACATACACGGTGGCCTAAACTTCGAGAACTCGCTGAGCTTCGTTCTTCAGGGGCGGAGGAGTTATGTAACATCTTCCGGCATCTTCCTACGTTATGTAACGCCTTCCGGCATCTTTCCATAACTCATTATCAACTATTTGTAAACATGTAAACATGTCAACATGTAAACAGGCTATTAGATATATAAACCCCTTGTAAAGAGGCCTTTGGGTCTTTCCGACTCCAGTCTTGTCATAGCTCTCATCTCCGTCAGTTGTCCTTTCTCAATAAAGGTCCTTTTTAAAAATAGCAAGTTGCTTACTCTTCACATAACTCAGGTTAAATAGCTTTCGAGATAAAACAATGTAGCTGCTATAATGATCGGAACGGTTACCATTTGGGTTGAAAAATGTTACAGTAATAAATTGTTTAGGAAAATTTTGAAAAAATTTAAGGTCTAGATAATTTGACTGTGCTGATCCTGAATGTGCAAACCTTCAGATCTATCTATTAAATTGTGGCAGCGAATTAAGTTGGTTAGATATGCTGCAGGCTGCATAATTCTCTTTCCCCGTTTTCTTTTGCTACTCTTGTTTGAGCTGTGGTCCAATCGTCTCTGAGTCTGATTGCAAATGCTAATCAGTTAAATGAGACCTCCATTACTCCATAAGCGAATACTGATCTCTTTTCTATGACCACCCCGGACATCAGTCAGAAACCCCCAATTTGTTCAGTAATTGATATATATTATATTATGGTCTCATTTACCTGATCTAGACACGCGGGACGCTTCGCACCTCGCTGCTGGATGTGTATACAGGGTGTCCCAGTTCCTTCTAGAGAAACTCAGGGAACCGATTCTACTCTTCATTTGGAACAAAACATGCTCAGTAGAAATTTTTCGAAAAGTTCTCCGTTTTGAAGATATCCGACAATTAGTGTTTTTGCAACTTTTCATTACCTTACCACATAAAAACGCTAATAAATTCGATGATATTGTGACTAACACAAATCCAGTTGCACCGTTTGAAAGAATGTAAAATTTCCTCTAAGATTCTTCTGTTGTCAATAGTCAGAGTAACTTAAAATATTGGCCAATATCAGTTGGAACATTTGAAAATTTGAAAATTTAAAATTGTGAAAAAGATTGTACGTTCTACTGAGGTTACAAAAAAATACTTAAAACTTGTCAAATTTCACAAAAACATCTTCATCTAAGTGTATCAATGTAAACATTGATATACTTAAATTTAAAAATAACCTTGTAGTGGAGTTAAAAATGATAATTTGAACGTTTGAAAACGTGAGCAGAGGTGAATTTGGTGGGGGGGGGGGGGGGAGATTAGTTAGACCTCCTAAAATAAAACTATCGCTTCCTTGACTGGTTGAATAAAAATAATGCTGGAATATGAGGGGGACATATCGAAGTTCAAACAACAACGAATGATTAGTTCCAACGTACAACGAGAATGGACAGGGAGGTGTCACTAGAACGTGATTCTGTTTGCACAAGTATTTCTTAATAATAAATTATGAACCTCGGTTAACCATCTTACCAAACTGCAACAGACCGCTTCTCTTCCTCCAGTTCAATTTAATGTCTCGTGGAAAGGTAGTTGTTATGCAGCTTTATTTTTCAAATCAGGAGTACCGTGATATACCTATGCTGCTCGTGTACGGATACTGTAACTGCACAATACTTGTAAAGCCTATTAGTTGAAGAAGTGTTTGTGAAATTTGACAAGTTGTAGGTATTTTTTGTAACCTCAGTAGAGCGTACAATCTTTTTCACGATTTTAAATTTTGAAACTTTCAAATGTTCCAACTGATACTGGCCAACATTTCAAGTACCTGTCTCTGACCATTGAAAACAGAAGAATCTTACAGGAAATTTAACGTTCTTTCAAACGGTGTAATTGGATTTGTTGTAGTCTGAATATTTTCGAATTTATTAGCATTCTTATGTGGTAAGGTAATGAAAAGTTGGAAAAACACAAAATGTCGGATATCTTTAAAACGAAGAACTTTTTGAAAAATTTCTAGTGAGCATTTTTTGTTCCAAATGAGGAGTAGAATCGATTCTCCGAGTTTCTCCAGAAGGAACTGGGACACCCTGTACCTATATTATGGTCTCATTTACCTGATCTAGAGACGCGGGACGCTTCACACCTCGCTCTTGGATGTGAATATAGAAGCCTGTTCCTGCTCTCCAAGCATTTAAAAAAATCTCCCGCCAAATAGCGCTGAAAGAATTTCGGTGGTGGGAGGGGAGGGGAGAAGAAACTGGTTTTGGTTTATTATTCTGTGAATAATACACCTATGTATTCGCTCAGCAAAAAATTTTTATAACACCCCCTCAAAATTTTTTCATTTCCGTTTCAAGGTGCGTAGATTCCAAAAATGCAATGTCCGTCCGCCGTACGCCGTCCGCCGTCCGCCGTACGCCGTCCGCCGTCCGCCGTATCACGTGTACAGGCTTCATTTTCGGTCTAAAAAATTCGTTCTTTCGCACACATGCTCCATTTGTGCCCTAGTTGTGTCCCGAAACTTTTCAGCCCGATCGGAATATACCCAGGGGAGTTATGAGTGAAAATGTGTATAAAAATAGGTACTTTTTGTGCTTTAGTAACATGTTAGTAAAATGAGCTTTTGAGGTATCGTTTTTAATGTTTTTGGGGACGAGAAGACCGAATATGAAGTCGATTTTGACCGAAGAGTGGAAAATTCAGGTTGTATCAGATGTTCAGATCCCAAAATTGATTTTTTATAAGTCAAAAACCTGGGAAACCGTCTGAAATCACCATCAATTTGTAGAATAACACTAGAAAAAGTATCAACAGGTGGATCGAGACGATTAAATGGTACTATCAATGATCAAAGAAAATTTGAAAAAAAAGAAAAAAAAAAGGAGTGTACCTAATTCGTGTTTTAGGGGCCAAAATTGGTGGAAACAACCAGAAATAGCTATTTCAATTATTTTATATGAAAGAAACAACAAATAAACAGCCAACGTTTCTTTAGAATCCAATAGAATAATAAACCCATGTGACAAGGACTTTGCAGCGTTTTTACATACATATCCATTATCCAACAGGGTGGGAAGGAACATGTTTCTGTATATGCACATTCAAGGGCGAGGTGCGGAGATTTTAGGGGATTTAAACCTCGCACCTCGCCCTTGGATGTGCATATAAAGAAACCTGTCCTATCGGGTCCAGACCCATCTAAACAAAATGTGGCAAGTATTAAACGACCAGGAAATGCGGATGACTACAGCTGATCAAACCGGTTGAATTCATGTCTCAGTATTCGATAAAAAGCGTTTGCGGTAAAAGCTGAAGTGAGCTGAATGTTTGCACGTCCAGGTCCCGCTGGGGTGACGTTTTCCCATCTTAACTCTGTGTATTGGAGATATGAATTTTCAAGCCACACTACGAAAAAGAAAGAAAAGCACCCTAAAATTCCTAAGGTCGTTCACCTGTGGATTTTATCATCCCTTTGGATAGCATACATGAAACACGTCGAACCCACATGACTCTCAGGCCGGACAACTAATTCCACCCATTGTAGGTACCATGGCCGAGCCATGTAATCCATACTCCAGACTATCATAATGCTTATAGCTTATATTTCTCCAAAAATTTGCTATATAACAAACCACCTCAGTGCGAATAAATACGTAAAAGTTTTGAGGGGGTCTTCCAAAAATTGTTTGCTGAGCGAATATATATGTGTATTATTCGCAGAATAATAAACCAAAAAAGGGATCGGCTTGATAGATCCAGCCAGTGAAAACAATAGTGAACGATCCCTTTGATATCACTACACCTTCAATGATAGAGATCGTGACACAAAGGTACCTGTAAGCTTTTCTACCAAATCATTTACTCCTTTGAACTTGTTTTACCTAAGTACCTAATAGCATTTTTACGTCTGCTCACTAAAACAAAATGTTTCTTACCCGTTTCTGTTCAGCTAGAAGTAAACTCCGGGAAATCGGCGTCACGGTGCTTGAAGATGAAAATCCGGTCGTGAGAGTGGAAGCCACTAAATTCGCTAGTAGTGACATCGGAGCGACACATCCTCTCAACCCTTATATTTGCCTTCGAACAATGATGGATCCCACAATTCTTATCAGGCATTTTCATATCAGGTAACAGTAAATTCTAAGCTCCCACTGGGGGTCTATTCACTAAAAGAGATAGTGAAATGAGATTATCTATTTTGAAAATTCCTGGGAGAGACTAGTCTTCCTCGGGGGGACATTATCTTCCGATGTCTCCCGGGTTCGTCTATTTTACTGAATAGCTCTCAACCGCGTTTTTTCTCATGAATCGATAATATTATGTTTGTGTGTATTTTTAATGAACAATCGACTTATACCTATTTAAGAGATGAAAAAACATAGGTACATCAAAATGACCGATATAGTAGCCGGTGAACGAAGGATGGTACACGATCACTATCAAACAAACGAGAAATGAGAAAGGGACTATCTGTTTCGAGAAAAGACACCTAATTAGATGTCTCTGTGAAAGAGATCGAAAATGCCAAGATGGCCGCCACTCTCTTTTTTGGAAGGCACTGAATAACCCTGCCATAGATACTATAAAAAAATCTCTTTATACTGACAGGGAAGGAGAATTTCCCTGTCACGAGCAACGCAAATGGTGAAGGATGATTATTTGAGAGAGTAAAGTTAAGTTCGAAGTTTGGGTGTAATAGTGTTCAGGGGAGAAAACCTTGGAAAATGTTCGACAGTTCTAATAGAAAGGTATTTAATTTACTTCAAAAATATATGGTCATTCTGAATGGCCGGAACTCCCGCGACTTGCTGTTGCTCTATGTCATCTGAAGAACTGTACTGTGTGTATTCTGCCGTCCAAAGCAAGAAAGCCGTAGAACAAGGAAATCTAGTTTTGAGAAAAACGCAGGTAACGTTTTCAGGCTGTAAAATGGGCATTCTTCAATATTTTCCAATGACTTTTCTTCAATTGGTTCAGATTTAGTTTCTACGTCTGTAGCAGCAAGGCGCGTAAATTTTGGAAGAAAATAAATAAATTTATGTAATCAAATAACTGTTTTTTTTTTTTTTTTCATTGTAGAAGATGAGGTAAATTTTGCTTCAAAAAACGGTAAACTGCTGCTGTATTTCTTCCTTGGACGCTCATGCTAAGATTGCTTCCCACTGTAGTTGCTGGAGTTTTTTCACCCCTTTCCCGAAGTGAAAAACTGTACCTTTATTTTTCCTTGTAAAATGTGACTTATCGCGATGTGGAAGCCACGTACGGTCGATCGCTCGAAGCTTTTGGCTCTCATCACAAAATTGAAAAACGGTACCTTTTCCTGTCCTAATGACCATTAAATTAAATTCACTGTTCCTAGTGATTTAACATCCTAGGTCTGGGATCTGATGTTTTTATTTGTTGGAAGAACCTCTACTGCGTTTCATCGTTGGAAAACCATCAAAAACTCGGAAACCGTAGATGTTTTCCTGGAATAACTTTTTTAGGGGAATTTTCCCAACTTTTACAACTAGATACCAAAATAGGTCTTAAGATACGAATCCAGCCGTACCAAAATCTCTAAATTGGAAAAAATCGAGTCCACGGCTACAGTATTGTAAGTGTACCTAAGTAGTACTTACAGTGTTTTCAGGTAATAGTTCACGATTGCAACATCAACGAGTGCGAGTGCGCTGCTTCTGAACGATGTCCGTTCAGAGAAGACATCCCGTATAATAAATAAATTATGTAAAATGATCAAAGTGAATTTCCATGCTATCAAACTTCGGGGGGGTGAAAACCGTTTGTGGAGGAAGCGGAAAGGCGCCCGGAGATCTTGGGTGGGCGAGCCGAGCTGAATGTTTTCAGAACTGCTAGTCGGTGCCATGGGACGAGGTGGAAGGAGGGGGAAGAGGAAAGCCCAACGTGCGGTATCTTATTGTTTTTGCTCGGAGGGAAAATTAATTTCAGGGCCCCGCACATGTCCCTGGATCAATAGAGAGCCGGCAAACTCACCCCAGGTAGGACGTGTCCTAACACCCCCCCCCCCCCCCCCCCAACCAATATGTCACAAGACAACACCGCCTGTCCTCGTCCAATCCATGTGAAACCAAACACATAGTTAGGCATTGCCATGAAATCATCATTCCCAGCCTTGGTTTATTATTAGAAAAAAAAGAAGAAAAAACGAATTACCTCAATTAAAAAACGCTGCAAATCCCTGCACAACGGTTTATTATTTTGTACAGATCACAGCTCTCTGTAAAGATAACCCGTCTATATAATATAATATGCACTACTCTACACATATTATGTAGATCGCAGACCCTCCGTAGGTTAGTACCTAACCCCCTACTCGTTACTAGGTACCTACCTAAATCACGAGTTAAATGTTGCTAAAATAATTCTGTCGATGACAAACAGTACCTAAAATGGCAAAAAGAAACGCACATAATGAAGTTCTGAAGGGAAATTGTTGATGTGGAATGAAAAAAAGTTGCAAACGTACCTACCGACAAACTCCAGCCCCTTCTACGTAAATGGTATAATGAACCGTTGTGTAATAATTTACCGTTGAGAAATGATTTACCATCGTGTAAAAATAATTTACCCATCAATAATGCTTCAACGTTTGTTCAAGCTTCACTACCTACCAACGAACTCCAAAAAAGCCATTAAGTAGTTTTCAAATGAAATAATATCACAGAACAACCATCTCGACTTCATACTCCGCGATTATAATCAGGTGATCCCTAGCAATGATTTTTTTTTATCTCGGGCCAATTCCCAATCGTTAGCGCGTCCCTGGTGACGAGATTTGGGCTAAATGTATACAATTTCATTCACCCTGGTGTTCAAAAAGCCTGTCGGTGCAAACTTCTGGGCCTCACTGTGAACGAACAGCTGGACGTACAAAAAACTCCCAAGAACTATTATTAAACGTAAAAAATTCGAGATAACGGCGTCCTGGAGATTTCCACCCCTGTTTTTCACCCTTTAGGGATGGCTGACATTAACGCTGAGCTTCGAGGACCAACTAGACCTCAAATGGGACCTATAACCCGAATTTCATCAATTTTGTTTCATGGTAACTAAGAAAAGTGGCCCGTACGGTGTACGGTGGACAGACAGAAATATTTGTATTGCATTTTCGGATTCTACATACCTTGAAACGTAAACCATCAAATTTTGTGGGGGGGGGGGGGGGGTTAGATTTTTTTTAATTTTTATTCATGCTCGATTCCAATGGTTCATTATTGAAAATAATAAACCAAAATAAGAAAAAATGAATTACCTAAATTAAAAAATACTTAAGTAAAACTAATTTTCCTGCATAGATGCCCCTTCTACGTAGATACTATAATAAGTACGCCGTACGCCGTACTTATCACTTTTCTTAGTTACCATGAACCAAAATTGATGAAATTTGGTTTATGTCCCACAGAAAACAGTAATCTACGCAGTGATCGATACAGGTTAATAATAAACCGTTGTGTAATAATTTGCAGCGTTTTTTATTGAATTTTCGGATTCTACATAAGTATGTACCTAGAAACGGAAACCATAAAATTGGGGGAGGGGGGATTAAAACAACGATTCCAAAGGTTCATTATTGAAAATAATAAACCAAAAAACTGTTCCGTGGCTTACCGTGCACAGTGTTTCAATTTGAGTTATGTCATTGGGTTTTATAGTAGTGTTGTGGGCAGACAACACTGTGGCTCGTAAGGAGATGACGATCCGGAAGGCGACGTCACCCAGCTGATAAGGGACGTGGAAGGAAAGGAAGAGGAGGGGGACGGACCCGTGTCGCGGTTCTGTAGGCTGTGTGCGTGGAGCTATCCTTGTGTGAGCAATACACCGTAGAAACTGAGACCACTACCTGTTTTTTCCTAAATTACCTATTACCCGTATCTTTTGTAATTTTATTGTATTAGTCGTAGCCCAAGAAGGTACGTGTAGGTACCGAGATGTGAACTCCACTTGAACGAGCTAACCCGAGGCACGGAGGATTCCTTCATTCCCAAGTTTACAGACTGTGAATTTCTTCGAGTCCATCAATGCCAAAGGCTTGAGGAGAGGTGCCCCGCACACTTGCAGCATTCCCTCGCTGAATAGCAAGGGAAATACGCTGCACGAGGAAGGCCTTGGCCCGGGGATCCCCTGATTTTGTGTTCAGCATGGTCCCCACCTCTGCGACGAATACCTTAGCCTCCGCACACCATGGGCCAAGGGTCTCGAAGGCGAGACCCCTAAAGGTGAAGTTGGAAGCTATTAGCCGAGAATACTTGTCGCGTTTTTTCCTACAAGCCAATTCAGCCGCCGTCCCTGCTGTCGTTGAAGTTCTAGGCAAGTTGGTAGGCGCCAAGGTATCCACACAGGTGACGTCCCACAAAAGGCGTTGGCCCCTAGACCAAGGTGCAAGGGTAACACCATCCGGGCGCTTTCCGTCATCACGGCTCAGATTGCTGGGCTCCAGAGCTGAGAGGATGTCTGCTGAAGCGAGTGCCCTATAGATGATCCTGTTTAGTTCATTATGCCGGGACAAACGGCCCTTGCTCCTGGCGCAGCTCAAGCCATGTACCCCTGCATCATCGACTGCGGACCCACAGATGCAGACGTGCTCCTGATACAGACGACAGCCCAAACAGAGAGCGATTCATGCCTGGAAATCCTGAGAATCCATGACTGTCCCAATGTTTGGTGAGGGAAACGCCTGCAACCATGCCCCAGACTCCGCCTCCTGCAGAGCAACAAAGCGGGCTCTATCCCTATCAGAATCAAACGACATATCCCTCACCAGGCGAGTAAGATTAATGGTGTCCCAGCACCTCTGCGAATTCCTTATGGTTGGAGTTTCTGTATTGACCTCATCCCAAGCTTCCATAGCTTCATTCAAAAGGCAAAAGGGAGCATCGTTGTCCAAATTAGGAAACAGGGTAGACACGAGTCCCTTAGCCCCCCAGCAGGAGCCTATGAAAACAGGCAGTGCAATATCCGCAATACGTCGTATTCCCAAACCCCCCAAAGAAACAGGAAGTGTAGCTTGGACCCACTGCTGCCCCTCCATAGAGATATTGAGCAACCCCCCCCCCCCCCCCCCCCAAGCAGTCCCGAAGGTGCGAGTCTATGTTGTTGAGCAGAGAGGGGAACTTCCAAAGAGCACAAGTCCGAACGAAGTAGGTCAATTTTGGGATAGAGACAGTGTCTCAGGAGAAAATACGCTACATGAGGGTTCACCTTCCTTAGTCGGGAAGTGAAGAGCTTCAGCTGTTCCAGACGGGCTTCGAAACGACGTGCATATCCAGCCTCAAACAAGGGAGAACCTAAGACCTCAATCACTTCTGGAGCTATAATTTTTATCCCAGGGCATAATGCTTGAAACTGGTGTGAGAGTGACTCATCCACTACTTGGGAGCAGAAAAATAAAGGTCGCACTTGTCGGTATTCACCACCAGACCCAACCTTGTCGCCATGGACGTTACTCGCTGTAGATCACTCAAAACAACTGATGGGACATCTGCCAGGGAGGCGTCGTCTAAATACCAGACATTGAGTTCTGACTCCAATGATTCAACAATGGGTTGAACAGTGAGGCTAAAAATGGTTGGGCCACATGGATCCCCTTGCTGCTTCAGAGGATATCACGTGCTTGCCAAAAAACAGTTTGGAGGGATTTCTGTATGCTTGGAACACGAATGGATACATGTCAGGCACTTTAGCCTTGACCTCTTTGAGCATGGCATCCCTCTCGATTGAATTGAAGGCGTTTGCAAAATCGATTTTCAACAGTACTTTACCCTGGTTGATTGGGTCAGCGACATATCTCCGCACAGTATGTATAGCGGCTTCGCAACCTCTGCTGGTTGCCACGCCCACTTGGTGAGGCTGTAATGCATTTTGTATGCTGGCAATAGACCTGGTGCATGCCAATTTCCCTGCAAGACGGCGAAACACACAACCCACTGCGATAGGACGAACTCCTCCCCCCCTTCTTGTTGAGCGCACACAAGGAAGCGCCAAAGAAAATGGGATCTACTTCCTCCAAAACTTTCCCGGTCAATATGAGATTGCATAATCTGGTGATGACAATAAGTGCCCGGTCACCCGCATCCCCCGCCGACGCTGAAATCATATCCTTCAAATACTGAGGCCGCATACCATCTATTCCGGGAGCAGAGCCTGGGCGGAAGCTATTTATAGCCTTTCGAACCTCGCCATCAGTCACAGAGAGTTTGGGATGGTCGTCCGCAGGATGGTCAGGGAAGGTAAGGACCCTTGAAGGACAGGGGTGCTTCGATTTCAGAGCCTCAAGCGTTAGGTCGTCATGTGCGGCCAATGTGCTATCAGAACTCAAAATGCGGACTGCACCTTTGAGATCGAAGTCCGCCACCTTTGCTTCAATTCGCTTCTCAAAGCTTGATAAGCCAACACCAACTCTGGAGGTTCCTGCACCGCCAATATCCAGGTCAAAGCGCTCAATGTTCTCCCTTGTTTTAGTTGTCAAATTTGTTTGCTCGTGACCGTCGATGTTAAATGAAATGTAAGAGAACAACAGGAGGTTCTCCCATGCCGTGATAGAGCCCTGACCAAGGACGTCCGTGATCAACGCGGTTAATTTTTCAGCAGCCGCACGCCTCACTCCTTTGGGAATACGACGAAGGGTTCGTATGTTGGTGTGGGCAGCGGCTAGCTTTCCCTCAAGGGATACTGGAGGTGAGGTGTCCCGGTCACTGCTCCAACGATGTTTCTCATCAATATGTTTTTGCAAGCGAACCAAAAGAACATACGTCTTCGGACAAGACGGGCATTGGAAGCGACCCAAAACTCGGCAAAAAGGTTCCTCCTGGGCTGCGCCTGTCTGACTGAGCACTGCTGATCCGTTGTGAGACTGTCTCCGTGGCATCCCGTCGTAGTAAAATTCACCCCCACATACTGAAGGAGAGGTGGAGCTTCAATTTTAGAGTCCTCAAAACATGAAACGGTCCTGTCCACTATTGACCGGCCAAACCAGCCAATAACAACATGTAACCACAACAAACTAATTCCCAATTTTCCAACAAAACTTTAAAACGGAAAACCGATGAATTTTGCGCCAGAAAAATTTGGACGCGATGAAACCGATTTTTGAAGTCGATAGAGCAGTCACTCCCCAACGTCCTTGCCAAAATTCACAACCCCTCGGGCCCAAAAAACCGCCTAATTTTTCATCAGGATTTTCTGATGAACGAAAGCACTGTGAATCTACGCGGAAAAACCTTGAGTAGGAACGGTCGTTCTCGAAGAGAACACCACAGTAGTTCAAAAGTAAGTTCTTTTAGTTTTTATAGTCAGTGTTCTTGTGAGTTCTTGTAATACGTGATTGCGTTTTATCGTTCAAATCTTGCGGTAAAACTAGTTAGGCTTTGCTGATATTGTCTAGTTACCTGTATTGATAAGCACCTCAATACTTTTAATACAAAGTTTTTATGAAGTTTCTCTATAACATTTTTTAATAGTTTTGCCCTTACTTCCTGTTTCTATGAGACTCGATCAACACCTGGTCGGATAGGAAAAGAATGCCTCCATCAGGCTAGTGTTGACTGCAGTTAAGAATTGCATCATTTCAACTGGATGAATTTTTTTTAAATATTCTGTATTTCCCCTTTCTTTGATCCCCAAGTAGCACACCCAAGTATGGAAATCTTACCATATAATTATGATGGTAGAACTCTCTGGGATGAATAAGAAGTTAATTCAGAAGTGACGGCATCACAAGCAAACAGATGGGATCCTCAGACAAGACGAGACAAACAGCTTGGGTGCAGCAGCATTAAGGGCATTCCTCCCGCCCAGTCGCGTTGGTCCCCCAACCACGAGACTGCGCTGGCGATCGAGGTGGCGGGAAGTCCTAGCGAGATTTTTTAGCAACTGGTAGGAGCGCTGCAATCGCTCGTCCTGCCGAGTTTCGACAGTTGTAACTGCCTAATTTGTTATCAATTCTATTATCTCGTGGATGCTATGATTATATCTCCATGACCTCTCCCTCAGCAAGTTTTCCGCTTGTCAGGTTAATATCAGTGCGGGCCTTCTGTTGTTTTTAGTTCGTTCCTTCATTCCTTTCTTCTCTCACGGGGTTTATTCGTAGTGATTTCTGTCTAGTGTACCAACTGTATGCCTCCATCGCCGAAGAAGTGGATCAGGCGAAACATGGGTAACAAAGGCGACAAAAAGAGGCGCAGAAAGTAAGTTCATACCACAGATATACATAATTAGGTACCTAATTAATCCTTATTGTATTTCCTGTGTAGAGCAACAAATTGAAATACTTATTACAGTAACAGTATGATATCTGTAAATGCCTCTCAATAACGACACATCCTTGTTTATCCGCAAAAATATTTCATTTTTACAGCCTGGAAAATACCTATATCGAGTACATACCTACCTCAGTTAAGATACGTCGGTATATATGAAGCTTCCTTCATATATTATTATCAGGCTGAACGATTCAACCATCACGGGATGTTGGCTTAGTGTAAAAATTACCTACCTATCACGTTTCCTCTGGGGCTCAAACTGAATTTTGCGGCCAACAGATTTTGTGTTAGTCTAATGATTGGCCCATAGTTTGGGAGTAAAACTCAGTTACCTAGCAGCCCACGAAAATCTTTAATCTTCGTTGGAAAGTTATCGTCAAATCTGCTGCTCAATCTCCCTCCACAACCTCCTGATTGGCTGAGGGATCCGTGGGTTTATCAATTTAGCATCGAACCATAAATAATAATACAGGTTTTATCCATAGGTTTTTCCGTGAGGCGGAAATTCATAGAATCAAAGGGCCGTTTTGATTGTGTCAGGCGTACGTAGCCTCTCTGTTGTGTTTAATATTAGGTATGTACACGTAATTGAAATGTTTATCTAGTCGGTATTATTTCTCGTCAAGTTAATTTCTGCAAATTTTCCAAGAAAAAGCTTATGTTGCGAAGGCTTCAAACAAGTTACCTGCATGCATTCCTGCCAACTGTTCATTCCCAGACGTTTCAGAGCATTATGATTCCAACCGTGGATTTCAGCATTTTATGTATGTAGGTAAACGTATGATGGTAGGTAGGTATGTAAAAAAATATATTTAAAAAAATCCTAATTAGCGCGAATTTTGTTATTGCGGAGAAAGTAAAATAATTATCCAAGTCATAAGCTTCAACAGTTGACCCATGTGGTCACGCTATGGCTAGAATTGCTCTGAACAAATGTTGGGATAGATTGCAACTACCTACCTGTGATGCATGATATATTTAAATGTGTAATCCATTCTATAAGCATTAGTTGGTACGTACCTACATAACGTTATACCTATATTTTGTCTTTACAGGTTCAAAGGCAGTTGCAATTGACTAGCAGAAAGCTGTGCTCCTTTACAGTTTACACTAAAGAACAACCTAAAATTTTCATTGCGAAAATAGAACGTGGTGACCAATTCTGGCTAGAGAAGATGGTTCCACAACTTAAAACCTTTGATCTTAACACAGGTTACCTGAACTTGTCGAACCGATTCGAAACGATCCCTATATCAGGGCACCTTTTCATCCCGATGAAGGAACAGGAAGTAGTGCATGTAATTTAAATTGCACCTCTATACATAATATTACTAGCAATGCCCGCTCGCTGCGAATGTACATAGATACACACTGGTAGGGTAGCTCCCTACCTGAAATCGGTGAATGTAGTAAAACTTTGTTTCTGTACCTACCTACTGGTCTGGCAAAACAAGATGAGTTCGTTTTTCATTATTTAGTCCATATTAGTGATTATTCGGTCTGACTAGAGAAAATAAGGTTGATTTAGCGAGAAATTTGAAAAATAGCCGCCAGCAGTAAGTGCTTAAGCCCCATTTAAATTTAAAGTTTAAGCCCCGATTAAAGGTTAGCCATACCCAATATAACCAAGCCAACATTGTGTTGTCTCATCGAACTGTTATTGGTTTCTTATTCTGTGAATAATTCTCCTATGTATTCGCTCAGCAAAAAATTTTTATAACACACCCTCAAAATTTTTTCTTTTTCGTTTCAAGGTGCGTAGATTCAAAAAACGCTGCAAAGTCCTTGTCACATGGGTTTATTATTCTACTGGACATACCTACAGAGATTTTGGCTGTTTATTTATTGTTTCTTTCATATAAAATAATTGAAATAGCTATCTCTGGTGGTTTCCACCAATTTTGGCCCCCAAAACACGAATAAGGTACCGTCTACGCTTTTTTTTTAAATAAATTATCTCTGATCATTGATAGTACCATTTTATCGTCTTGATCCACCTGTTGACACTTTTTCCAGTGTTATTCTACAAATTGATGGTGATTTCAGACGATTTCCCAGGTTTTTGACTCATAAAAAATCAATTTCGGGAGCTGAACATCTGGTAGAACCTCAGTTTTCTATTCTTTGGTCAAAATCGAGTTCATATTCGGTCATCTCGTCCCCAAAAACATGAAAAACGATACCTTAAAAGCTCATGTTACCAGCATGTTGCTAAAACGCAAAAAGTACCTATTTTTACACACATTTTCACACATAACACCCCTGGGTATATACCGATCGGGCTGAAAAGTTTCGGGACACAACTAGAGCCCAAATGGAGCATGTGTGCGAAAGACCGATTTTTTTAGACCGAAAATGAAGCCTGTACACGTGATACGGCGGACGGACATTGCATTTTTGGAATCTACGCACCTTGAAACGGAAAAGAAAAAATTTTGAGGGGGTGTTATACAAATTTTTTGCTGAGCGAATACATAGGTGTATTATTCACAGAATAATAAACCAAAATGCAATGTCCGTCCGCCGTATCACGTCTACAGGCTTCATTTTCGGTCTAAAAAAGGCGTTCTTTCGCACACATGCTCCATTTGGACCCTAGTTGTGTCCCGAAACTTTTCAGCCCGATCGAAATATACCCAGGGGTGTTACGAGTGAAAATGTGTATAAAAATAGGTACTTTTGGTTTATTATTCTGTGAATAATACACCTATGTATTCGCTCAGCAAAAAATTTTTATAACACCCCCTCAAAATTTTTTCTTTTCCGTTTCAAGGTGCGTAGATTCCAAAAATGCAATGTCCGTCCGCCGTCCGCCGTACGCCGTCCGCCGTACGCCTTATCACGTGTACAGGCTTCATTTTCGGTCTAAAAAAGTCGTTCTTTCGCACACATGCTCCATTTGGGCCCTAGTTGTGTCCCGAAACTTTTCAGCCCGATCGGAATATACCCAGGGGTGTTATGAGTGAAAATGTGTATAAAAATAGGTACTTTTTGCGTTTTAACAACATGTTAGTAACATGAGCTTTTGAGGTATCTTTTTCCATGTTTTTGAGGACGAGAAGACTGAATATGAAGTCGATTTTGACCAAAGACGCGGAAATTGAGGTTTTACCAAAGGTTCAGCTCCCAAAATTGGTTTTTTATGAGTCAAAAACCTGGAAAACTGTCTGAAATCACCATCAATGTGTACAATAACATTGGAAAAAGTGTAAACAGGTGAATCAAGACCATTAAATGCCACTACCAATGATCAGAGATGATCTTAAAAAAAAGAAGAAAAAAAGCGTACCTATTTCATGTTTTGGGGGCCAAAATTGGTGGAAATCATCAGAAATAGCTATTTCAATCATCCCACATGAAAGAAACAATACATTTAACAGCCAACAAAAATCTCTAGAACTCCAATAGAATAATAAACCCATGTGACAAGGACTTTGCAGCGTTTTTTGTTTTAGTAACATATTAGTAAAATGAGCTTTTGAGTTATCGATTTCCATGTTTTTGGGGACGAGAAGACCGAATATGAAGTCGATTTTGACCAAGGAGTGGAAAGTTAAGGTTCTACCAGATGTTCAGCTCCCAAAATTGATTTTTTATGAGTCAAAAACCTGGGAAATCGTCTGAAATCACCATCAATTTGTAGAATAACACTAGGAAAAGTGTCAAAACATGAATCAAGACGATTAAATGGCACTAGCAATGATCAAAGGTAATTTGAAAAACGCTGCAAATCCCTGCACAACGGTTTATTATTTTGTATAGAATACCCTTCTGTTACAGATCACAGCTCTATGTATAGATAACCCGTCTATATAATATGATATGTACTATTCTATTATATGCATATTATGTAGATCGCAGACACTCCGTAGGTTAGTACCTAACCCCGTACTCGTTACTAGGTACCTACCTAAATCACGAGTTAAATGTTGCTAAAATAATTCTGCCGATGACAAACAGTACCTAACAAAAAGAAACACACATAATGAAGTTCTGAAAAGAAATTGTTGATGAGGAGTGAAAAAAGTTGCAAAAGTACCTACCAACAAACTCCAGCCCCTTCTACGTAGATGGTATAATTTACCGTTGTGTAATAATTTACCGTTGAGTAATGATTTACCGTAGTAATAATTTACCCATCAATAATACTTCAACGTTTGTTCAAGTTTCACTACCTACCAACAAACTCCAATAGAGCCATCATTTTTCAAATTAAATAATATCACAGAACAACCAACTTGACTTCATACTCCGCCAATATAATCAGGTGATCCCTACCAATGATTGGCCGTATTCACAAATTCCTATTGTGGGCGCGTCTCTGGTTACGAGATTTGGTTTGGATTGTATACAATTTCATTCGCACTGGAGTCGAAAATGCCTGTCGGTGCAAACTTCGGGGCCTTACTGTGAACGAACGGCTGGACGTACGATGCTCCGGATGGTCTTAAAAAACTCGCAAGTTCAAGAACTATTTAAAACCGTAAAAATATTTACGTAAAAAAATGGTATAGGCGTTTTGAAAATTTCAACCCCTATTTTGAACCCCTTAGAGATGACTCACAGTAACGTCGAGCTTCGAGGACCAACTAGACGCCGAACGGAACCTATAACCCGAATTTCATCAATTTTTTTTCATGGTAACTAAGAAAAGTGGCCCGTACGGCTTACGGCGTACGGCGTACGGTGTACGGCGTACGGCGTACGGCGTACGGCGGACAGACAGAAATATTTTTATTGCAGTTTTGGATTCTACATATCTTGAAACGTAAACCATCAAATTTTGAGGGGGGGTAAGAATTTTTTTTTTCATGCTCGATTCCAATGGTTCATTATTGAAAATAATAAACCAAAAAACAAGGAGCGTACCTGTCGTGAGTCCCTCCCGGGAACACTCCACTAGTAACTTTAAGCTCTCACCAAAATCCTTATGCCAAACTTAGTTTCTGTCAATAAACAACTGAGTGGGGAGACAGGCCACAGAACCCAGGGTACCCAACCTGGGGCCCCACCACCAACCCCTAACAGGGGGTTGGAGGGAGAGGCCTCCAGTTCCTATAAAACCCTGGATCCTGGGGCTTTAGCCTCATTCGACACTTCCCTAACTAGCTCTCTCTCTTCTCTCCTCTACCTTGCTCCCCCTCTCAGATGATCGGTGGATTACCGCCGCCTGAGAATACCTTCTCCTTCTTGTCTAGATGATCGGTGGACTACTGCCGCCTAGACAAGCACCTCCTCTCTCAAACCTAGATGATCGGTGGATTACCGCCGCCTGGGCAAATTCCTACACTCACCTCTATCTCCCCTTAACCCGGCGTAGATGATCGGTGGATTACCGCCGCCTGCGCCTTTCCTTTCCTCACGCCACCGTGATGAAATTCTAAATTCATCACAGTGGTGAACCCGACGTTCACACAACCTTCTTCCTTCTTTTCCCACCTCATGTGTCGCCCCCAGTCAAGTTCAGTTCGGTGTCCCCAATTTTAAATTCATATTCAGTCAAAACAGTCAGTGTTCAATTCGCAATTTTTGGCCCACCCTCAACCGCTCGGCAATCACGCAGCTCTCAACTCTCCGCCACACGCACCTCCGCCACCGAATTTTGCGATTTTCAAATTTGCACTCTAAATTTGAATTTTGACATTTCAGACCACCGCTATGGACCCGAACACGACATCACCCCCACTCCTCCGGCCATCCACGCTACAGCCGCCCGCCGCCCCGACGACGGACGCACCAGCCGCTGCGGACAACCCCTTCACCACCCTCTCGCCGCCCGGCTCCACCGCATCAACCGCCGCCGCTGCCGCCGCCGACGTCACGACGACTTCTGCGTCATTCCCCTTATCACTTCCCCCATTCTACTCACACGACCCCGCTCTCTGGTTCTTTCAGGTTGACGCTGCGTTTTCGGCCGCCAACATCCGCAGCCAGAGGACTCGCTACTCCCGCATCATCTCCCTGCTGCCGTACGACATCCTCCTCCAGACGTTGGACATCTCCCCCGACGCCGCCGCTGCGTACGACGACCTCCGCAGCCGCCTTATCACCCTCTACCAGCCGTCCAAGATCGCACGTGTCGCAGCGCTCTCGCAGCCGCAGCACCTCGGCGACCTCAAGCCCTCCCACCTCTACCGCCGTCTGCGTCATCAGCTGCAAGGCATAATGACGGCCGACATCGCACGGACCTTCTGGCTGCGAGCCCTCCCCCACCCCATACAGATGGCGCTCGCCAGCCACCTCGACGGCCCGGATGAGCCCCTCCTACAACTCGCTGACACAGTCCACGACCTCGCCGCAGCCGCCAGCGTCACCGAGGTCCACGCACCCCGCACCACCACACCACGGCGGGACCGCACGCCGTCGCGGGAACGCCGCCGACCCCCCTCCCTCAACCGGCGCCGCTCCCTCTCCGTCGAGCGCCGCCAGACCCCCTCCGCCGAACGCCGACGCCAACGTTCACCCGAACGCCGCACCACTCCCCCGCGTGAACAACGTAGGGGACAGTCTCCGACCGCTGCGACCCCCTCCACCACACATCGCCCCTCCAAGACTGACTACCTCCCTGCGGACCCCCCCCACCGGTGTTTTTACCATGTAAACTTCGGTGGGGAGGCCCGCAAATGTCAGCCCCCCTGCTCCTTCCCCTCCAAGCAGGGAAACGCGGACGCCCGCCGGGAAATCCGGCGGGCCCCCCTCCTCGCCAACACGGGGGGGACCCCCACCAGCCCCCCCCCCCCCTGGCCCGCATTCACACCACCACCGCCAAACCCCTCAACCCACCATCGACCGTTCCCCCACCTCGGAACGGCCCCTCCACACCCACCTCCAGGGCACCCACCCTTCCCGCCGCCACTCACGCCGCCGCTACCGTTCCCCCTCCCCGGAACGACCCCTCCACGCCCGCCACCAGGGTGACCAACCTTCCGGCCGCCACTCACGCCGCCGCTACCGTTCCCCCTCCCCGGAACGGCCCCTCCACGCCCACCACCAGGGCAGCCACCCTGCCGGCCGCCACTCACGCCGCCGCTACCATTCCCCCTCCCCGGAACGGCCCCTCCACGCCCGCCACCAGGGCAACCAACCTTCCGGCCGCCACTCACGCCGCCGCTACCGTTCCCCCACCCCGGAACGGGAAAGGACCGCCCCGCGTCTCCTTCGCAGGGGACAAACCACCGCCAACGCAACCACCCATCAACTCCGACAACCCAAACCCCGCCCAGCCGCCACCCCCCACCGCCTCCGCCATTTTACCTCACTCCACCCCAGCCCACCAACGCCTCTTCCTCAGGTGCAGCAAAACCAGCATTCCGTTCCTCGTGGACACAGGGGCGGCACTCTCAATTTTCCCCAACAACATCCTCCGTCGACAGGCGCGTTGTTATCGGCAACTTCTCTACGCCGCCAACGGTACCACCATCCCCTCGTACGGGACGTACCGCTCATCCATCTACATGAGCGGGCTCGCGTACGAGTGGGAATTTACCGTGGCGGACGTGGAGAAGGCAATCCTAGGGGCCGACTTCCTCGCATATTTCGGCCTCCAGGTTGACGTCCGAAACGCGCGCCTGATCGACCCCTCCACCCACAAACCGATCCCCGGTTTCAACCACACGATCGACCGCCCACCAACCGAGTTCGAAGCCCTCCTCCACCACTATAAACCCCAGCGCCGCCCCTCAGCACATATCTCCACAATTCAACATTTTATAGAAACCACTGGCCCACCCATCTCCGCAAAAGCCCGCCGCCTCCACCCATTCCAACTCTCCCAGGCCCGGTGGCACTTCAACAAGCTCATCGCAGATGGAATTATCCGCCCCTCAAAATCCCCTTGGGCTTCACCACTCCACATAGTGCAGAAGCCCAACGGGGATATCCGCCCCTGCGGCGATTACCGCCGCTTAAACGCAAAAACAACACCTGACCTGTATAATGTCCCCCACCTTCGAGATTTCTCCTCCCACCTCCACAACACGACCATTTTTTCAACCCTCGACATCTCTAGAGCCTTCCACCACATGAACATCCACCCACCCGACATACCAAAAACCGCTATCATAACACCCTTCGGCCTTTTTGAATATGTCAAAATGGGTTTCGGCCTCAGAAACGCGGCCCAGACATGGCAACGCTATATGGATAATATCCTACGGGGACTACCATTTGTGTTCTGCTTTTTAGATGACATCCTGATCGCCTCCCGAAACCCACAAGAACACCTGACACACCTCAAGCAAATCCTGGACATCTTCTCTGCCAAAGGCCTCGACATCAACACAGACAAATGCGTCCTCGCCCAACCCTCCGTCCGCTGCCTCGGCCACCAAGTCTCCTCCGACGGTATCAAGCCACTCCCGGACAAGGTGCACGCTCTCACGGATTTTCCCCAGCCCCGCACCGTCTCGGAACTTCGCCGTTTCCTGGGTATGTTAAACTTTTACCGTAGACACATCAAACACGCTGCACAACACCAACAACCACTCATACACGCCATCCCACAACCAGCCAAAAAAAACGATAACCGCCCCATACCCTGGACCCCCGCCCTTACAACCGCCTTCCAAACTTGTAAAAAGGACCTAGTGGACGCCGCTCTATTAGCCCATCCCGACCCCCACGCTCCCCTCTCCATCACAACCGATGCGTCCGACTGGGCCATCGGGGCAGTGCTCCACCAGCACACCGGCGCCACCCCCCAACCCCTTGGTTTCTTTTCAAAAACTCTGTCCCCGACCCAAAAAAATTACTCAACCTTCGACAGAGAACTCCTCGCCATCCACGAAGCCATCAAACACTTTCGTGACTTCGTGGAGGGCAGGCAGTTCTCTGTCATCACTGATCATAAGCCCCTCACCCACGCCCTCCTCCAAAACCGCAAATCCGCCTCCCCGCGTCGCCTCCGGCAGCTCGAATTTATCGGACAGTTCACGTCCGATATTCGCTACCTGCCGGGGGCCGACAACTGCGTGGCGGACGCGCTATCCCGCCCCACTCCCGCGCCGGTGGAGGAGCTACTGCCTTTCCCCTCCCCACAAATCATCCAATCACTGCAAACTCCAGCTTCCGACCCCGCACTCTCCAACCTCATCTCCGCCTCCAAATTGGAACAACTGCCTCCCCTCAACCTCTGGTGCGACGTAACGGCCGATTCACCGCGCCCTTACGTCCCACCAGAGCTGAGACGGCAGTTGTTCCTCCACTACCACTCACTCCATCATCCCGGCATCCGGGCGAGCCGGGACCTCATCAAGACGCGGTACTTCTGGCCCCACATGAACACAGATATCCGTACCTGGGTTCTGGGGTGCCAGAAGTGCCAGCAATTTAAGGTCTCGGCTCACCCCCATGTACCTCCTCAACCCATTCCCGACTCCCTCCCGTGGGAACACGTCCATCTAGATCTGGTCGGCCCTCTTCCCCCCTCCGAGGGGAAGAGGTACTGCCTCACCATGATCGACCGTGCAACCAATTGGGTTGAGTGCATCCCACTCGCCCACATTACCGCGGACGCCATCGCCGCGGCCTTCCTAAATCAGTGGATCAGCCGCTACGGCTGTCCGCGGACACTCACGGTCGATCAGGGGAGGCAGTTTGAATCAGCCCACTTTGCCGACCTGCTCCGTTCCCTCGGGATTCAAAAAATCCGCACCACTCCTTATCACCCCCAATCCAACGGGAAAATAGAGCGGTGGCACTCGGTCCTTAAACAAGCCATCTCCACATCAGCCACATCCCCCTCATGGACCAAAACCCTCCCCTATGTCTTACTGAGCCTCCGTACTTCCGCCCGTCCTTCAGACAACACAAGTCCCGCACAACACGCTTTTAGAGATCCCCTCCGTTTACCAGCCGACATTTTCACTCCACACACCACCCCGTCAATTAACAGGGAACCGCTCCGCACAACAAGACCACACAACGACACCACCTATCCCAAACGTTTTTACACAGCCACTCACATGTACCTGAAGGAGCCCGGCATCCACAAAACATTTCAACCTCTCTACGCCGGGCCCTTCCAGGTCATCCGCTCCACACACACCACGGCTACCCTGTTAATTGACGGGAAGCCCCACACTGTACCCCTCGCCCGATGTAAGCCAGCCCCAGTCCTCCCCGACCAATCGCACCACACCACTCACCCGACCACCCCCACACCACAAACGCCACACGTCGCCTCCATTTCACCCACCGGACCCCGACGTCGCCGCCTCTCTCCGCGACGTCCCGGGTACCGGCTCCCACCGGCTCTTCCCCTTCACCACCGCCCTGGCAGTGAAGGGGCCCCTCTATCAGTCTTCACGTCAGTGAAGACTGTTAAAGGGAGTCGCCTCTCTCACCCCATCACCTCACCACCAATACACACCCATCCACACGCCACATCCCATCCACACCCAGGGAACGGCGGATTTCCGCACCCTCCTATTGTGCCCCCACCACATTGTATATACTTTGTGAATACGATAACTCGAACTTTGTAAATAGCCTTCTAAATACTATCACTAACTTTGTAAATAGCCTTCTATGTACTATCAATAACTTTGTAAATAGCCTTCTAAATACTATAAATACCTCCTACACCTATACCTAATCTTACGCACTAACAATTTGTAAATACTCGCCACCCTATGTAAATACTCATCTCCACCCAACTACTCATGTACTCACCTCCTTATGTAACTGTTCACCTATCTACTTATGTCATTACTCCTAATTTTAAGTTCGCCATCACCTAGGATTAAGAATGACGCCCTCAGCACTCATCCTGTTGCCGTGGCCCTCAGCCTTTGTCACCTTTTGCCTTCAGCCCCTCATATACCTCTTGCCCTGCCTTCAGCACCACTTTTGTTTGCCTTGGCCCTCAGCCCCTGTCACCTTGCGCCTTCAGCTCCACTTTTGTTTGCCTTGGCCCTCAGCCCCTGTCACCTTGCGCCTTCAGCTCCACAAATCTGGGTTCGATCTGGGGGGACCTCTGTCGTGAGTCCCTCCCGGGAACACTCCACTAGTAACTTTAAGCTCTCACCAATATCCTTATGCCAAACTTAGTTTCTGTCAATAAACAACTGAGTGGGGAGACAGGCCACAGAACCCAGGGTACACAACCTGGGGCCCCACCACCAACCCCTAACAGGGGGTTGGAGGGAGAGGCCTCCAGTTCCTATAAAACCCTGGATCCTGGGGCTTTAGCCTCATTCGACACTTCCTCTGACTAGCTCTCTCTCTTCTCTCCTCTACCTTGCTCCCCCTCTCAGATGATCGGTGGATTACCGCCGCCTGAGAATGCCTTCTCCTTCTTGTCTAGATGATCGGTGGACTACCGCCGCCTAGACAAGCACCTCCTCTCTCAAACCTAGATGATCGGTGGATTACCGCCGCCTGGGCAAATTCCTACACTCACCTCTATCTCCCCTTAACCGGGCGTAGATGATCGGGCGTAGATGATCGGTGGATTACCGCCGCCTGCGCCTTTCCTTTCCTCACGCCACCGTGATGAAATTCTAAATTCATCACAGTACCTAATTCAAGTTTTGGGGGCCAAAATTGGTGGAAACCACCAGAAATAGCTATTTCAATTATTTTACATGAAATATACAATAAATGAACAGCCAAAATTTCTGTACGTATGTCCAGTAGAATAATAAACCCATGTGACAAGGACTTTGCAGCGTTTTTCAACCCCTATTCAGCAACATGTAGGTTATTTGATTCAATCAATTCGATACTTCTAATAATAAGGTTACCTGATTTTTAGTGAAAGAAAGACCGTTTGGTGGGAGATAATATATCATTGTTTGGACATACCTACAGAAATATTGGCTGCTCATTTATTTCTTTCATGTGCAATAACTGAAATAGCTATTTTTTATGGTTTCTACTAGTTTCGGCCTCCAAAAACACGAATTAGGCTCCTGTTTTTGGCAAATTATCTTTGATCATTGATAATGCCATTTAATTGTCTTGATTTACCTGTTGATACTACTTCTAGTGTTATTATACAAAGTTATGGTGATGTCAGATAATTTCAGGTTTTTCTTTTTGTTTTATAGGAAACCTCAAAAAAACGTAAGAAATAGTAAATAACGTATTAACGTAGTGTAAATTTCCAACGCGCGGCATATGGTATCAAATCAGTCAAAATACCAAGCAGATACTCGATAGATATTGCTCGAGTGTTTCTAAGGTAGGTAGGTTAAGGTACGTGGTAAGGTAGGTTTGGATATTTCTAATTCATTGCTGCCATCAGTATACACAAAATTTACTGATTATGTTATTTTCTGTTCTCAGTTCATATCCAAACATCAATCGATCCTGAATCTACCAAACAATGATATCTCTCAGCAAATGGTCTTTCTTTGACTGACTAAAAATCAGGTAAAACTTAATGTTCGAGGCAAATCAAATATTTCGATGTAATATCACATTTTCCTGGTTCTGCATGCGCTTTTATGGAAAACTTTAATATGCTGTTCTGTAAAATCAGCTCTATGGGACGTTTTGCCAGATTATCACAGATTTATAATACATTAATATTATAGAAGATACCCTGAAATAAGTGTATGTAGGAAAACGTTTTTACATTACATTTACTGTTTTACTAATTTACTATTGTGTATTGTTTTTATCATGAAGACGATCAAAGTTGACATCATAATTGTTATGTTCACCAGCAACTCCAGTCGTATACAGCAATAAGTGAGTTAGAACCCCGATTTAAATTAACATGAACCTAGAAGGATTTAGAATACCTTCCTAGATTCTGACTAATTTGAGCAGTGTAACTATTCTTGAGCTGTGCAATTCACTTTCCTACAGCATATTTTGGTATTACGATTTCATGTTGTAAATCATCATGACTACGAGTAGGTACATAGGAATCCTTCCTACGAATACCTGTGCTGTCTCCTAGTATTTCTTTCTTATATCACTGTAAAATCCAACCCACTCAAGGTTACCTGATCTGAACTAATCTTTAATCAAAATCGAGAGCTCTTCAGATCCTGTACCGCGCAGATACTACTCGAGAAAAAGTGTCAAGTATGAACTGTGGTATATTTTTGATCAAGTTCCAAAGCGTAGTTCTGTCATTTATATAGGTAATATTTTGTCATTATATTAGTATTTTGGTTCACTCTTTTGTCCAACTCCGCATACCTATAGGGGTTACCGTCCGTTTTATCCGTCAAGTCGAATCACTAGTAGTCGCTCGTTCTAGTTTATTTGTTTAAATTTCAGTCATTGAATAAAACGTTAAACACTTGAAAAGTTATTTGTTACTACCTAATAATCCTCTTCATATTATCGTTGAATTCTAAGTAGGTAGTGAAAGGTATTTTAATTATTAAAAGTAGGTCCTTGAAATCATGTTAGATAATTTGTCTTAGAACTGATATGTTTTAATACGATAAATAGAACACTTAAGAGTTAGACAGTGTGTAATCGATCTTCAAAGAAGTCATTGAAAATCCAACTTCAATCCACTCTACCTCAATGTGATGCATTTTTGGCTCCCTTCCCCACTTCCTCCAAATAGGAACCGTAAAGATACCTACGTGTTAATTGTCTCAAACCATTTTCGCCCACCCTTGTGAAAACTAGGATGGTAAATGAGTAAAGCAAAGAAAAAACAAAGCTGACTTCCAAGCAGTAGAGGAGGTTGGCTTCAATGGTGAAGGAGGGGAGGCTGAGCAACAGCTCAGAACTAATATTCTGGAGGAAAGCTTCCCAGCCCATCATTACAGCGTTGCCAATTCGTTTTGGGAGTGCAGCGACACCGCATTCACCCTCTGACCAAGGACGTTGAAAATAACCTCCAGCGACAGAACGCATGGATAGTAGAGGGGGGAGCATCCATGACAAGAGCCAACAGCTGTCCTTTCACTATCTGCCGCCAGAGAGTGGCCGGAGCCCCTATTTTGACACCCTTTTTCAAAAATTGTTGAAATTTAATAACAATTTTGCTCGCTCATTTTACAAGTTATAACTGCGTTCATTGAATTTCATGATTTACTAGGCTTCCAAAAATCCCCCAACATATTAAGGCATTTTAATTTTAAAACATTTTGGCCCAATTTCAAATTTTATTCTTGTTCAAATTTGATGAATTTTGTGATCGGTTGACGTAGGGGTTATTTCCAACTGATATAGTAAATTTACCATTTTTTTCCAAAACTTTAAGTAAATCACAGCCTGAGAAAACTTGAAAATAGTTTTCAACACAGGGTCTGCAGGCCCTTAACAGTTCTGGCGGAACTGAGGGAAGAAGAAAGGATGAGTTATTCCAAACTGACCAATGCTTGCTGACCACATTGGGCTGGCCAGATTCCAAGCAAGGGAAAGTCCAGCTGAAGACACGAACTCAAGTCACCAATGAATACCTTTCCGAATCTGATGGCTCAATAGAAAACTCATTCCTCCTTACCTCGATTTCTCCAGTAGTTCGGTGATACCTGCCAATCGTCTTGATAAATTAAAAGGGTACAAAGTGCAATTTATCAAATTTAAAGCTGTTTCATGTGAAAATGTCGCAAAGAATTCGCAACACAACAATAAATTATTGGGAATCCATCTGAAATTCCAACACAAACTTTCGTACTCCATTCTACACCAATTCCAATTTTATTTGCGAAAACATTATAATCAGACGTGGATTTAAAGTAATAGGTAAATCCTAAATTGAAATTGTTTTCCAAAGTTTTTGAGCTAGGGAGTTCTGGAAATTTCCACCCGTAGGTATTTTCCCCTCTAGAGATGACTGACAGTAACGCTTAGCTTCACAGGTCAGCTGGGCCAATATGGGACCTACAAACCAAATTTCATTAATTTTGGTGCGTGGTAACAAAGGAAAGTGCGAAGTACGGCGTACGGCGGTCGGACAGAAATGTTTTTATTCCATTTTCGGATTCTACACAGGTACTTACGTACCTTGAAACGGCAACCATCAAATTTTGGGGGGGTTCACTAATTTTTGGTTTATTTTTTCCAATAATGAACCTTTGGAATAGAGTATACACATTTTTTTTAATCCACCCTCAAAATTTTATGGTTTCCGTTTCGAGGAATGAAGAATCCGAAAATGCTATAAAAAAATTTCTGTCCGTCCGCCGTACGCCACACTTCGCACTTTTCTTAGTTACCACGCACCAAAATTAATGAAATTTGATGTGCAGGTCCCGTTTGGGGTCAGTTGGACGGTGATATACACAAACCGGCCAAGCGCCATTTTTACATTTTCGAGAAAATCGCGATCAAAGATTTTGCGCGTTTTTGGTTTATTATTTTCAATAATGAACCATTGGAATCGAGCATGAAAAAAAAAATTCTTACCCCCCCTCAAAATTTGATGGTTTACGTTTCAAGGTATGTAGAATCCAAAACTGCAATAAAAATATTTCTGTCTGTCCGCCGTACGCCGTACGCCGTACGGGCCACTTTTCTTAGTTACCATGAAAAAAAATTGATGAAATTCGGGTTATAGGTTCCGTTCGGCGTCTAGTTGGTCCTCGAAGCTCGACGTTACTGTGAGTCATCTCTAAGGGGTTCAAAATAGGGGTTGAAATTTTCAAAACGCCTATACCATTTTTTTACGTAAATATTTTTACGGTTTTAAATAGTTCTTGAACTTGCGAGTTTTTTAAGACCATCCGGAGCATCGTACGTCCAGCCGTTCGTTCACAGTAAAGCCCCGAAGTTTGCACCGACAGGCATTTTCGACTCCAGTGTGAATGAAATTGTATACAATTCAAACCAAATCTCGTAACCAGAGACGCGCCCACAATAGGAATTTGTGAATACGGCCAATCATTGGTAGGGATCACCTGATTATATTGGCGGAGTATGAAGTCGAGTTGGTTGTTCTGTGATATTATTTAATTTGAAAAATGATGGCTCTTTTGGAGTTTGTTGGTAGGTAGTGAAACTTGAACAAACGTTGAAGTATTATTGATGGGTAAATTATTACTACGGTAAATCATTACTCAACGGTAAATTATTACACAACGGTTCATTATACCATCTACGTAGAAGGGGCTGGAGTTTGTTGGTAGGTACTTTTGCAACTTTTTTCACTCCTCATCAACAATTTCTTTTCAGAACTTCATTATGTGTGTTTCTTTTTGTTAGGTACTGTTTGTCATCGGCAGAATTGTTTTAGCAACATTTAACTCGTGATTTAGGTAGGTACCTAGTAACGAGTACGGGGTTAGGTACTAACCTACGGAGGGTCTGCGATCTACATAATTATGCATAGAATAGTACATATATTATATTATATAGAAGGGTTATCTATACATAGAGCTGTGATCTGTAACAGAAGGGTATTCTATACAAAATAATAAACCGTTGTCCAGGGATTTGCAGCGTTTTTGCTACCTAACCTCTCCAGTTGGTTGTAAAAATTTGGAAATAATGTCCCCCATGTTTTTTGGTGCGTAAAATCGAATGGTAACGTCAGGAAGTTGATTACATCGATATTTTCCGAGTTATGGCGGTTACCTGGTTCGTGCAAAACTCAAATATTACAAAACGAATTATGCACATCCCGGCCAAACGGCAAAATGTTCGACTGGCTACAATTTGATTTGCACAAAACGGCCAAGCGCCTCACATGGCCGTTTTGTGCAAATCGACTGCAGCAGTTTTAGTAGATAAAATTAAGAGCAAAAGAAGAAATAATAATCTGAATTTAGTGGAAAACTAGGTATTATTTCTTCCTCACTGCCGGAAGGTAGGGAAGCCTTGGATTCGTGAGAGTAAAAAAAAAAAAAAAGTCTCCCGAAATGATAATTTCCCCTAACATTTTGTGTTCGGAGATCAAGGAACATTTTGGTTCCTTGTCTGTCTGTCTGTATGTACGACTATCTGTCTCTCTGTGGTCAACTCCTTGTAACGCCCATAATTACCAGAAAAATAATGGCCGAAAGGCTGAAATTTGGTGGGTTGGTGCGGGTTGGATCACAGATGATCCCACACCAAAATCGGTGAATAAGTACTGTACCTTTCGTCTGCTCATGCGCAAACGTGAAATACTTGAAACGCCCATACATACATTAATATCGTCGAAATTGGTTCAAACTTGGAGGATCGATCAGGAATCATAATACTTTGACAATACTTCGATCTTACTGTAACTATCGTCAGCGCGTGCGTGAACTTGAAATGTTGACCATTTCCTTCCTAGTCGTAGAGCTGAAATTTTGAGGGTACACGCGGGTTGGATCGCGGATGGTCCCATATCAAAATCATTGAAATCTTACAGTATCTAACTTCCGTCTGCGCATGCGCAAGCGCCAGATCCTCGTAGCGCCCATAACACTGCAGATCATCGCAGTGGTGAAATTTGTAAGACAGATGGATGAGAGTTGTTGGACGGTCTCAAATGAATTCCATCAAAATCGATATTTTACCAACTGATTCTATACCACGTCCATGTTACAATCAGTAGTGAGGAAGCTATACTGCCCACCTAACTTGGCAAACTTTTATTTTCAGAAGTGTTCAGAACGCACTTTGTGTTTATTATGTAGGTCGTATTCCGTGAATAATACACCAGTAAAATAGGCTCGGGGGGGAGGGGGGATAAATTTAATTTGCCTCTAAACTTGGTTACGTTTCAAAGGAACGCAATAGTCCAATAAAAGCAATATTTTGCTTTAACTTTCGAACAAATCTGGCAGTTCGCACACAAGTTGGCTATTTACCTCCGTAGCCCGAGATGCCTATAAATGAATAGGATTAGAGATAAAATTACGTAAATGAAAAAAAATGTCAAGGAAATTAATACAACATTGTTTTTTTAAACTTCTTATTAAACTTTTCATTTTTATTTTAAACTGAACACTGAAATAATAATTGTAAAATTTGCTGCTCACAAAAATCAAAACCTATTCTTAACGCAATATCGTACAAATTTAAGTAGATCAGGAAGCTGAAATAACATAGATTCAGGGAAGAGGCCAGAATAGGAAACTAAATACGGAGTATGCCGAGGAAACACCTGAATCAATGCAGCTGAGTTTTGCACAGACCGACCAAACGACTGGTGTGGCGTCTTTTGGCCGCTTTGTGCGAAATACGGAAGCCCTGAATACCGGGATGACGCTTGGCCGGTTTGTGCAAATTACTGACCTTCTAAAAAACGTTTTGCACAAACAGTCTATCAACCCTAGCTTGTCTGAAAATTAACAGAGGGCGCTGAAATCGAGAAATTATGAAAGAACTCGTCGAGACGAATCGATTGATACCAAAAACTCGATTTTTGACATTTTGGCGCTTGGCCGGTTTGTGCATATCGACGTCCAGTTGGTCCTCGAAGCTCGGCGTTACTGTCAGTCATCCCTAAGCGAAAAATAGGGGTTGAAATCTCCAGGACGCCGTTATCTCGAATTTTTTACGGTTTTAAATAGGTAAGTAGTTCTCGAACTTGGGAGTTTTTTAAGACCACCCGGAGCTTTGGTCGTCGAGCCGTTCGTTCACAGTAAGGCCCAGAATTTTGCACCGACAGGCATTTTCAGCAGCAGGGTGAATGAAATTGTATACATTCAGCTCAAATATCGTCACTAGGGACGCGCTAACAATCGGGAATTGGCCCGAGATCATCATTGCTAGGGATCACCTGATTATAATCATGGATGGCTGTAATGACGTCGAGTTGGTTGTTCTGTGATATTATTTCATTTGAAAAATGATGGATGCTTTTGGTGTTTGTTGACAGGTAGTGAAACTTGATCAAACGTTGAAGTATTATTGATGGGTCAATTGTAACACAATGGTAAATTATTACACAAAGGTAAATTGTTGCACAACGGTTCATTATACTATCTACGTAGAAGGGGCACCTATACAGGTAAATTATTACACAAATTGTTTGCCTTATGCTTCATGAATAACTACAAAATAATTAATGATTGCATTATTGAACCCCGCACGTTTGTAGGATACTTTAATTCCGGTACCGGCTCTAGTACTCGATTTAGGGCTTTCCGTGGAGGTGGGGGGGGGGGGGGGGCTCGAGGGTATTGACCACAGAAAAAAGTGGTCTACGGAGAACGGGCATCTATACAGGTAAATACTAAAACGTTGTGTAATAATTTGCAGCGTTTTTTCTTGCTCGGTTCCAAAGGCTCATTAAGTAGTGAAAATCATAAACCAAAATCTAATGAATATTTCCTACCTACCTGTTTTACAACCTCAGTCATGAGAATCGACCCATAAACTACATAGATATTTTACAAACATTGTACCCAACTGGGCATCAGTTCTGGCAATCGCTTTCAGAGCCACAGACCACATGATTTTTTTTTTTCCTTCTTTATTAATTTAGACAACATGATTTAGGACGTTCAGTAAGGGTTTCAATATTCTCAAGCTCAGAATTGATCTGCCTGAAAAGTTATAATTTACTCTCTGAAGATTTTCCTTCACTCCAATCCATCTGCCCACCCTTATGTTTGTAACATGTGTGTTACGCACCACTTTTTTTCTTAGTTTCTCTTTCGAAAACCCATTCTCTGCGAGGAATAAGCCCGAGGAAGGATATGGCTATATTGAAAAAGTTAGCGGTTCGGTGTCACATCTGGAGTCTGATTCATATTAAATTAAAGTTCTAAGCCAAGCTGAGACATCCTTCTTAGGACCGAGGAATTTTTTTCGTCTTTTCATCCCCACGTCGAAGTCAAAAGTAGTTTTTCCATCAAATGGTGAGCACTTGCTTTGCCCTTGGTTCTTACGCGTTGCTTGCGATTGGGGGGATTCAATAAGTGAATCCGTGGGTTGTTGAACCTTTTATAATTCTAAAGTTCTTCTCTCATGCGAACTGCAGTGGTGGGCAAAATGGATATTGGAACAAGAGGAACGACAACTTGAAAAAACTTGAAGAATAGCGATATTCAAACTTCCATGACTCCGGCACCTGATAGTCCCAAGGGTTGAAATTTGTTGCACATCCTCAGGGGCCCCTCCAAAACGGGTTTACGAAAAATCAACAACGCAGACCTCCAGGGGGCTCAGTTATGGGGGAGTGGGTAAAAAACCCTACTTGTTCTGCAGTGTAAACAGTGTTCTAGGGCGCTTTAGAATTTTTAGGTGTTCATGGCGGGCGGGACGCTCCCGCGTCAGTTGAATAAATAAATTTTTAAATTTATGTTAAAATTTGGGCTAAAATCTTTGTTCTTCCTCACACAGCTTGAGTTCCCATTTGGCTCCTTTGTGCCAGGGGTGTTACGGGTAAAAAATGGGTGTAACAATGGGGGTTTTCGAGGTTTTTTTGAGCCAAGTATTAGCAGATGAATCAAGACAATTAAGTGGGAGCACTATCAGTGATCAAAGATAATTCGTAGGGAAAAAAAGAAGCCTAATTCGTCTTTTGGGGGCCAAAATTGGTGGGCACAACACAAATACACTGCCAAGGTGATGGCACAGGAGCTTCCTCGTCACAATCAGAGTGACCCATTATAAAATACACTGCCAAGGTGATGGCACAGGAGCTTCCTCGTCACAATCAGAGTGACCCATTACAAAATAGAACAGACTCGGAAGCAAAATAACATAACATAACATTACATTACATAACATTACATATAACATAACATTACATAACATTATACATAACGTGAAATATACTTACATATTACATAACATTACATTACATAACATAACATTACATAACATTACATGAAATATACATATTACATAACATTACGTCCATAATACATTACGTCCATTAGGTATACATAATTGCGAAAGTTATGCGTGTTTGAAGAATTTCACGTTAGCGCATGCGCAGGGCAAACCGCTGGCTCTATCATGTTGAAATCTATATGGGACCTCAATGGGCCCAACCCGCTTAATCCCTGAGAATTGCATTGAAATTGGGTGAAATCTTTGGTTACTACGGCTGTAACAAGGAAATTGAATCTATTTCACGCCAGCGCATGCGCAGAGCGCACCGAGGGTCCGATCATGCTGAAATTCATACTGGAACTCACTAGGCCTTGTCCAAACTACCCTTGAAAATTTGAGCGAAATTGAATCAAAATTGTGAAAGTTATGCGTGTTTGTTGAATTTAACGTTAGCGCATGCGCAGGGCGTACCGCTGGATCAATCATGTTGAAATTTGTATGGGACCTCAAGGGGCCTTATCCGCACCATCCCTCGAAATTTGAACTGAATCAATTCGAAATCGTGGAAGTTATGGCTGTAACAAGGAAATGCGGACAGACAGACCCACAGACTCACAGACCCACAGACCGACAGACACGGAACCAAATTTGTTCAGTAGGCTTTGAAACGCAAAATGCAAGTGGAAATTTTGATTTCTGATGACAAAAATTTTTTGGCTCACGAAAGTGAACACAAGGCTTCCGCTGCTTCGCAGACTCGGAAGCAAAATACACTGCCAAGGTGATGGTACAGGAGCTTCCTCATCACAATCAGAGTGACCCATTATAAAATAGAACAGTGACCCATTATAAAATAGAGGATTACATAACATTACATAACGTGAAATATACATATTACATAACATAACCTTGCATAACATCACATGAAATATACATATTACATAACATTACGTCCATAATACATTACGTCCATTATACATAATTGCGAAAGTTATGCGTGTTTGAAGAATTTCACGTTAGCGCATGCGGAGGGCGAACCGCTGGCTCTATCATGTTGAAATCTATATGGGACCTCAATGGGCCCTACCCGCTTGATCCCTGAGAATTACATTGAAATTGGGTGAAATCTTTGGTTACTACGGCTGTAACAAGGAAATTGAATCTATTTCACGCCAGCGCATGCGCAGAGCGCACCGAGGGTCCGATCATGCTGACATTCATACTGGAACTCACTAGGCCATGTCCAAACAACCTTGAAAATTTGAGCGAAATTGAATCAAAATTGTGAAAGTTATGCGTGTTTGTTGAATTTAACGTTAGCGCATGCGCAGGGCGTACCGCTGGATCAATCATGTTGAAATTTGTATGGGACCTCAAGGGGCCTTATCCGCACCATCCCTCGAAATTTGAGCTGAATCAATTCAAAATCGTGGAAGTTATGGCTGTAACAAGGAAATGCGGACAGACAGACCCACAGACTCACAGACCCACAGACCGACAGACACGGAACCAAATTTGTTCAGTAGGCTTTGAAACGCAAAATGCAAGTGGAAATTTTGATTTCTGATGACAAAAATTTTTTGGCTCACGAAAGTGAACACAAGGCTTCCGCTGCTTCGCAGACTCGGAAGCAAAATACACTGCCAAGGTGATGGTACAGGAGCTTCCTCATCACAATCAGAGTGACCCATTATAAAATAGAACAGTGACCCATTATAAAATAGGGGATTACATAACATTACATAACGTGAAATATACATATTGCATAACATAACCTTGCATAACATCACATGAAATATACATATTACATAACATTACGTCCATAATACATTACGTCCATTATACATAATTGCGAAAGTTATGCGTGTTTGAAGAATTTCACGTTAGCGCATGCGCAGGGCGAACCGCTGGCTCTATCATGTTGAAATCTATATGGGACCTCAATGGGCCCTACCCGCTTGATCCCTGAGAATTACATTGAAATTGGGTGAAATCTTTGGTTACTACGGCTGTAACAAGGAAATTGAATCTATTTCACGCCAGCGCATGCGCAGAGCGCACCGAGGGTCCGATCATGCTGACATTCATACTGGAACTCACTAGGCCATGTCCAAACAACCCTTGAAAATTTGAGCGAAATTGAATCAAAATTGTGAAAGTTATGCGTGTTTGTTGAATTTAACGTTAGCGCATGCGCAGGGCGTACCGCTGGATCAATCATGTTGAAATTTGTATGGGACCTCAAGGGGCCTTATCCGCACCATCCCTCGAAATTTGAGCTGAATCAATTCAAAATCGTGGAAGTTATGGCTGTAACAAGGAAATGCGGACAGACAGACCCTCAGACTCACAGACCCACAGACCGACAGACACGGAACCAAATTTGTTCAGTAGGCTTTGAAACGCAAAATGCAAGTGGAAATTTTGATTTCTGATGACAAAAATTTTTTGGCTCACGAAAGCGAACACAAGGCTTCCGCTGCTTCGCAGACTCGGAAGCAATAGCTATTTCAATAATTGTACATGAAAGAAACAATAAATGAAAAGCCAGCATTTCTGGTGGTATGCCCGATAGAATAATAAACCCATGTGACAAGGACATTGCAGCGTTTTTAAACTTTTGAATTGAACTAATGAATTTTTTTAGACCACCCGGAGCATTGTACGTCGAGCAATTCGTTTGCAATCGACGTTCAGTCCACAAACCCCGGCCCCCCACTCCGCTACCTCACAGCGTCACAGCCCGAGATAAAATCATAGCTAGGGATCACCTGATTATATTCACAGAGTATGAAGTCGAGTTGGTTGTTCTGTGATATTATTTCATTTGAAGAATGATGGCTCTTTTGGAGTTTGTTGATAGGTAGTGAAACTTGAACAAACGCAGAACTATTATCGATGGGTAAATTATTACACAATGGTAAATTATTACACAACGGCTCATTATACCATCTGCGTAGAAGGGGCTGGAGTTTGTAGGTAGATAGGTACTTTGCAACTTTTTTCACTCCACATGAACAATTTCACTCCAGAACTTCATTATTTGCGTTTCTTTTTGCTATTTTAGGTACTGTTTGTCATCGGCAGAATTATTTTAGCAACATTTAACTCGTGATTTAGGTAGGTACCTACTAACGAGTACGGGGTTAGGTACTAACCTACGGAGGGTCTGCAATCTAAATAATATGTATATAATAGTACATAATATATAAAGGGTTATCTATACGGAGAGCTGTGATCTGTAACAGAAGGGTATTCTGTAAAAAATAATAAAGCGTAGTGCAGGGATTCGCAGCGTTTTTCCTGCTAACTTTATTCAAGTTAAGACTGCATACTGACACCTTTAAATTTTTCAGTAGCTTTCCGTACGTGCAATTGAAATGTGGTGATATCATGTGCAAATAAAAATTATGAATACTGTGATAGTGTCTACCTAGTAAAAAATTCTGAACTTTTTGAAGAAAAAATATTATTTTGACGCAATGTTATAAAAAAATACAGTATTTTTCTTACCATTAATATTTTCTCCTTTTGTTCATCCCGTCGTGTCGGAACCAATTTCACAAATTTCCCGACACTACATACCTATATTGCAAAATACTGAAGGCTAACGAACTCATAATAACTCTTGCGGGGACGGATTTTTCTGCGCGAGAAAGAATTTTTAGCCCGCAATATAAAGGCGTTATTATGCGAAAGGACATAAGAACATAAATACCTGAATAAATATATAATTATAACATACGGTATTATTATTGTTAAACGTATTTCATGTAGAATAAAATATAGATTAGGTACATATAAAATACGATAAAACCAAAACTCTAGAATTTCGTTCTCTGGCGCACCAAAAAGGATTTTGAAGAGTACCCATTAACCATCCAGAGCTGCGAACGAGACAATAATGAAGCTGCAAAACGCAAATAATGAAGTTCTGAAGTGAAAATGTTGGTGGAGTGAAGAAAGTTGGAAACATACCTAACTACCAACAAACTCCAGCCCCTTCTACGTAGATGGTATAATGAGCCGTTGTGTAACAATTTACCGTGTGTAATAATTTACCATTGTGTAATAATTTACCCATCAATACCCCCCCCCCCCCCACGGCGTTTGTTCAAGTTTCGCTACCTATCAACAAACTCCAAAAGAGCCATCATTTTGGTTTATTATTTTCAATAATGAACCATTGGAATCGAGCAAGAAAAAAAATTCTTACCCCCCCTCAAAATTTGATGGTTTACGTTTCAAGGTATGTAGAATACAAAACTGCAATAAAAATATTTCTGTCTGCCCGCCGTACGGGCCACTTTTCTTAGTTACCGTGAAAAAAAAAATTGATGAAATTCGGGTTATAGGTTCCGTTCGGGGTCTAGTTGGTCCTCGAAGCTCGACGTTACTGTCAGTCATCTCTAAGGGGTTCAAAATAGGGGTTGAAATTTTCAGAACGCCGTAGCTCGTACACTTCCGAAAGAAGGGTATGGTGTTTTTTACGTTATTAAATTTGTCTTGAGCTAAACAATTTTTTGAGACCCGGAGCCGTTCGTACGTCCGTACGTCCAGCCGTTCGCGGGCACCAAAAAGCTTCGTCAACTCGATCGAGAATCAAACGATATAAATCCGGCCCGGATATCTTAACTACGCAGCATCTGATTATAATCAAGGATGGCTGTATGAAGTCGAGTTGTTTGTTCTGAGATATTATTTCATTTGTCAAGTGATGGACTATTGGATTTTGTTGGTAGGTACTTCTGAAACTTGGACAAACTTTGAAGTATTATTGATGGGTAAATTATTACACAATGGTAACTTATAACACAACGGTAAATTATTACACAACGGTGAATTATTACACCACGGTAAATTATTACACAACGGCTCATCTACCCAGAAGGGGCAGGATTTTGTTGATAGGTACTTTTGCAACTTGGACAACCGTTGAAGTATTATTGATGGGTAAATTATTACACAATGGCAAATTATTAACACAACGGCAAATTATTGCGCAACGGTAAATTATTACACAACGTTAAATTATTACACCACGGTAAATTATTACACAACGGTTCATTATTCTATCTCCGTAGAAGGGGAACCTATACAGGTAAATTATTACACAACGGTTTAGGTAGGTACCTCGTAACGAGTACGGGGTTAGGTACTAACCTACGGAGAATGTGTAGAATAGCACATTATGTTATATAGAAGGGTTATCTATACGGAGACCTGTGATCTGTAACAGGAGGGTATTCTGTACAAAATAATAAACCGTTGTGCAGGGATTTGCAGCGTTTTCAAATGAAATAATATCACAGAACAACCAACTTGACTTCATACTCTGTGAATATAATCAGGTGATCCCTAGCAATGATTTTATCTCGGGCTGTGACGCTGTGAGGTAGCGGAGTGGGGGGCCGGGGTTTGTGGACTGAACGTCGAGTTTCGTTTGCACCGAAAAGCATGATCGTGAATTAAACGGTATAAATCCGGCCCAGATCATTGCTAGGGATCACCTGATTATAATCAAGGATGGCTGTATGACGTCGAGTTGGTTGTTCTGTGATATTATTTCGTTTGAAAAATGATGGCTGTTTTCGATTGTGTTGATATTTATGTACTTTTGCAACTTGAACAAATGTTATGCTTCATGAATAACTACAAATAATATTATTAAGAATCACAAGCGGTAAAAACGGCTAAAATCGCGATAAATTCATATAAAATCATGAAAGTGGTATGGAAGGGTGAGTAGAGACAGAAAAATGCCATTTCAGTAGTTTTTACTGCAGAATAGGAGTAAAACTTGGATTTTTGGGGTAAAAGGGCTAAATTCAATATTAATTTATTCACCTAGCATTGTGTGGAAAGGTGATTCGTGACGGAAATAGCGCTATTCGATGATGAAAATATTTTTCTCAAAAAAGAAAGGGCCAAATTAGACTTTATAAGGGTAAAAAATCTTCAAAAACGGCAAAACCAGGAAAAAATTATATAATTTTACGAAAATTGGTATGGTTTCTCGCAGCTCACGGTCACCGAGCCGTCATCTCGAAGTTTCTTGGTGACAATATCCTGCTGGTTTTGACGGATTTTTCTGGCCGGGGAATCTTCAACACAACACATCCCACCCCATCCAACCCACCTCCCCTGCTTGCTCGGAAAATATTCACAAAGGCCATGACATTGCTCATTTGTAATCAGATAAACGTACCTAATATTATATAACTGTTTATTCATGCTCGATGTACCGTTTGATCTGTTATTGTTGCATTTGGTTGTGTTTCTTTTGTGATTGTTATCGTTTTTGAAAATTTAATTAATTTGTGATGAATTTTTCCCGGCTAACGGAAGACACTAAATGGGCCGTTTTAAATACAAAACGCGAGACCCCGTGGAAGGCCATGGTTCCTCCAACATGAACGACCTGTGAAAAGCTACCTATGTTCGTAGAGTTCGGAAGGCGGAATGCCCCCATGAAATGGCAACAGGGGTCGATGCAAATTTGAATGGGGGAGAAGGAAAGGAGGGCCAACGAAAGGTGTAGGAGGGGGGGGGGGGGGGGTAGAGAGAGTGAGACGGAGAGAGAGTGTGAGAGAGAGAGACGTAGAGACTGCTCTAATGGAAACAGCAGGTTCTGCAAAGGTCATACATGATTGATAGGATCGGGCGTATAGAAGCCAGAAGCATGTACTACGTAGAGCAAATATAAAGGAAGGGCGGGCTGCGCAACTCGGGAGTGTTCTCATTACACGCAGGGCCCAATAGTTACAAACTGTTTGCCAATTGCAAATTACCATGTATTGACTTAATTAGGCGAGGAGCTGTGCACATTGTGTGTGTTGGGCCGCGGGCCTCTATTGACTTTGCACATGTGCTAATGAAGACAGTTCCAGCTTTCGTCCTTCCGCCTCCCTTTCTCTCTAATAAGTTGCTCCTTTCCCAAGCAATGCTTTCCCCACAGTTTCCCCTACCTAACTAAGGGCCTACTCAAACTGAGGCGAATAAACCCTTCTGGGAACGGACACGGCATCCCAAAAGGTGGCCCCTTGAGGGGGAGGGTTTCCTGAGAATGAGAAGTTCCTCTTGCAGTTATTTTCGAGAAGGACCTGCTCGGTATTCGGGCCCTCCTCTTCATTTCGTGAGTGAAATACCACCGCTGGTGAAATTAATGCTAAGATAATCAACTCAAAGGTAACCCACCTCAAGACGCCTTTCCAACAGTACTAGTTGTCGATCATCTTGAAGAATACAGCGGCTCTGGTACTGCTCGAAGAGCCATACGCATCCTTCCGTCGTTCTCGTTCCTTATACAAAGAAGTTTGGACCCATTGTGCTTTTTTTTTTTTTTAAGAAACCTTTAGGGTTTTCCCCCTTGTTGTTTTCCACTTTTCCCCTCTTTTTCAACAATGAACCTTTGGAATCGAGAATGAAAAACCAAATTTGATGGTTTATGTTCCAGGTTACCTACGTCGAAACCGAAAATTGGATAGAAACATTTCTCTCCGTCCGCCGTACGCCATACTTAGCACGTTCCTTAGTTACGACGGGCAATAATTAATTACATTTGGTTAGTCCCATTCGGGGTCTAGCAGGTCCGTGAAGCTCGGCGTTACTGTGAAAACGCTGAAAATGATCACAAAACGGTTTATTATTTACCTGTATAGAAACCCTTTCTTCGTAGATCGCTGTTTACTTTCCACAATATCTACCCTCGTGCTTCCCCCGGGAAAGCCCTAAATCACGTACTGGAGCCAGCCGGGCAATCAAATTTCATAAATATGCGGTGGAATCAAGAATTCTATCATTAAAATTATTCGTTGTTAAACAGCGTTTATTTGAATAAAAAAGTAGGACCTATCTACTACATCAAAAATAACCATCATTCTTCAAATGAAATAATATCACGTAACAACCAATTCGAGTTCATACATCCATGAGTGATTATTGAATCAGCTGTTCCCTACTAATAATCTTTGGGCCGGATGTATACCGTTGCATTCACGATCATGTTGACGAAGCTTTTCGGTGCAAACGAACGGCTGGAAGTACAATGCTCCGGGTGGCTTAAAAAAAATTCTTTAGTTCGAGATCAATTTAAAAGAGTAAGAAAAAAATGCCCTTCTGAAAGTTTTGGAGCTACGGCGTTTGGGAATTTTAAACCCCTTAGTGATGAGTGACAGTAACGCCGTGCTTCGCAGACCAGCTAGACTCCCAATGAGACTACAAACCAAATTTAATGAATTTTGGCTCGTGGTAAAGTGCTAAGTACGGTGTACGGCGGACGGATAGACGTTTTTTAAATTCCATTTCGGATTCTACATTCCTTGAAAAGGAAACCATAAGATTTAATGGTCGATTCCAAAGGTTCATTATTGACAATAATAAACCAAAACAGGGGTTGTCGTTTTCGGAACGCCGAGAGAGAGAGAGAGAGAGAGAGAGATTGAATGATTGAATGTGTTTATTCACCTGTTACAAATAGGACCTTTTGGTCCTCTCTACCTTCAACAAGATTATGTTTACAATTATAATGAAAAATAAACTGTAAACTATATACAAAATAAAAGAGCTTGTTTTCTACTAATAGCAAAATAAATACATTACATAGGTAAGGTTTCGTAGGTAATATAATTCAAACCTCAGGTAGGTAGTAAATTCTTACCGAAAGTATGTGTACTTATGATAGGTTTAAGTGAATGTGAATTGAGAGATGTAAGTAAATACTGTATATTCTTATAAGAGACATTATTTGGATTGTAAATCATACATCATAATACCGTAATAATATTTCTTTAAAATGTTTCTTAAAATTTGATATGTACCTACGTCGCGCTTTTATATAGCTCTATGTACTCGTTATGAATTTGCGTTCCAAATATCCTAAACGACTGGGCATAAATTGAAGTTCAGTGCACTAGAACTTGTAACATTTCTGTTGCAGATATCGTGTTTGTACCGTGTACATCAGACATATTTATATTTAAACATTGAAAACAAATAATCCGGATTTTTACTTTTCAGAATTCGATATAATAAAACTCCAGCTCGAAGTTGTCTCCATTCTTTAATCTTAGCTGATATAAACCTTTGAATAGTTTATTGCATGTTTGCGTTACTTGTTCATCCCATGACAATTTGCAGTTCACTATCTTACCCAAATTTTTCGCTTTATTTTCAATAGATAGCACTACACCATCGATTGACAACGGAGATACATTAGAGTAGTCCAATCTTTCCATGAATCTCGACGACCCAATAACGAGCAGTTTACATTTTTCTGGATTAGTTTTCAAATCTTGGTCTCTACACCAATCAGTTAGCCTCTGTACATCATCATTCAATTTCAGACATTGCCTTCCCCATATTGTACACCTTTGTTTCAAGATATATTTGGAAGTCATCTGTATAAAGCATGTGCTTACAGTGTATAAAACAGTCTGAAATCCTATTGATGAATAAGACGAACATCAATGCTGAAAGAACTGAACCTTGGGGATCAACTGCAAACACTCTACTCCAGTCAGATTCATTGCCATCTACGGTCTTCACTTTTTGCCACCTGTTGGTCAGTAGTGACTCAAACCAAGATACCAATGTCGTTGAAAACCCCACTGATCTCAAAACTGCTATAAATATATTTATCGCAACTTATCATGTCAAAAGCTCGAGCAAAGTCGATCATACATATTACTGTTATATGTCGATCATCCATAGCCCTAAGCGCTGCGTCTAAAACATTAATTAAGGCTGTTTCTGTGCTATTTCCAACTCCCACTTCCCGCTTGATTTCTATCCAGAATTGAGTTTTCAATCACAAATAATGCGTTCACTATTTCGTAAACACAACGATCCAGCATTTTACCAAGTACACAAGGATGATTTATTCCTCTAAAATCGTTAAGTTCATTGGGGTTATCTATTTTATTTACCGGAAAAACCAAAGCTTTTTTCCACTGTGCCGGGTAAACCGCTTTATTAAGTGAATATGTGAAAATTTTGCTCAAGACTGGACAAATAACGTTCGCAATAAATTATCTTAAAAAAAAAAAGAGTGGAATACCATCGTGACCTACTGCACTTAACGCTTTAAATTGTTAAAATTTTAAAGCGAAATATTTCACAGGAATGTTACCAGGAACAGGAAACCTTGAGCCACATAATCTTTGATTTCGAGGCCAATTCCATCTGCCGCAAACCAATACCTTCGCGATGGGGTACATCAGACACCTGGTCACTAGACCGTTGGGGCTGCCTAAGCGAAGTCGAAGGCTGCTGTACCTGGGGCCGCCAAACCCCTTTCGATAGTTCGCGACTGACCTGAAAAATAGTTGCGGATGACCATGATCTCAAAAAATAGATAAATAAATAAATTAAATAAAAGTAAATAATAACGACTTGGTAGGTATGCGAGCTTCTTCAACTTCATTTTGGCCCAGACTTCACAGTTATTTCGTTCAGTTGCAACAAGGGATTTTGGTGAATATTCTTCTTCTTGGATTCAAAAGTGTTGAAACCAGTGGAGGGGGGGGGGGGGTCCTGCATGAAACAGCGGGTTGGGGTAGTTATGATAATCTAACCCGCACTTCACGGAAGGGGGAAAGATTTGGGAAGTGTGGAGAAACGCATTAGGAGTTTCTTCGTAGAGAAATGCACTTCGCCAGTTTTCGTGACGGTGCCGTTCGGAAAGGCACGCAGTTCTTCAGAAAGGAGGGTTCGCACCAGAATAATCAATGCAAAAGGGAGACCGGACGAACAGTTTACGCCCTCAGAGAAGGGTCTGGTTGTTAGGGGGAACCTTTTCCAACGCGCTAATGCTCCCTTTTCTCCTTGCAGTGATGGCGAAGGGCATGGAGTGGAGGGGGATGATGCCAAAGTCTGAAGTTGATTTAGGAGGCCTTGGGAGCTAAAACAATGGCTTCACACGGTGGTGTGACAAGCTGGGAATAATTAAAGGCAGAGATTGGACAGGGCGGGCAAATGAGCCGCTTGCAGCGCGCTTTGTTTCAAACTTCACCTGCCCTATTCATAGTGTTCATCCTAACGGTCACAGGGATTTCACAACTTCGTCTGAGAAATGCTGTTCGTTACCGAGTCACGGAGCTGGATAAGCAAAATACCTATAATATGTACATCCCTACAACTTACAGTAGTAAATTGTGGTTCATCAAACACGCTGCCCAAAAGAGACTTGAGGCAGGTAATATTATAGCGAATCGGACGGCCCCATAAACTAAGCTAGAAGATATTGGAGTCACTAAACTAAATAAGCGCTACTTGGTTTAATCAAAATCGCTATGTGTATTTTAAATAGTGACTAATATAACAATAATAGGTAAGAGAGTAATCAAATCTCAAAATAATAGGTAGGTACGCAACCCTTAGAAACGCCCGTAATCATGCAAATGAGCTGACATTTTGAAGGTATAGGGGTGGGTTGGCATCTACACCGATCCATGATTAAATAGATATCTGTTAATAACATAACAACTGTAAATGTTTTCTGAAACGCCCGATTTATATTCAGGTATAGAAATATAAAAATATGTTAACGTCGTAAAGCATGAAATTCAGTTATTCCATGCAAGAACGGTCCATTTTAAGTGTTAAATTCGGATTTTTATCAACACTTTAACTAGTTATTATACGAAATACCTCGTTATTTTGCATAATAGCGATGGGATGTTAGTTATTGTGTAAAATTCGGATTTTTATCAACACTTTAACTAGTTATTATATGAAATACCTATATGAAATTATTATATGAAATTTTACATAATAACGAAAGGCTGCTAGTTAATGTGTAAAGTTCAGGATTATCTACACGTTAACTAGTTATTAAATGAAATACCTAGCTATTCTATGGAATGCGAGTTCCGACTCATATCGGTAGATGAGGTAGGGAGATCGATAAAGCCTGGACTCTGGTACAGTCCGGAGTAACGCAGAGTCATCACAGAGTAACACGAACAACCTCCAAAATAATGGAACACGGTGATCTTTAGGGATTTCATATTATAACTAGTAAAAGTGTATAAATCGGTCAGTATTGAACGAATTTTATGAATTAGGTACCGATCGGCCCTACGGGCTTTCATATTGTAATAACTAGTTAAGTGTCTAAATCGCTCCGTTAGTCCAAAATTGTACGCTTTACCGGTGGAATATAATAACTTGGTAAAGTGTATACTTTAACTAGCTCTAAGCCAGATTTATAATAATTATGTATAATAGCTTGTTATTTCATGAATCAACCGATTTCATACTTTAACGGTAGGATTTATATATATATTTTTTTTTCAAATTCATTCGTTGTATAGGTTACCTAATTGACGGAATTGGATTACGAATTTTCACAATAAATCCTACTAGGTTCCAATATATCACACACCACAGCATTTGGAGATCCAGCTGGTGTGCCTCACTTTTGGGCCTCACCTGGATATATTTTGGGCTAGACCCCGACTTCCCCACAAATGAAGTGTGAGTCGCCACCGACGCAGGGCAGGCTGGAAGATGTTTCTACCGGGACTGGGAGCCTCCAGAACGCGGGTGGAATCGCCGACGGCACTCTGTCATGCCTTCATCCTCCATCTTTGATTGTATTAGGTAGGTAGGTAAATCTACAACTGTTTCATCATATAACTCTGAAGGCCGTTCGCAATTAGGTACGTTCAAACACCATGGTTGATCAGAACCTTGCATTGCCCACTAAATACCTTATAACTAGTCTTATTATAATATCGCGTTATATTCACTGAAATTAATGTTCCCGTATTTCTCTCTATTCTCATTATACGATCAAGCAAACGAAACTTGCGTGTTTTGTGTTTCTATCTCACGTTACTGATAACAAACTTTGTATTCAATAATTATTACTGTACAATTAAGAGTAGAATAATCCCCAAAAAAAGCCGTGTTGTAAAAATTTACCCGCCAAAAAAACACTCCTCACCAGCAAAAAGGATTAATAGCCAGTTTGCCCGCCTAAATAGCATTCTCGGTGCTGACTGGGCACATTGCTGTTGGATGTGCATGCATATAAAAACATGTTACTACCCCCCAAACCGTACAATTTCTTTCAACGCTGATTAGCGGGCAGATTGTTGCCCCCAGGCGGAAAGCCCCTGCCAAACCGCGACGAAAGAAATAATTCCATGTGAAACTTTTACCCACGAAAAAGTTCTTAAATTTAAAATTTACCTACCTATAAAGATTATTTCAGTAGATACCTTCCTATACAAAAATTTCAACATTGGGCGGGGGGGAGGGCACCCCTCCCCCCGCCTAATGTAGAAATTTGTGTATATGCACAAAAGGCACCCCCTTGAAGCATAACGAATGTGAGTACAAAATTTCAGCTCGATCCATTATGTATGTGAGGCAGTAGCCCTTTCAACGAACAGGAACAATACGAACAAGAACATGTTAAAAGCTTGAAAAAGCGATTTTTCGACATCCATAACTCCGGCATTTGCTGTCGCGAGGTTCAACCCTACCGTCGGTATACATCATGTTGACGAAGCTTTTCGTTGCAAACGAAGAACGAACAAAAATGATCATGTTCGAGGTCAGTTTACAAATACTATAATGTGTAATTTTGTAGTCAACACTTTCACAAGGGTAGTTTCGTTCAACGAAACACCATCTAACAAACGCTGCAAATGGTTATTTACACAACGTATTACCATTTATCTATAGATGCCCCTTCTGAGTAGATCACTGTTTTACAGTGTTTTGCAGTTTATTATACAGGTAAATAATGAACGTTGCGTAATAATTTGCAGCGTTGGAAGCCATCTAATTTAGAGGGGGGAGGGGATTAGAAATTTTATTTTTTTCATGTTCGATTCCAAAGGTTCATTTTTGAAAATAATGAACCAAAACGTAAAAAACCCACACCCTTCTACTGAAAGTTTCCAAGGTACGGCGGTCGGGAAATTTCAGCCCATGTTTTTCAGCAACGGACCAACTAGCCCCAAACGGGTCGTCTACAAACCGAATTTCATTAATTTTGGTTCGTGGTAAAGGTACTGTTCAAAAGTCGAGGAATATGAATTCTTTTATAGGACGGAGTGAGGCTTTATGCCCCTCCACCTGGTGCCACCCTCGCCCTTCATTCACTCCCATGCACCGCCGCTGTCGCCCCTGACACCACATTTTGCTCAAACTCCTGACCCAGTGCCGTAATTAGCACCAAGATAAAGATCCGAGACCCTCGCTTTGAAAAATGTTGTCCTAGGCTTTCTTTCTCGACTAAGTTTGAAGGCCCTTCTACGTCTTAAACAACGCTGTTCGCCATAACTGACTTTGTAAAGGTGAAGTAAGTAAAGTGAACAGCCATTCCAGACTGGGGCTTTTCTTCCGACTGCCTTGTCACTGACGTGGTAAGCGGCCCTCCAATGAGAGGATCAGAATGCGATCTGACCATTTCGCTCTTTAGTTGGCAATTCATTGCCTCACAAATAAAGTAAGCAGACGCTTGGGCAAATCATGCGCTGCTGGCCCTGACCAACTAAAGTCCAAACGGGACCTATAAACCACATTTCATTCATTTTAGTTCATGGTAACTAAGAAAAGTGTGAAGAATGGCGTACGGCGGACGGACAGACATTTTGGTTTATTATTTTCAATAATGAACCATTGGAATCGAGCATGAAAAAAAAAATTCTTACCCCCCCTCAAAATTTGATGGTTTACGTTTCAAGGTATGTAGAATCCAAAACTGCAATAAAAATATTTCTGTCTGTCCGCCGTACGCCGTACGCCGTACGGCGTACTTTTCTTAGTTACCATGAAAAAAAATTGATGAAATTCGGGTTATAGGTTCCGTTCGGCGTCTAGTTGGTCCTCGAAGCTCGACGTTACTGTGAGTCATCTCTAAGGGGTTCAAAATAGGGGTTGAAATTCTCAAAACGCCTATACCATTTTTTTACGTAAATATTTTTACGGTTTCAAATAGTTCTTGAACTTGCGAGTTTTTTAAGACCATCCGGAGCATCGTACGTCCAGCCGTTCGTTCACAGTAAGGCCCCGAAGTTTGCACCGACAGGCATTTTCGACTCCAGTGTGAATGAAATTGTATACAATTCAAACCAAATCTCGTAACCAGAGACGCGCCCACAATAGGAATTTGTGAATACGGCCAATCATTGGTAGGGATCACCTGATTATATTGGCGGAGTATGAAGTCGAGTTGGTTGTTCTGTGATATTATTTCATTTGAAAAATGATGGCTCTTTTGGAGTTTGTTGTTAGGTAGTGAAACTTGAACAAACGTTGAAGTATTATTGATGGGTAAATAATTACTACGGTAAATCATTACTCAACGGAAAATTATTACACAACGGTTCATTATACCATCTACGTAGAAGGGGCTGGAGTTTGTTGGTAGGTACTTTTGCAACTTTTTTCACTCCTCATCAACAATTTCTTTTCAGAACTTCATTATGTGTGTTTCTTTTTGTTAGGTACTGTTTGTCATCGGCAGAATTATTTTAGCAACATTTAACTCGTGATTTAGGTAGGTACCTAGTAACGAGTACGGGGTTAGGTACTAACCTACGGAGGGTCTGCGATCTACATAATATGCATAGAATAGTACATATTATATTATATAGACGGGTTATCTATACATAGAGCTGTGATCTGTAACAGAAGGGTATTCTATACAAAATAATAAACCGTTGTGCAGGGATTTGCAGCGTTTTTTATTACATTTTCCAAATCATATCAAATTTGGTGGGGGGATCAATTTTTTTTTTTTTAATGCTCGATTCCAACGGCTCATTATTGAAAATAATAAACCAAAAGGGATCCAAGACGTACTCCCCCATATATGTGTAGGTTAATCTCTCTCTCTCCTCTCCGGTTTTTACAAAATAGGTATATATGAAACCGCGTTTGCGGCAAGAATAAATGACTCCCTCATTGTGCACGGCGTAATCTGAAAATCACATCGTGGGTTCGTGAAAGGTCGATCAACCACGGCAGCCCTTTATAATCTATTAAGAAATGTACATAATGACCTAGACCAGAAGCGGTTAACCCTATCAACTTTCTACGACTTCTTGAAAGCATTTGACGTTTATGCCACACCCCACCCTGTTTGATAAACTATACTCCCTTGGGATAAGAGGGACCCCCCTCCAATGGATCAAGTATTTTCTCTCAAACAGGAAACAATGCGTGGTTGTTAATCACTTCGATGACTCTACCATAACCCGAACAGCTTCAAATTTTATAACAAACCCTATAGGTGTTGCCCAAGGTTCGCCGCTTGGTCCTCTGTTTTTTGTCCTGCTCGACAATGACCTACCCAAAATGGTACAAATATTGGAGAAACCATCGATAGCCACTGCCCAAATCAGTCGTCATTCTGAAGATACGTGCCTGCTGACGAGTACCTACCTACTGACAGCCTGGAGGATTCGTGTCGTATCACCGAGCTGAATGATGGACTGATTCATAGTTGGTGTGAAGCAAATGACCTGATGATAAATGAAAGTAAATGTGCTCCCCTCAATTTTAGCCTCTCGAAGCAGGGTATGTCAATTTTTTCAACTAGACATCACATACAAAAATCCCATAAATTCGAAGAAGTGGTGATTGGTGATGGCCTCTAATGGACTACACACCTTTTTGCTAAACTCAACAGTGCACTATTCTGTCTAAGACGTTTAAAGTGATACCTAGACGAGGAGTTCACCGAGAGACTCAGTACAATGCACATCGCTCCGTGTTTATTCCATTTCAAAGGTTGTTTCATCTGGTCTTTCTCGAGATTTTCTGAGTCAGAGTCTAGTATAATGGCAAATTTGTAAGGAAATTGGATCAGATGCACAGTAAGTACTGATTCTGGACCAATATTTTACAGAACATTCTGATATTTTCGAAGGAATTCCTAGAGGTTTTCAGAGCTCCAGAAGTTGAAATCAGAGGCTGATATATTGAGCTGGTAATGCTAATCTCAATCCCAATCGTAATCTCAATCAGAACGTTCCAATAATTCAGCAGGAGCGAAGTTTCGAAATAACCGCATCTTGAACTGAAGTATACTTCAATCTGCCGCATTATTAACATTTTTTTCCCACCGTTTTGCTTTCATTCCATCTATCGTACGAGGCCATAACTACGAAGGGTTATCAAACAATCAGCCAATTTCTCGGCATGAAGATAGAAAAGAATTTACCTATTGAACAAGCGTATATATGTTTGAGAAACCAATAAAGTCAATTGATTTTACAGAACCGAGAAAAAGGGCGAACATAAACTTATTGGAAGGTAATCCTCAGTTAGAGTCTACGCCACACATTTCGCATTGCCGTAAATTGTCTACAGTAGTTTAGTTTTGTGGAGGTTGCGGAGAGTAGGACCACAGGTTGAAGAATTGGTAAATAACTTCTTCGAAATTAGTTTTCGGAATTCCCCCCCCCCCCCCCACCACTCCTACACTTCGTTTCGCTCTCTTCTTTTTCTCTGCCTATCCAGAAAAAAGTAATTTGAAAACAATTGAAGTGGACTTGGAAGCAAGGGAAAAGACTGGTCGTGACAAGTTGGAGAATTGTGAGAGTTACGGAGAGAGTTGGTTCCGTCTCGCCTATCAATCAGAAGAGTGGGAAAAGGCGGACGCAAAGTCCCTTAGCAATAAGGGGGACTTGTACCAAGAAAGGGAAACCCAATGTCTTGCCTTTACTTTAAGAAGAGCCCGGGGAAGGAGGGTTGAAATTGCCACGAAGGCATCACATTATAATAAGGAACTCGGAGGGAAAGCCTGTGCGTCCGTATGAAGGTGGGCGTGTGTGAGTTTCTTGTGGGGGGGAAGGCTCATTGTGTGGGTGTTGGGGCTCTGCTCGTCCGCACTTGGGTTTCCCTGGTGACGGAGGAGGAAGGTCTTTGATCAGAAACTTGGAAGTGAGACAGTGAAGCGAGTGGTGAGTAGCGACTTGGGTTTGGAAGGAAAGGCAAGGGAAGTTTCTGGAGGGGGAAGGCCCCGCACAACATCCGCCATCTTTGATCAAACTCCAACACGTCCGCACATCATGAGCCTACTCCCATACTCTTCACTGAGGAATTAGTGCATTCAGCGGTAGCTCATGGAACTAACCTCTGCCATATTTCCAACTAAATTTGCATGAAATCTGCCATTGTTGAAGTTAAGGTGCCTCCCCGAGAAATCATATTCTCACAACTCAAACTACGTTGTAAAGCCTCAATTACACCTGCCGAGTGCTGGGCCAAGACAGTGCATTCGGCCGAGTAATCCGCAATGTAATCGGCACATTTAGTACTAGGCCAAGCAGCTGGTTAGTGATTTGAGGGAGACAGTGGATAGAACCGTGTTCTAGTTTCTCGACTGAGTAGACCCCTCCCATTCATCACTACGCTCGGTCGTCCATCGCCCTTTGCTCGGCCAGTGTGATCACCTCATTCGGACGCGGGCGCGTCTGCCTATTCTTCTGCTTTTTCTTTCAACACATACGACACGACAACTGCCTCGTCCAACTGCCCCACTGAATGTAAAGCCAGGTTTGCACGCTACGATAAATAGTAACAATTTATCGTAACGATCAAATCGTTTCGATTTATCGTCACGTCTAAATGTGGCATCGTAGCGATTTATTGGAGTTGGAGTTGGGCTGGATGGTTGACGCCGGCCGGCATCAATTTCTACGAATCTTAGCAACATGCTTGAACGTGTAAGATGTCACCCAGTTTGCAGTTGTCACTTCACCGGAGAGCTTCTCGTTTTCGCGTGTTCGTCTTAAAAGAAGAAATCGTAGGGTAGCTGACAGTCTTTCCTGTGGAGATGTGGCTCTTCTCATAACAGTATCAGTTTTTGAAATAAACGGAGAAACTAACCCTAATAACTCAACATAGGTTTGGCCAGTCATTTGGTTCATTTCTCAATTCGTTCAATAGTTTCACTAGTTTCAATAGTTTCAGTTTTTTTCAGCGATCGAGGGGGCGCCCAGAAGAGACGGAAAATTCTATAAGAGTCGTGGAAGGAGGCTGAAAGAAGAGACAAGCGGATTCAGGTGGACTGGAAACGCCACCAACCATCCCTGTCGAATCAAATGGCCTTCACTAATATTGGTCCCTCTGACCAAGGGTTCCTCATTAAACCCAGACAGAGGTCACAATGGGCTGATCTAACATGAACTGGGCGCCCGGAGACATACTACACAGGAAGAGGTGTTACCACTCTGCAGTCCGAAAGAGGCGCATTTGCCACTCAGAATACGTGATGGAATGGGGGACAGTAGTGGTTAACAGCAACTCGCTCAGCCTGGGGAAAGAGTATTCACGGTTGTGTCAAGGCCACCGGTTCACACCGGGGATTCTGATGCCGTGTTAGAACTAAGGGACCTACGGGATTCTGCATCAGCTGAATTCCCAAGAACCTGTCGTGACATGAAGGTGGGTCAAGACAGAGGTCAGAGCGCTCTCAAGTGAGGCTGTCTCGGCAATCCTGAGGATCAAAATGCTGGAAGGCCTGGCAGCTTCTAGGGGTGACTTGGTGGAGCAACAAAATCAGGACCAGTCCGATGTGCTGTGTCAGATTGCAACCTCGCTGAAGACCGCCGTCACGGCTCTGTCTGCTGGTGGTGCCTCAGCTGAGGCTGGTCAGAGCGAGGCGCTAGGGACCAGGCGTGAGACTGATGCTGCAAGACCGTGGACACCTAAACCGAGGCCATGAGTCGGGCCCCCCAGAAACTGGGGCCAATACGAAGTCTTGCACCCCGGCTGCAAAGGCTGCCCCACAGCACAGCCCAAGCATCTTTTTGTTGTCCAGCCAACAGATAACAACACCACGATGGATTCATCTGAAGCGGTAAAAAAAGCTCTGGCAGAAAATTTGGACCCTAAATCAAAGGGATGGCTGCTGGTGAACATGGGCGAGGGCGGGACAAAAGGCGGAAAGCTTTCTGATTTCGTGTACTTACCAGACGGGAAAAAATATTGTATCCTTATGCACTTCCATAAGCAAAATTGAAACACAAACACTTTCCTAGTTTGGGTGGCTTTGCGACGCATGCCGGGTGTAGCTAGTACCCCATAAAACACCCCCCCTCCAAGGGATTTTGTTACCAAGGTGAGTTTTAAGGTTTCGTAATTCATTTTCTCGTAGGACCTTCCTATGCCGCCACTGAAAACTCATTTTCCCATCTATTATTCGGAAATAGAGGTAATTTTATATTATAGGGGGAACGGGTAGGCGAGCTATTCTTTTACTGAACATAACATCTTGGGAGTCTCAATGTAGTGGATGAGTCACTAGCAAACAACCAGGGCCCCGTCCAAAGGGACCTTCGTGCCCCTTATGTTTATGATATCAATATTGAAGACGGTTGCTTGGGGACGCCTTTTCTCCTCTATTTATTATACAACATTCTCCCTTCCGAGAGTAGAGGGAAAAGGTTATTCTACTTCGCAATTTATTCCATTGGAAATTTTCTCCTTGTGAAGTAAAGGTAGGATCTCTCGTCCTTAGGGATCCCTCTTGGAAAACGTCGATATAGTGAAGGGAAAGGGAGTGGAAATGGCAACGAGGGGGCCGGAATGGCCGACGGTCGTCCCTTCGAGCCGTTTTCCTTCTCTAATGCCTGCACACCCTCCACTAGTCCGGGGGTGTATTTTCATGGAGCTCAATTCCCTCATCAACACAAAAGTTTTCTGTATCAACTCCCGCTCGATACGAAGCAACAAAATACAACGAAAACCCCTGATATAAGAAGAAATCTGATTAAATTATTTCCAAAAATTCTACATAATATATGCTATCCACAGATTGCCACTGTATTGTCCGAAATCGTCGACTTTCCTATTAGGTAGGTACCTACCTATCACCTGTGAATCAAAGTGAGGTGCGCATGGATAGGAAAAGATGAATTCGAGTTTGCATACGGAAGAAGGATTTTTCGCCATCTTGAGTGGTCCTCAACTACTCGCTGGGCAGTATGGTACTCGTTACATGTCAGGTTACTATGTAAGATGATAAGGTTCTTCCTCGGTTTCGACGGCTTTGGAGACAGATTAAGCAAGATCAGATTTAAAGGAAGATTTCAGAATGTCAGATATTCTCGTGTATGCCCCAACAAAGGAGGCGGACGAATCTGGCTGGACATCTTCCATGATTCGCTCACAAGACAGTTTGAGTCAGTCCCAAGTCATGAAATGATTATTTTTGTGGAGTTTTTAACGGGAAGCTAGGAAAAGAATCCGAAATAGCTCGGGTTGATGACTTATAATAAGTTTTTTGAACGACTTGAACGTCAAATTTTTAAGAAGGTTTTGATTCCATTCGCTGACAGGAACTACCTGTTCCATCGCCCCATGCTTCGCTTGCCAAGGATGGCCAATGCTTTGATCGAGGGTGCGGACCTGGACTTCGTCACGTGCTCCTTTGGACAACTCAAATCCGCTACACTTATACTTCGGCGTTACTGCTACAGCCGATTTGCCGCCCCACGAACCTATACTTCGCCATGAAATTCGACGGACGTGTATAAGTAGTTTAGGACAGGGAGGTGGTCTCCAGTTGTTGCGGTGCGGTCGAAATGAAAATTCGTATGTCCAACGTTTCAAAGGTGTATGCCTTTATCATCAGGGAATCTACATGAAATAATAAACATTCCGTTAAAACTAGGTAGATAAGACTAAAAACTAAAATTGAATTAAAAACTATTGACATGATTGACTAAATTGACTTCACTGAAAACTTTTAACGTGATGAACTAAAATTACATGAGTTGAATGGTGTTGACTGATCGTGAAACGACTCAGTTTTCAAGTGAACACTTGGGCTACCAGATAGCAACTGAACTTGGACAACAACTGGGATTGTCCAGTGGTGGATTTTGGTACATTTCTAATTGAAGGGGTGGGCAGGGTGAGTGGCGGGCGATAATCCTCAAGGGCGTGGCAGTATTCCTCAAGTGGTGGGGGGGGGGGGGGGTTCCTAGCGGTATAGGGATTACCGGAGTGGGTTTTTTTGTGACTGAGGGTTGACTGAACTGTACACATCTGATTTTGAAGTTTATATAAAGTGCATGTATTTTTTATTAGATCCCGTAGGCATTTCTGACAATATCGTCGTGGGTGGGGGGGGGGGGGGGGCAGATTAGATTTGAGATATATGGACATATGTGGGCATTTACTGGTAACTGAAAATTAGGATTTATTGAGATATGAATGAATTAAATTTGCTCAGCATGTACCAAGTTTTTAAACGTCGGATTTCATGTTTATTGCATTTTCGATGTTTCTTTCTATACTGTGATCATCTCTTTGATATTTCTTTTGAATTTATTACTTTCATATGTAACCTGTATGTAAAATGAGTATGTATAATAGGTATATATATAATAGTATATTTTTTTTCTCTCTTCAAAAATATCCTCGAATTATTTTCTTCTCCTTTAACATAATTTATTTTTCAATAAATTGTGAGCCCTGTTATGGCAACTTTCAAGTTACGCACATTTTGTTATTGTAATTGGCACAGCTGTGCCGTTAAATTTAATACACAAATAAGAACTAAAGAAGAAAACTTCAACGAAATCAACCCTTTTTGACAAAATGAGGTTTTTATCAAAACTCATACGACTTAGACTGTAGGTAGATCGCCCAGGTGGAATTGGGGTGAAAAATAGGGGTTGAAATTCCCAGAACGCCGTAGCCGAAAACCCAAATAGAAAATAAATAAGTACGGAATTCGTTGAGTTAACATTATATATAATTAATTCAAATGTATAATGTATAATTCAATAAATATTGACTTGAGATACTCTAAGGTTAACTCAAAACCTGCTTAACTTGCTAGTTATACAGTAAACTAGCAAGTGCACTTAACCCTTTCCGTCAGCCCCTCCCATAAGGTTAACTCAAAACCTGCTTAAGTTTACTGTTTAACTAGCAAGTTCAATTAACCCCTTCTCCTGAGCCGGGAGGCGAACCCGGGACACTGGAGTCGCAAAGCCGCTTGTGACACCAACGCCCAAGACCACTCGGCCACCTGTGACGGAGAGTAGATTCCAGCACTGCACGTCCAGCCTTTCGTGCACAGTAAAAGCTTCGTCAACATGAGTGTGAATCATGCGGTATACAGCCAGCCCAGATTATCATTGCTGGGGAACAGCTGATTATAATCACGCATTGCTTTATGAAATCGAGTTTGTTGTTCCGTGATATTATTTCATTTGATGAAGAACGGTTATTTTGGTAAGTAGGTAAGGTTGACAGGAAAAAGTGGGATGTTGATAATTTTAAGAATGAAGACAGTTTGCAGCAATTCCACGGTGAACTGGACCGAAGGTTGGATGGAATTAAGTTCAGTCCTTCATCGTCACAAGATCAGAATGAGAGCCAGTGGGATAGAATGAATAATTGTGACCTACGAAGAAGGGGCATCTATACAAGTAAACAATAAACCGTTGCGTAATAATTTGCAGCGTTTTTCAATATACCATTAATTAGCGTTATAAAAAAAAAAAAAAAAAAAAAAAAAAAACCTACAGGATAAAAATAAAATAGTCTATTTCCACGTAAAATAACAAAAACTGTAGACCGGTTTCGCCGCGAGTGATTTAAGTTATAGCGTTATAAATGTCACCAAAATCTATTGCGGACGAAGACAGCCTCTGGCCAGTTCGTAGGTTTCAATTGTTTATGCTTTTCATGTCGCATGTTATGTCTCGAATAGGTTGCTTAAATATCATTAGGATCCCTTCATCCATGTACTGCGCTTGATCCATGCATGGCACTGCGGTCGTGAATATAAAGCTGGGGAAGTTCGTAAAACTGAGTTAAATTCATTGGGAACTCAACCTCTCGAATTTTGGCGTTTATGGAGGTGGTCACTCCCAATTAAATGAATTCAAGGTTAATCTGTCATAAAGGTGGTTTGAGGCGAGAAATATTAAGTGTGTAAGTTATTCAATATAGTTTTACAACCAAGGTGATGCGATTAGCTCTTTGGGATGATGAGGGGGAGCTGATGGCCTAATGTAATAAGCAGAGGGTGGAACATGGCGATGTTAAGCATTTAGGAGAATAGCTGCGTGGGGTTTTGTTGGTGTGGAAGGGGGGGGGGATGGTTTGTTGTGGTGAAGGGGAAGGGGAGGGGGTTGCGATACCCTAGAGTTGGAAAATGGTGGTTAAAGGGGAAAACGGTTCAACACAGCAATGGCGGGGAGGGGCAGCAGAAATTAATAATTGCGGGACCGTATCTCGGAAGGATCACGGCGCACTGGGGTAGCTTATCGGAGAACATTACCGGCCGTTAATACACGCCAGAAGCGCCTAAGTGATTTATTTACGTGTGAGTTTCCAAGGCTTTTAGTGCTTAGTCAGAGATATTTCGTGATGGTCTGGCATGAGTGGAATGGGGGGGGGGGGGGGGGGGTGTCATAAAACCTTCCCCTTACAGAACCCTCCGTCCCGTATGAACTAATCCGGGGCCATCCGACTTGCCGTTACCATCGCTAAATTGAGTGTAACGTTCATCAATTTCGCGTATCAGGCGGGCACATGAATCACGTACGCGATGATCAACGTAAATAAATGCACGATATGTGCCCACCTCCTAACTCACCGTAACTCAGCCAACCATACCTTCTTGTACTTGAAGTTTCATTGTGAAACATCTTGGAGTTTGCTCCAAGTTCAAGAGAAACGGCGTTAATGTGGAGAAAGTAAATTCGGGATATCTATTGAGGCATATTCAATTTCACGACAAGAAGATTTAGAAGTAGTGGCATAGATTAATTATGGGGCTTCATGCTTCCACTCAACACACGTTCGACGATTTCATGGACAGGGGCCCGCATCCTGAACTTATAATAATAATAATAATAATCTTTATTGCGCATGAGACTTTGCAGTCTATATGAAGCATACATGAATTACATGAAAACAGACACTCAATAATTCAAAAGGCGCTTTACACACAAAAGAAGGTAGTTATTTGAATTTAATTAAAGTGACAAAAAAAAGGAAGGGGGGGAGGTGTATTTGGAATAGGTCCTAGGTTACTAATAATTACGCATCACTTAGATGCTTACGTACAGCTGCCAAGAAACGACCCAAGGTCGACAAATACCGCACAGAGACAGCTAGCGCGTTCCAGTACCTAGACCCCCGAAACTCTGAAAGAGTGAGCTATAAATCTACTCCTGCGTTGGGGAATCAACAAAGCATTTGAGCGGTTCGAAGAAGCCAGGCGAATAGTCGTGCGAAGGTATGGAGGGAGAGACCCTTTAAGTAACATGAAAATCATCTTAAGATGCCTGTATATGTAATACTTAATTATAGGCAGACACAAAAGTTTTGAATCATCTACCGAGTGGCGTGGCTTTATATTGTACACATAGCGAAGGCAAGCTTTATAAGCATATTCCAATTTATGGTTTAAAGGCGAAGAGATACAATATGTGAATAAGGAAGAACAGTACAACAAGTGAGGGACAACTAAAGCATTGGTAAGTCTGAGTTTTAAAAAAGGGGAAGTAACATTGGACAGGCGGCGCAGAGAGTGGAGGCTCCCATACACCTTCTACACATTTGAGAGATCTGACGCACCCAGGACAAACTGGCATAAATGAGCACACCCAAATTCCTCGCCTGTGATGAGAAGGGGACCACAACTCGGTCGATTAAGATAGGGGGTAAGGGAACTTGCAGAACCTTTGGTTCTCTAATGGCAATGCCTTGGTGATCACATCTGCTTCCTTATTCTCATATGGTTGACGGACGAAGTGGTGCCCAGTGCCAATGTGATTCGTCCGTGCGCTGTGAATTTGGGTTTCAGTCAAATGTTGAGCTCCTCCACATCAAATTGTCTCTTGGGGCACTGGAACAGGTTGTTGATGAAAGGTCGCGCTCCTTTTGGTGCATCGGCGTTGAGCCATAATTATATACCTGCTCAACTTCAACGATGCTCAAGGCCACTGTTTGCTACTTCCTTGCCTCCTGAGAAATGGCAGCTCCAGCGTACCTATTGACAACAGATCCGGAATATCTTTCTGTTCTGCAGTCGCTCCAGTTTACTACCCTTCAACGGGTTGCCCAATCACCCTGAAGTGCAGCTGCTCGTCCTTGGTCCCACTCACGTATCTGTGAACTCGCTTAGCAGCTTTCCAATGCTCCTTGATGGAACAGCTATTTGGCAGAGAGCGCTGTCGGCATAAGCAATGCCGGTTCCTACGGCGAAGTACCCAAGTGAACGGGGCTCAATAGATTAAGCCCTCAAGTTATGTAATAATGGTAGATAGTTTTCTATAATTTTAAAACGGCTTTCCTCACTTGAGATTTCCTCGGGGACAAAGCAAGATGACCAACTAGACCCTTCGGGACCCTTCGAGGACCAACTAGACACGAACTAAATCACTCTCGAAGAAATCGTGGAAACCCATTTCATTCAAAGAAAAACGGAGTTATTGAAAAAATAGTATATAATATATATACTAGTAAGTTTAAGATTGAGTAAGTTAAGATAGGAACTTAAAAATAAAAATAAATAAAGAGAACATCGAGTGACAAATTACGATTTTCAAGTCCCATACATTTTGTTTACAATATAATGAACTTTTGAAAGTATCTACTTTTTATACTATTAAAAACTTTACAAAAGAGCGTTATAACGGGGTAGCACAGGTGTTACGTCAAAATCATTTTCATTCAAATTTTATAGAAAAACCAGCGGATTACCCGGGCGTTGCCCCGGTCGGGGTGCGTAAATAACTGGACGTAAAGTTCCCCCTCCCCCGCACCATTACCGACTGTGTACTCGTGGTGGGTTGTGTTGATGCAAGTTTAAAAACCACAGTCATGCAGCATGGCTATAAGAGCGAATTTTCGAAGAAATAACTGATTTTATGTAAAATAACCACGTTCCTTCATCTTCAAAGTGCTCCAGTTTGAGAACGGAATGAGATATCGCAATTCTGATTTCACCATCGTGTTCAGCGTACAAAAACCTTTAAAATGAGGTGTCACTTGTCAGACTGTCTCATTTTGGGAATTTATGGGTAATTTTCCCCCCTAAAACTCCAGAACATCTGATTTAAATCGTGTTGTCCTAAAATGGAGTGAACTTTCCTTGTGAAAACAACTTTGAAAAAAGATTTGACGCCGTGTTGATAGGTACCAATAAATAACTCGGCGAGTTGCTGCGAACATTGTAAATATGTAAATAACTCGGCAAGTTGTGGTCCTAGAAAAATCGTTCGCCACTTTTCGGAAAGAGGGGAATTTGCCCTAGCCGAGGACACCACTCACGACCCGATATGAAAAACTCGACGAAACTGCTTTTCCCATTTTTCTTGACAACGACATTCTCGACAACAACTTTTCAAGATCGGGGTTGCTAGGAATAGCCTGAAAACCGTTGAAGGAAGTCTCCACCGAGAATGCAACCTAGTCAGAAACCATCCCCGGTGTTCCCAAAACATATTCCCAAAGTTTCATCCCGATCGGTCGAGTAGTTTAGGAGTCTATAGGGAACATACATACAGACAGACATTCATTTTTATATATAGAGATGGTTCGGGTATAAAGAAAAGTAGCGCTATTACACCTGGGAAAGCTTTGTTAGCGGAAGCGTAATAAAGAAGTTTAACTTTATACCTACAAACTATTTTGAACAAATCCTGGGTGCGCTGGCCGCGGGCCACACCAAAAGACGTCGCTGGCCACGTCGTGGACAAAAGAATAACTATGTTGTTTGTAGTTTTGTTTTTATTGTATGCAGTGTTCTTGCAATTTATACTTACATCGCCTTACAGATTGAATCATTCAATGATAAAAGCGGTAAACAAAGCGGTAGGCACAGGATTTGTGTTGTTGCAATGGAACATGTTTTTACGGGAGTAAACAGGGCTGCAAAACGTCCGCATCCAGTCCAGGGGAACTCGGGTCCCCTCCCCGTCGCCCGCACACTTCTCCCCCTACCCCACTCCTGCCACCCAACTCCGAGGAGAGCATGGTGAGACCCCACTCCGCCGAAAATTGCCGAAGGTGTTCTACCTACTCGAAAAACGCCAAAAGCAGCTGAGGACGTGTATTACATGACATTGCGTTAGGTCGCTGGTCCGAGGCTTGGAAATCCCAAGAAGTTTTTTGCTTCCTCACTACCGAAGGCAGGGAAGCCTTGGATTGGTGATCGTGTAAAAAAAAGTTCATGTCCTCCAAAATGAAAATTTCCAAATACCATTTTCCGTTTCAGACATCGAGGGACATATATTTGGTTCCGTGTCTTTCTGTCTGTGGTAATTCCTTGCAACACCCATAACTACCCGAAATAATGGTCGAAATGGGCTGAAATTTCTAGGGTAGGTGCGGGTTGAGTCACAGATGGTCCCGTACCAAAATCATTTATAAAGTACCGTAACTTTCGTCTGCGCATGCGAAAACGTGAAATAATTGGAACACCCATAACTACCCTAAATATCGTTGAAATCAATTCAAACTTGGAGAGTTGGTCAGGAATAACACTTTGGTCGTTCCAAATCAATTTCATTTGAATGGTAATGTAACTTTGATCTACGCATGCGCGAACATGAAATGTTGACCATTTTCTTGTAACGTTTCCAACTACGCGATAAATAGTCGTAGACAGCTGAAATTCTGAGGGTATACGCGGGTTGGATCGCAGATGATCCCGTTTAAAAATCATGAAAATCGTTTTGTCTGCGCATGCACAAACGTGAAATACTTGGAGTGCCCATAACTACCTTAATTATCGTTGAAATGAGTTCACATTTGGAGGTTCGATCAGTATAATACATCGATGGTTCCGTATGAACTTCATTTGAATCTTACTGTAATTTCCCTCTCCGCATGCGCTAACATGAAATGTTGACCGTTTCCTTATAATCGCTTCTAACTACGCGAAAAATAGTCGTAGAGAACTGAAATTTTGAGGGTACACGCGGGTTGGATCGCAGATGGCCCCGTATCATAAAGAACCTACCCAACTAGTCTATAGATACGTTCGGGATTCAAGTGAGGAAGCTATAGTGCCTACTAGAATTGGCAGACGTTTTTCTACATATCTCCATATCCTCTGTTATCATGTACCTATTCGAAAAACATGTTCCATGTTTCCTTGCTTTGATCCTTGATCCAAACTGTTTTTTTTTTTCACGTGCTTGGAGGTTGAAGCGAAAGCCATCAATTGGTACAGGGTGTCCGGATTATTTCGTTCCAAACTTCAGGAATCTATTAACAAAGAATTCTTTTTACAGTGCTCTTAAAGTATGAGTTGCGTTTGAGACAGTAGTTCAGGAAAATCATGAGTTGAGATTATGGGGAAGGATCGATGGATGGATGTATCCCTTCTGGGTGTGTACCTACTATTTGAGTTTATTTATTTATTTATGTATTTGGCACATCACATGACAATCATATGAAAAAGAAATTAAAAATTACAAAGCATCTGCCCAAAATAATAATCTGACATCCTCAATACACGTGCCCACGGAAAGCTAAGTTCTCGATGAACTTGTGTTTCTCCGTGGAGTCTCTTTAATTCAAAAACAATCAACTACTCTTGTCGGTGATGAAAGAGTGCATAATGTAGTCCATCTCTCAGTTCAGTATATCTAATAATGTACTCATTGAAACTAACGATGTGAGTTCGTTAATATTCTTGTAACATGTCTTTTTAATGCCAATACATCCAAAATCACTTAAAGTAGGTAAGTAATAATATTTTCATAGAAAAAATTTAGAGCAACAACATAAGCGCATCTCTTGTACCATTCAATATTTATCTTAGGCAGTCTTATGTTTGACCTCTCCACAGTTCTCGTGACATATGTGCCTGTACAGGCATTTTCCACATCCACTCCCGTTTTATATACATAAGTACAGGCCTCTCGTACAAATAAATCAGGGATGCACAGTGTGCCCAACTTTCTATACAACCTAGTTGCGTGGTATCTGGAGTTACCAAGAAGAAGGCTGAATCGGGCTGACTTCTGGGTATTCCTTCCCTTCTTCACACTACCACACTGAGCTCATTGTGCGCATGGTGCGTACGCATTAGCATATCCATTCTTCACGGAAAGCGAGGAAACATGGGAGAAATGGGTCCCGAAAACGGTTATTAAAAGACAGGTTGGTGTCGGCAAAGGAGAACTTGATGTGAAGTTTTCCTTTTTTTCCCCACTGCCAGACCCGGCAAACTCGGCGGTTGAAGGGCATTGTCTTTCCTAACTGACTGACGGATGAAGACTTTCAAGCCCGCTGTGGTCGTTGGTGGGGGGGATTGCTCACAGCACTTTCTCCAACCCAACCAAGCACTTCCTAACTTATTTTACATCCTTTTACACTCACTAGGAATCCTTAACGGATTATACGCCCTTACACATTCTATCCCCCCCCCCATCAGTCGCACAGAATATATTTTTATTCGTTTTCTCACTGTTTTATTCTTTTTTTCACTTCATGAAAAAACCGACATATCCGAACCATTCTATTCATACCCGCAAGGTTTCCGATGAAATTGTATTCCTTATAGATGAGCAAATTATATAAATGAGAAGTGACAGATTAAAAAATACATAATATAAAAATACAGAACATCGGTAGGAAACAACCGACATAGGTAACCATAATTTTATAATATAACAAGAACTCTGGCCCACCAACAATTCCCTACAGTTGGGCAATAGTAGGTATTTGTGATTTCGAAATAGAAAGTTATGATTATTATACCTTACGAGAAGAATGCATATTGTTATATATTATTCGTAGGATATATGTAAAAATGTGCAGTCCTTGTCACATGGGTTTATTATTATATTGGCCACACCTACAGAAACGTTGGCAGTTCACTTATTGTTTCCTTAATGTGAAATAATTTAGATGGGTATTTCTGATGGTTTCCACCAATTTTGACCACGAAAACACGAATTAGGGACGCTCATTTTTTTTTCCCAAATTATATTTGATCATTGGTAGTACCATTTAATCGTCTTGATCCACGTGTTGAAACTTTTTCTAGTGTTATTATACAAATTGATGGTGATTTCACCCGATTTCCCAGCTTTTTGCCTCATAAAAAATCAATTTTGGGAGCTGAACATTTGGTAGAACCTCTATTTTCCACTCTTCAGAATCGACTTCATATTCGGTCTTCTCGTCTCCAAAAAAATAGAAAAAGATACCTCAAAAGCTCATGTTACTAAGACACAAAACGCTGCAAAGTCCTTGTAACATGGCTTTATTATTCTACTGGACGTCCCTACAGAAATGTTGGCTGCTCATTTATTGTTTCATTCATGAGAAATAATTGAAATAACTATTTCTGATGGTTTCCACCAATTTTGGCCCCCAAAACACGAATTAGGTACGCCTTTTTTTTCAAATTATCTTCGATCATTGATAGTACCATTTAATCGTCTTGATCCACGTGTTGACACTTCTTCCAGTGTTATTATACAAATTAATGGTGATTTCAGACGATCCCAGGTTTTTCACTCATAAAAAATCAATTTTGGGAGCTGAACATTAGGTAGAACTCAATTTTCCTCACATTGGTCAAAATCGACTTCATATTCGGTCTTCTCGGCCCCCTAAACATGGAAAAAAAACCTGCAAAGTCCTTGTCACATGGGTTTATTATTCTATTGGACACACCTACTATTATGTTGGCAGTTCACTTGTTGTTTCTTTAGTGTAAAATAATTTAGATGGGTATTTATGATGGTTTCTACCAATTGTGGCCCCCAAAACACGAATTAGGTACGCTCCATTTGTTTCCAACTTACCTTCGATCACTGGTAGTGCCAATTAAATCGTCTTGATCCACTTTTTCTAGTGTTATCATACAAATTTATGGTGATTTCAGACGACTTTCCAGGTTTTTGACTGATAAAAAATCAATTTTGGGAGCTGAACATTTGGTAGAACCTCATGTTTCCACTTTTTGGCCAAAATCGATTTCTTTTTCGGTCTTCTCGTCCCCCAAAACATGGAAAAAGATACCTAAAAACGCTGCAAATCCCTGCACAACGGTTTATTATTTTGTATAGAATACCCTTCTGTTACAGATCACATCTCTATGTATAGATAACCCGTCTATATAATATGATATGTACTATTCTATACATATTATGTAGATCGCAGACCCTCCGTAGGTTAGTACCTAACCCCGTACTCGTTACTAGGTACCTACCTGAATCACGAGTTAAATGTTGCTAAAATAATTCTGCCGATGACAAACAGTACCTAACAAAAGAATCACACATAATGAAGTTCTCAAAAGAAATTGTTGATGAGTAGTGAAAAAAGTTGCAAACGTACCTACCAACAAACTCCAGCCCCTTCTACGTAGATGGTATAATGAACCGTTGTGTAATAATTTACCGTTGAGTAATGATTTACCGTAGTAATAATTTACCCATCAAAAATACTTCAACGTATGTTCAAGTTTCACTACCTACCAACACACTCAAAAAGAGCCGTCATTTTGGTTTATTATTTTCAATAATGAACCATTGGAATCGAGCATGAAAAAAAAAAAATTCTTACCCCCCCTCAAAATTTGATGGCTTACGTTCCAAGGTATGTAGAATCCAAAACTGCAATAAAAAACGCTGCAAATCCCTGCACAACGGTTTATTATTTTGTATAGAATACCCTTCTGTTACAGATCACAGCTCTATGTATAGATAACCCGTCTATATAATATAATATGTACTATTCTATTATATACATATTATGTAGATCGCAGACCCTCCGTAGGTTAGTACCTAACCCCGTACTCGTTACTAGGTACCTACCTAAATCACGAGGTAAATGTTGCTAAAATAATTCTGCCGATGACAAACAGTACCTAACAAAAAGAAACACACATAATGAAGTTCTGAAAAGAAATTGTTGATGAGGAGTGAAAAAAGTTGCAAAAGTACCTACCAACAAACTCCAGCCCCTTTTACGTAGATGGTATAATGAACCGTTGTGTAATAATTTACCGTTGAGTAATAATTTACCGTAGTAATAATTTACCCATCAATAATACTTCAACGTTTGTTCAAGTTTCACTACCTACCAACAAACTCCAAAAGAGCCATCATTTTTCAAATTAAATAATATCACAGAACAACCAACTCGACTTCATACTCCGCCAATATAATCAGGTGATCCCTACCAATGATTGGCCGTATTCACAAATTCCTATTGTGGGCGCGTCTCTGGTTACGAGATTTGGCTTGAATTGTATACAATTTCATTCACACTGGAGTCGAAAATGCCTGTCGGTGCAAACTTCGGGGCCTTACTGTGAACGAACGGCTGGACGTACGATGCTCCGGATGGTCTTAAAAAACTCGCAAGTTCAAGAACTATTTAAAACCGTAAAAATATTTACGTAAAAAAATGGTATAGGCGTTTTGAAAATTTCAACCCCTATTTTGAACCCCTTAGAGATGACTCACAGTAACGTCGAGCTTCGAGGACCAACTAGACGCCGAACGGAACCTATAACCCGAATTTCATCAATTTTTTTTCATGGTAACTAAGAAAAGTGGCCCGTACGGCGTACGGCGTACGGCGTACGGCGGACAGACAGAAATATTTTTATTGCAGTTTTGGATTCTACATACCTTGAAACGTAAACCATCAAATTTTGAGGGGGGGTAAGAATTTTTTTTTTCATGCTCGATTCCAATGGTTCATTATTGAAAATAATAAACCAATATTTCTGTCTGTCCGCCGTACGCCGTACGCCGTACGGGCCACTTTTCTTAGTTACCATGAAAAAAAATTGATGAAATTCGGGTTATAGGTTCCGTTCGGCGTCTAGTTGGTCCTCGAAGCTCGACGTTACTGTGAGTCATCTCTAAGGGGTTCAAAATAGGGGTTGAAATTTTCAAAACGCCTATACCATTTTTTTACGTAAATATTTTTACGGTTTTAAATAGTTCTTGAACTTGCGAGTTTTTTAAGACCATCCGGAGCATCGTACGTCCAGCCGTTCGTTCACAGTAAGGCCCCGAAGTTTGCACCGACAGGCATTTTCGACTCCAGTGTGAATGAAATTGTATACAATTCAAACCAAATCTCGTAACCAGAGACGCGCCCACAATAGGAATTTGTGAATACGGCCAATCATTGGCAGGTATCACCTGATTATATTGGCGGAGTATGAAGTCGAGTTGGTTGTTCTGTGATATTATTTAATTTGAAAAATGATGGCTCTTTTGGAGTTTGTTGGTAGGTAGTGAAACTTGAACAATCGTTGAAGTATTATTGATGGGTAAATTATTACTACGGTAAATCATTACTCAACGGTAAATTATTACACAACGGTTCATTATACCATCTACGTAGAAGGGGCTGGAGTTTGTTGGTAGGTACTTTTGCAACTTTTTTCACTCCTCATCAACAATTTCTTTTCAGAACTTCATTATGTGTGTTTCTTTTTGTTAGGTACTGTTTGTCACCGGCAGAATTATTTTAGCAACATTTAACTCGTGATTTAGGTAGGTACCTAGTAACGAGTACGGGGTTAGGTACTAACCTACGGAGGGTCTGCGATCTACATAATATGCATAGAATAGTACATATTATATTATATAGACGGGTTATCTATACATAGAGCTGTGATCTGTAACAGAAGGGTATTCTATACAAAATAATAAACCGTTGTGCAGGGATTTGCAGCGTTTTTTGGATATTAACCTTAGGAGTAGTATCAACAGGTGAATAAAGAGAATTAAATGGTACTATCAATGATAAACATAATCTGTTGAAAGGAAAAGCCGAGCCTAGTTTGTGTTTTGGGGGCCAAATTTGGTGGAAACCATCAGAAATAGTTATTTCAATTATTTCTCATGAAAGAAACGCTGCAAAGTCCTTGTCACATGGGTTTATTATTCTACTAGCTGTGTACCCGCGCTTCGCAACGGTAGAACAGACACCCCCTTTAGGACAGGCCCCACTCATAACAGATACCACCTCCTCAACTGATCAGAAACCTTCCCCAATGCCAACCCTAACTGCCTTTAACCCCCCCCCGTATCCTATGAACCCTCCCTACCTGTTTAGAAACATTCCTCAATGTTCACACAACAAATTCCCAAAGTTGCACTCCAGTTGGTCAAGTAGTTTTGAAATTTCTGTAGACCCCCCCCCCCCCCATTCATAACCTGTACCCCCCTCCCACTAACATCCTGATTGAAGTACCACTTGAATGTACTCGTCGAGCTGAATCCAGAATCTAATTACAATCGGATTTACGTCCAACCGTTCAAAGTTATTATAAGCATAAACGTCCTCATAGAAGTGATTATAACACGTTTTTTAGTAGTATTTCATTCATAGCGTTTCAACGGATGGACAGATTCAAATGCGGATTTTTCATAAACCTTCCCAGATAAATTCTGCGTCAAATGGTACCAGCCGCAACTTTCTACGTTCAGCCGATCTCAATTGATGCCGAGACAAACAAACAAACAGACACTGTTTTATTATATGTATAGATTGGACATACCCACAGTAATGTTGGCTGTTTATTTATTGTTTTTTTCATATAAAATAATTGAAATAGCTATTTCTGGTGGTTTCCACCAATTTTGGCCCCCAAAACGCGAATTAGGTACCTAGGTACGCTCCTTTTTTTTTCAAAAAATCATCTTTGATCATTGATAGTACCATTTAATCGTCTTGATCCATCTGTTGACACTTTTGGTTTATTATTCTGTGAATAATACACCTATGTATTCGCTCAGCTAAATATTTTTATAACACCCCCTCAAAATTTTTTCTTTTCCGTTTCAAGGTGCGTAGATTCCAAAAATGCAATGTCCGTCCGCCGTATCACGTGTACAGGCTTCATTTTCGGTCTAAAAAAATCGTTCTTTCGCACACATGCTCCATTTGGGCTCTAGTTGTGTCCCGAAACTTTTCAGCCCGATCGGAATATACCCAGGGGTGTTATGAGTGAAGATGTGTGTAAAAATAGGTACTTTTTGCGTTTTAGCAACATGTTGGTAACATGAGCTTTTAAGGTATCGTTTTTCATGTTTTTGGGGACGAGATGACCGAATATGAACTCGATTTTGACCAAAGAATAGAAAATTGAGGTTCTACCAGATGTTCAGCTCCCGAAATTGATTTTTTTAGAGTCAAAAACCTGGGTAATCGTCTGAAATCACCATCAATTTGTAGAATAACACTGGAAAAAGTGTCAACAGGTGGATCAAGACGATAAAATGGTACTATCAATGATCAGAGATAATTTATTAAAAAAAAAAAAAAAAGCGTAGACGGTACCTTATTCGTGTTTTGGGGGCCAAAATTGGTGGAAACCACCAGAGATAGCTATTTCAATTATTTTATATGAAAGAAACAATAAATAAACAGCCAACATCTCTGTAGGTATGTCCAGTAGAATAATAAACCCATGTGACAAGGACTTTGCAGCGATTTCTAGTGTTATTCTACAAATTGAAGGTTTGATTTCAGACGATTTCCCAGGTTTTTCACTCATAAAAAATCAATTTTGAGAGCTGAACATGTGGTAGAAACGATACCTCAAATGTTCATTTTACTAACATGTTACTAAAACACAAAAAGTACACATATTTTTATACACATTTTCACTCATAACACCCCTGGGTATATTACGATCGGGCTGAAAAGTTTCGGGACACAACTAGGGCCTAAATGGAGCATGTGTGCGAAAGAGCGAATTTTTTAGACCGAAAATGAAGCCTGTACACGTGATACGGCGGACGGCCGACGGCGTTCGGCGGACGGACATTGCATTTTTGGGATCTACGCACCTTGAATCGGAAAAGAAAAAATTTTGAGGGGGTGTTTAAAAAATTTTTTGCTGAGCGAATACATAGGTGTATTATTCACAGAATAATAAACCAAAACAATAAATGAGCAGCCAGCATTTCTGTAGGTACGTCCAGTAGAATAATAAAGCCATGTGACAAGGACTTTGCAGCGTTTTGGTTTATTATTCTGTGAATAATACACCTATGTATTCTCCCAGTAAAAAATTTTTATAACACCCCCTCAAATTTTTCCTTTTCCATTTCAAGGTGCGTAGATTCCAAAAATGCAATGTCCGTCCGCCGTACGCCGTACGCCGTATCACGTGTACCGGCTTCATTTTCGGTCTAAAAGATTCGTTCTTTCGCACACATGCTCCATCTGGGCCCCAGCTGTGTCCCGAAACTTTGCAGCCCGATCGGAATATACCCAGGGGTGTTATGAGTGAAAATGTGTGTAAAAATAGGTACTTTTTGCGTTTTAGCAACATGTTAGTAACATGAGCTTTTGAGGAGTGGAAAATTGAGGTTCTACAAAATGCCAGCATTTCTGTAGGTACGTCCAGTAGAATAATAAAGCCATGTGACAAGGACTTTGCAGCGTTTTGGTTTATTATTCTGTGAATAATACACCTATGTATTCTCCCAGCAAAAAATTTTTATAACACCCCCTCAAATTTTTCCTTTTCCATTTCAAGGTGCGTAGATTCCAAAAATGCAATGTCCGTCCGCCGTAGGCCGTACGCCGTATCACGTGTACCGGCTTCATTTTCGGTCTAAAAGATTCGTTCTTTCGCACACATGCTCCATCTGGGCCCCAGCTGTGTCCCGAAACTTTGCAGCCCGATCGGAATATACCCAGGGGTGTTATGAGTGAAAATGTGTGTAAAAATAGGTACTTTTTGCGTTTTAGCAACATGTTAGTAACATGAGCTTTTGAGGAGTGGAAAATTGAGGTTCTACAAAATGTTCAGCTCCCAAAATTGATTTTCCGTGAGTCAAAACCCTTGGAAATCGTCTGAAATCACTATCAATCTGTATAATAACACTCGAAAAACTGTCAACAAGTGGATCAAGACGATTGAATGGCACTTACTACCAATGATCATTGATAATTTGAAGAAAAAAAAAACCACAGTCATGCAGCATGGCTATAAGAGCGAATTTTCGAAGTTTTCGGCATCTTCCTCCTCCGCCTAAAATTTTCTGAAAATTAATTTTCGGCCAATGTTTTCCCAACTTGATACAAAATTAAAACAGGAGTAGTTTTACGCAAAGTAAAATTTGGGGTGGAAGGAGGGGGAGGGGGAAATCAAAAATGTTTTGAATACCAGAAGAGTAGGTATTGGGTACGTAGGTAACAAATTTTTTGTTCCATTTTTTGCCGAGTAACACCTCGGTTTGTAGATTTTCCAACGCTGAACACGATGGTGAAGTCAGAATTGCGATATCCCATTCCGTTATCAGATTAGAGCAGACGAACCAGGAAGAACATCTCAAGAAATAACCACGTTCCTTCATCTTCAAAGTGCTCCAGTTTGAGAACGGAATGAGATATCGCAATTCTGATTTCACCATCGTGTTCAGCGTACAAAAACCTTTAAAATGAGGTGTCACTTGTCAGACTTTTTCATTTTGGGAATTTATGGGTAATTTCCCCCCCCCCCTAAAACTCCCCAAAACTCCCCCTTAGGTTGACCCGATTCTGCCCATCTTCGAACTTAGCCTGTCGATTGTCAAGACAGATTTTTCGTGCAAATTTGAACTTTTTATCTCAATTCTTTCGAGAGTTATCGTCTGGAATGACACATACATATATAAATATATATATAAATATATATATATATATATATATATATATATATATATATATATATATATATATATATATATATATATATATATATATATATATATATATATATATATATATATATATATATATATACATCCTGGTATCATTGTGGCTACCACACACAGAAAAGTTGCATTTAAAGTGGCACCCGTGTGCATGCGACATCCGTATAAGGGTGCCACTTTGAAATCACTACGTAGTTTGGAGGTTAATAGAAGAAAAAAATTGAAACGCTTCGGAAGTGCTGCAGGTATCAATTATCAACAACTATCGATACACAGAAGGGGGTAAATCGATAAGAGGAGTCAGATATATTGATTTGAAAATTGTCACATGGGTGCCACAAACATAGCAAGATGGATAACAATTATACGGCGATAGTTCCCGGTTTTTCCAAACGCAGCGCTGGTGCCAGTCGAGAATATACACAGTATATCATAAAATTGACGAAGACCTATCATTGCGACCTCCGGAGATTTGGCAACACTGTTATCAGAGAATCAGTCGACCAGCCCAAGCCCCTCGTGGGCTGTAGGGCCATGGTGGCTTGTCAGAAGAGCACTTTTGGAGTATCAACTCATTTAGCCCAGTCAAATTAGAAAAGAAAAAAAGGTACCAGCGGGAAAAAATCCTAAAAATTTGAAATGTGGCATGCTTGTTGATTGGTACATCATACAACCGTGAAATATTGGCACTTCGTGCAGTTTTGGGCCTATAACATCCAAACGATGATTCTTACAGAAAATTTCACTCGGACAAAAATTAAAGAGCATTAAATTCTACTTAGAACGATTGTCTTAAACATCAAATTTGGTTCAGCCGTTTGGCTGGAATTGACGGTCTAAACTCGGAAATTTTTTCCATTTTGACTGAAAAGTGTGTTTCACACGCCTCCAACTAAAAATGGGTATTCCAAATGAAACATATCATATAACTAAAGTTATACATCATTCAATTCTGCGTTCAAAGCACCCATATGTTTTATTAAAATTGCAATTTAAAATTTTAATTGATCTAAACTTTAATATTTCAATTAAATATTTTGAAGTCCATCTTTGGCATCGAACATGGTTGGAGAGGGGGGGGGGGGGGGGTAGCCCCCTAAAAATTTTATGGTTACGTTTCAAGACATGTAGAATCCAAAAATATATGAACCGATAATTTCTGTCCGTCCGCAGTACGCTGCGCTGTTACCATAAACCAAAATTAATTAAATTTGGTTGGTAGGTTCCAGTTGTGGTCTTTTGATCCGCGAAGCTCAGCGTTACCGGCGGCGGTCCGCTTTTGTTCAAATTCAGTAGATAGTTGGGGTGGTGTAGCTCCTAGGTCGTCCCCTATGAATTTGGTGCTCTACAACTTTAGTTACCTATATAACACTTTTCATTTCGAATAATCGTTTTTGAGTTTAGGACAACTTCTGTCTGCCAAAAAACCTCAAAATTGTAGGACTTTTTCCAGTTTTTAGCTTACCTATCTACAAGATTTACCTGAACGGTCCATCTTACATGAATCATCTTAATGAAGTCCATCTTTGGCATCAAACATGAGGGAAAAGAAAAAAGTTTAGCCCCCTCAAAATTTGACGGTTTCGTTTCAAGACACGTAGAATCCGAAAATAGATTAAACAATAATTTCTGCCCGTCCGCTGTACGCCGCGCCGTACCAGACACTTTTCTTTGTTACCACAAACCAAAATTAATGAAATTTGGTTGGTAGGTTCCAATGAGGGTCTTTTTTTGTTCCGCGAAGCTCGGCGTTACCGGCGGCGGCCGCCCGATTTTGTTCGAATTCAGTGATAGTTGGGGTGGTGTACCCCCTAGATCGTCCCATATGAATTTCAAATCGCTCGGATCATTAGTACGACCACTGTGCTTGCGTAGACGCAAAATCGAGGTACTTGATTTCTCATTAACCTGTGTTTGTTCATGTTGCTGTCTGAGGACAAGTACGGAAGCCTTACCTATTAATAAAGCGTTACCTATTAATTTTGAAAAACTCACGACTTCTTTTTTCCCTATTTGTAGAAGTATGCGTAGAAGCTAGGTTAGTACAAAGTCGGTTATACAGTCGTATTCTATCATTCTTTGACCGCCCGATTTCGATGGCATTTTTAGGAACGGTTCTTCAAACTAGGCGTAGGAATTTTCGTTCTACTATTTTTAAACTACACATTATGCTTCATGCATTACAGCAAATAACTGTAGATATAATTTTCGACTCTACCGCATATTTAGGAAAAGGACCTGGCGGGAAGAAACGTAAAAACTCTGCAAATTATTAAACAACGGTTTATTATTTTCCTATAAGGATGCCCCATATCCGAGCGGATGGGGAGCCCAGCCCGCAAATGTTGCCAAAATCGGATTCGAACTGAGGATATTATGCGCGTGCCAAGGGTTTGCGGACGCAAACGGATAGACATACATCGAACCACATTTTTGTTCAAGTTGCTAAATGTACCTATCGACCAAATCGAAAACACCATCTTCCTCGAAACGAAATAATATTGCGGAACAACCAACTCGGTTTCATGCAGCAATATTTCTTTTCAACCAATTAAAATTGTGAATTGAATATTTCAATATAGGAACGCTGCAAAGTCCTTGTCGCATGGGTTTATTATTCTTCTGGACTTACCTACAGAAATGTTGGCTGTTCATTATTTATTGTTTCTCAAAAACACGTTTTTTTTTACAAATTATCTTTGATCAATTATAGTGCCATTTTTACTGTCTTGATTCACCTGTTGATACTACTTTTCGTGTTATACAAATTTATGGTGATTTCAGTCGATGTCCCAGGTTTCTGACCCATAAAAAATGAATCCGGGAGCTGAACGTTAGGTACAATTTCAATTCTTCACTCTTTGGTCTTTGGGAGAATCAACTTCATATTCGGTCTTCGTGCTCTGAAAAACATGGAAAACGATACCTCGCAAGCTCATGTTCACCAAAACCTCAAACACTGGAAAACCCCTATTTTTACACCCATCCCCCCACCACTAATAAACCAACAGGGGTCCTCAATGAATTCAGCATGACTTTGCTAAGGTACCAGGCTTTCATTGAAAAATATGATGAACAATACCATCGAAGCTGGAATTTTAAAAGAAACATTTAAAGGAGAACTTGTACTGTTGCCACATTTCCCAATGATTCAAACAGGTGCCATTCGAAATCAAACGTTTGCCGTTTCGGCGCGACTCGCATTTGCAGTAATAGTCAACAAATCAAGGAGACAATCGCTAAAATTGTGTGGATTAAATTTGGGAATAACAATAGTCTTATGAGTCAGATGTTTGTTTCCAAAATTTAAAATTTTAATATTTGTCTCCCGAGCCTATGCGGCCTGGACAGTTGACATACGAGTGTCTTTCAGTTCAGGATATAGTGTAGAATCAAGAAACAGAGGAAACAAACGCGGTAAAATAAGTCAGAAGTTGGTTGCCAAATAGACTTGACATTTTAAAATTTGTCTGCTGAACCTACTAGTTCAGTTGGCAGACAAGTGCCTTTCAATTCAGGATATGATGCAGAATCAGATAATACTAGTGGGTCCACTGACCAGACGCATTTCGCAATTTTGAAAATAAGCTCACTGCCTAAAACCATGCTCAATAATATATATTTTTCGGAGCGGTTTATGGCTTAATATTTAGCAGTTGCTGTAAGGATGACTGGCAGAGCGTTGAAAGTAATTGTATTCGATTCAGCACGCCGGAAAACATGAAAAACTATACCAAACACACATTTTCTGACAGATGACAGAGATGACAGGCGTCGTTCCCTGGTACCATGGTGGCACCAAAACTACACAGAAAATTCTGGAGGCCTAAACACATTTTTCTGATAGATGGTACCACTGGTAACATGGTGGCACCAATAGCAAATTTGGAAGGCCGAATGAGGCTAGCCTCAAAGTTTCAGACATATGCGCAGTACAGACATACCCCGAAATGTTGACAAGTCTGAGGCATCTCTGACGTTCGGCAATAAGACGAAACACGCAAACGTGATCGTAAGATTTATATTCCTACATTTAAAATTTCGGAATTTACAGAACGTTCCCACCCGAATTCAGCCGGCACATTTCATCCCACTTGACATTTATATTAAAGAAATTGTGGTCAAATGGGTCAGATTTCCCCCTTTTTTATTCCCATTTTCAACATACGCCACTTCCGAATAAGACCAGATCAGGTCATTAGACTCAAGAAATTCATCTCATACAAGTTGAAAAAATTAATTCGAAAAATACACCTTACACTTTTGGTAGAGGTCTTGAATCTGAATCCATCACCCATTTTATCAACTGAAATGGCCCATTTGGATTCATTAGGCGATCAGGGCTTTCCTGGGAGACGCACGAGGGTAGGTTTTGACCACAGAATTCAGTGGTCTTTAACGTAGGTGTTTCTGTACCGGTAAGTCATAAACCGTTGTGTAGTAATTTGCAGCTTTTTTCTTACCATTTTCGGATTCTATGTCCGTACCTTGAAACGCTTTCAAAATAATTGTATTAATGCTCGATTCCAAAGGTTCTTTATTGAAAATAATAACCCGAAAAAATAGTACTAATTTATCCCATAGATAGAAGAAAAAAATCGCTGCAGCTTATTACAGAACGGTGTATAATTTAAATCACTGTTTTCTGTGGTCAATACCTACCCTCTTGGACCCCCAGGAAAGCAATAAATCGAGTACTGGAGCCGGCCGGGCAGTTACAGTTTCATAAATATGCAGTAGATTCAAGAATGCCTGTGATTAATAAGTTATTTGTTGATATTCATGAAGCGTGTGTTAAGCTACAAAAGTAGGTACCTACCAATTAGAAAAATAATAAATAACAATAATTCTTCCGATCAAATAATATCTTGGAACAACCAACTCGACTTCATACAGCCATCCGTGATGGATGCATACCATTTCATTCACGATCATACTGACGAAGGTTTTCGGTGCAAACTTCAGGGCCATAATGTGAACAAACGGCTGTACATACTCCAGGTGGTCTCAAAAAATTCCTAAGTTCGAGATCAATTTAAAAACGAGCCCTGAAATAACGGAGCCCTGAAAATTTCAATCCCTATTGGTTTATTATTCTGTGAATAATACACCTACTATGTATTCGCTCAGCAAAAAATTTTTATAACACCCCCTCAAAATTTTTTCTTTTCCGTTTCAAGGTGCGTAGATTCCAAAAATGCATTGTCCGTCCGCCGTATCACATGTACCGGCTTCATTTTAGGTCTAAAAATTCGATCTTTCGCACACATGCTCCATTTAGGCCCTAGTTGTGTCCCGAAACTTTTCAGCCCGATCGGAATATACCGAGGGGTGTTATGGGTGAAAATGTGCACAAAAATAGGTACTTTTTGTGTTTTAGTAACATGTTAGTAAAATGAGCTTTTGAGGTATCGTTTTCCATGTTTTTGGGAACGAGAAGACCGAATATGAATTGGTGAAAACAATCAGAAATACTTATCTATTTAAATTATTTCACATGAAAGAAACAATAAATGAACAGCCAACATTTCTCTAGGTATGTCCAATAGAATAATAAAACCATGCGACAAGGACTTTGCAGCGTTTTTTTCTCCCCTTACAGCAGAGCTCCATGGACCATTCAGACCCCAAATAGGACCCACAAACCGAATTTCATTAATTTGGGTTTATTATTATGAATAATGAACCTTTGGAATCGAGGACGAAAAAATAAAATTGTTAACACCCCCCCCCCTCCCACAACCCATTAATCTTTGAAAGTTTCCATTTCAAGGTATGTAGTATCCGAAAATGCAATAAAAAAATGTATGTCCGTCCGCTGTACGATGTATTTAGCACTTTTCATAGCTACCATGTGATTCGATGCCAAATTTAATGATCTTTGGTTCTAGTGGTGGAAGGTAGGATGTACGGTTTGGAAGATATACCTAACTAAAAAATTTAGAAAGTGCCAAAATGTCGGTGTTTTTGCTCTCAAAATTTAAGCTCACTACCTGTGACCGTGCAAACGCAGATTCTTTTACTTAGCATCAACTGAAGGTATTGAACTTTTATTTAGCATCATCTGAAGGTACTAAAACGATTTCCGATTTTTCGTCAATTAATTCCTGGAAAAATCCTAATTTTATTGGCCTAGGATGTTCCTTATAGGTACGTATACAAATGTTTACTCTAATGAAACAGTGACGTTTTAATACATACACAGCTCAATTAATTTCCTTGCTGCAAGTTTATCCATCCAGAAATAGGTAGGGGATATGTGGGAGTTGAAAAATCGACCGTATTGGGTACTGTAGAGATGGATTCCAACAATTAAATTAAATGTCTTTTATAACCCTGAATTTTACCTCAATGGGTATATCCCGGGGGGAACTTTTTACTCGGACCTTACTCAATCTTTAGTCACTGTAGACTTCGCATGATTACTATGAGAGGTGAAGAGCTAATCGCTGGTCGAGTAAGCACAAGCTTTGAAAAGTTTGCATTGGTGCCCACCTGAGACGAGGACCAGTTGCCGCCAACTTTGGGGTTACTAAGATCTAACGCTGTGGCCCGCATGGTCACCCCGGGCGACGATTATACACTACCAGGTTAAATGCTTTCCCTACTAGAGATTTGGCAACAGCGCATGGTGCCATATTGATAGCACTATGTTCAATGTATACACAAGTGGGTTCTGCAATGATGTGAATTCGGATAATGTATACTTCGGGTGCCGTATTGATCTAAGAATGAAAAGATGCCATAATGATAGCATTATGGGATTTCACTTCTGTTTGCAATTTCAAGAAAAAAATTACACCCATCACTTTCTATCAATGTAATGGACCAGTATACGCCTTAAAAATTCTATATATATTATTGGATTGCAAGGGTGCCACAATAACGCGTTATGTGCGGATGCCACTATGATAGCAGGATGTAAATATATATATATATATATATATATATAGGTACATATAATTTTTGGTGTCTTTCGGCAGGGAATTCAGGATGGTCTGAAACGGATTTTGGTATAAAAATCTTTCGGAAATTCGAGTTTTAAAAATTTTGGACCGAGAACAATAGCTTCTTTTTCTTCGAAAATTCGCTAAAAGGAGCCTACCTAATTCGTATTTTGGGGGCCAAAATTGGTGGAAACCATCAGAAAGAGCTATTTCAATTATTTCACGTGAAAGAAACAATAAATAAACAGCCAGCATTTCTGTAGGTATGTCCAATAGGTTAATAAACCCATGTGACAAGGACTTTGCAGTGTTTTTTAAGTAGTTGAATGAGAGTTTTGGGGGGCTGTAGCATCCTGGAGGTGGGTAGTTGTGAAGGGGCTGGGAATAGTAAGATAGTAATATTTGATAAAGGCTCGAATCTGGTGAGCGGGCGCAGTCGTACATTAGTGGGTTCCCGAAGAGGAGGGCGGTTATGAGGAGCGGGGAGGTTCTCCCGGATCCCATACATAATAGAGCTCGAAGCACTCGAAGGAACCCGTTGCTACAGCCGACTATTACCATGCTAATCATCCCATTTGCTCCCGTGCTTGCTCCTAAGCGGCGACCCTCGTTTTACCCGAACCTTCGCCTCCGTTTTACCATTTACGCTTTAATGCATCTTCCTCCAACCCATCCCGAGGAAACCACTGTCATTTGCCAAAAACACCGCCATATTACCATATGACGTGTTAATTGCAGGAGAGTGACGTCATTTGCATGGGAGGTCTAATGACACTCTTGCCCTCGTTGGAATGCTTCCCGGATCGCGCGATGCTTTGCTTCATTGCTTCAACCCGTCTGCTCATCCTCAAACCTCTTTCTTCTCCGCATGATATCATAACGAATGCGACTCCTCTCGTTATGACCAAGTTTGCTCAGATCCAGCCCCCCCCCCCCCCCCCTCCACAGTGTCGGTTTTTTCCCCGCTTCAAAGGAGACAAGTACGCGCCAAGTAGCGAGTAACTGCCCCGCTCCACACATGCGGGTCGCAAGGGGCCGATGGTCGAGGTATTTTTCTGTGAATCACAACACCCTCTGTTCCTTCACTGTCTAGTAGCGATCCACATACCTAGTTAGTTCTCTTTAGGGATGGGTATCAATGAAGAAAACATCGATGTTTGCACATCGATGTTTTTTCCTCAAGAAACATCGATGTGTAAGAAACATCGGAGAAAACACAAATAACATCATGTTTGTGTAAAAAATATCAATTTTTTTAAAAAACTGGTATTATTTTAATTTTTCAACACAATATAATTTATTCTCAAATGAAACCAACTGCGACCCAGGTGACTGTTAATTACATAGTAAATTACAATTATAATTAAAAAAAATAAAATAAAGTAATAAAATAAAATAATAGGTAATAATAATGAATAAACATTTTAAGATTTGATTGGGGGGGTTAGATTTTTTTTCAATACAGGAAACAAGGTTTTATTATTAGAAATAATAGATTATGTCAATTTAGGAAGCAAACAAATCACTTAAGACTAACGGTATTACGACTTCCAGAAGCGGTCGTCTGCCGGATGAAAAAAAAAAAAAAATCTCGCTCGCTCGCAACTGCGAGTACTCGCCTCTTTCCCGAGGCGAGTCTTGCGCGGGACGATCCAAGAATGTGTGGAGCAAGGAGCTCCACAAAACCTCCTCAGCCGCAAAAACGCCGCAAAGTCCTTGTCACATGAAAATATTATTCTATCGGACATAACTACAGAAATGTTGGCTGCCCCCCCCCCCCCCCCCCTTTCTTAAAGATGTTCTTTGAACATTGAGAGAGAGAGAGAGCGAGAGAGAGTGAGAGAGAGTTAAAGCGTATTTATTCACTCCGTGACAATGTCAATATTACATAGTACCATTTACCTATTACATTAATATTTTATTATTTGACCATGCGCTTCTACTGCTGGTCTTATTCGAACGTCGCAGGGGAATCCGCTGAAGTACTTATTAATATAGTTGGCCCGTGACCAAATGCCACTGGATCTCCATCGACCTTTGCTGTCTTACTTATTTATAAATACCTACTATCATACTTTCCCCTGGCAGCCAATATTAATCCTATATATATGGGTTCCGGTCAGCTCCCCCAATTACACTGTCAGCTCCCCCAATGTCAGGTTTGTCAGCTCCCCCAACGTAGTTAATCCTACGTTTTGGGGCACCTGACACCACCACCAATAGTTATATGTCAAGTCCCCCACATACCTTTATAGAATATAGTTATGAGTAGAAGTGGTCCACTTCACCGTCAGGTCTCAGAACAGGAGATTCAAATGAATGCTGGTTTATTGAGGAATGCGACTTTCTTCACGAACTCCGCCCGCGTAATTTGGCCGTTTATGTAATCGCGTATATACTGGTCGATTTGGTGCACCTTGTCCAACACTTTCTTACGGGGGCGCACCGGTTCACTAACACTATTCATGGCGATTCTGGTGTCGATTTGAGTGTTTAGCAACACATCAATAAAAATGAAAATGTTCGGGTGATGGCTGTTGAATTGCTTGTTGAATTTCGAGTGAAAAGCTGCGCACTTATTAGTCGTTCTTCCCGATGCAGAGCTCCTTTTGGCCCAGATTAATGGAGAAAATTTATATATGATATTACACTTCCTCCCATATAATATTACACTTCCTCCGTGAACGTTAATTACTAGCTACTCATTCCCAACTAAATCAGCGTAGCACCGACCCAACACTGCCATCCAGTAGGTACCTACTACTATATATAAATATATTGGTATATTTCTTTGGAACTTTGTTTTTACAGATAATTGATTAATCTTGCAAAACTTTCTTTACTAATAAACATAATATTGGGTAACTACCTACTATTGTTACATTCAGATAACTACAGATATATATTCAACAACTAATATTCCACGCATAATAAACCATTTCAAACAATAACAATCACTATTTTCATACTTAAATTTATCCACAGCCACAACATGAATTTGTTCCAATACAAATTCATTACGGTAACGATCATTGACTTCATCTCATAGCATGCTGTTTCGCCAGCTGTTCTACTCTCTTTGGTCGTAGTTGAACTCGTCAACCAAGAATTTCCTATATCTACCCGCCTCTCTCAAAAATTTTGCCACCTTATGGATACTGGCGCTCCTTCCATCCAGAATATCCACCATCTCCGATTCGCTTACTCGTGCCTTCCCCAGGCACCCTACTCTAAACTCATTCAACACGGGGGCTTACAGCCACGAAATGCAACGGTATCTCGTCAGCTCGAAGGTTGCACAGAGAGCACTTATTGGCAGCTCCTTCTCTCCACCACCGATAATTCACCTTCAGCATCCCCGTACGGGCTCTAAATATCATTCTGACTTTGGACAGATCAGTTACTTCCATATACGCTCGCCCACCTTCCTGGGTCCTGTCCAAATTGGCGTATAGCTGATGGTGAGCCGAGTTCGTGACCTCGTTGTTCAGCCTACTCAACCATTCTCCTTTCACTTTCTCAATCAGCCCCCTCGAATCACTCTTCCAATTGGCTCTCGTCACACGTGCAGGTTTGGCCGGCCGCACACGTGCAGGTTTGCCTGCAGGCGTACCTTAGCAGGTGTACCTGTACAGGTAAACCTGACAGAACGTCACTCCAACACACGATCCGGTATACCTGACAGGTCAGTTTGCTCCATAATGCCATCCGACGATGATGTTGCGTTTATCGGACTATTATTAATATTAAATAAAGAGGAAAAGAAAAAGCAACGCCGAAAGTGGTCAAAAGGGTGGTTTTTGAAGAGAAACAGATTCACTCATGTGAATTTAATGAAAGAGTTGTCAGTCGAACGTGAAGACTATCGGAATTATTTGAGAATGAGTGAATCGGTATACCAGAAGTTACTTGCCATGGTGTCCCCCATAATAAAAACGCTGCAAAGTCCTTGTCACATGGGTTTATTATTCTATTGGACATACCGACAGAGATGTTGGCTGTTTATTTATTGTTTCTTTCATATAAAATAATTGAAACAGCTATTTCTAGTGGTTTCCACCAATTTTGACCCCCAAAACACGAATGATGTATGTCGTGAGTCCCTCCCGGGAACACTCCACTAGTAACTTTAAGCTCTCACCAATATTCTTATGCCAAACTTAGTTTCCGTCAATAAACAACTGAGTGGGGAGACAGGCCACAGAACCCAGGGACACAACCTGGAGCCCCACCACCAACTCCCAACAGGGAGTTGGAGGGAGAGGCCTCCAGTTCCTATAAAACCCTGGATCCTGGGGCTTTAGCCTCATTCGACACTTCCTCTAACTAGCTCTCTCTCTCTTCTCTCCTCTACCTTGTTCCTCCTCTCAGATGATCGGTGGATTACCGCCGCCTGGGAAAACCCCTCTCCTCTATGTCTAGATGATCGGTGGACTACCGCCGCCTAGACAGCACCTCCTCTCTCAAAAGAACCTAGATGTCGGTGGATTACCGCCGCCTGGGCAAATTCCTACACTCACCTCCATCTCCTCCTAAAACTCGTAGATGATCGGTGGACATCCGCCGCCTACGTCTTTTCCTCACGCCACCGTGATGAACCAAATTCCAAATTCATCACAGTGGTGAACCCGACGTTCACACAACCTTCTTCCTCTTTTTCCCACCTCATGTGTCGCCCCCAGTCAAGTTCAGTTCTGTGTCCCCAATTTTAAATTCAAATTCAGTCAAACAGTCAGTTTCAAATTCGCAATTTTTGGCCCACCCTCGACCGCTCGGCGATCACACAGCTCTCACTTCTCCGCTCAGCCACACACACCTCCGCTACCGATTTTTGCGATTTTCAAATTTGCACTTTAAATTTGAATTTTCACATTTCAGACCTCCGCTATGGACCCGAACTCGCCATCGCCCCCACTCCTTCGGCCATCCACGCTGCAGCCGCCCGCCGCCCCGACAACGAACGCAGCGGCCACTGCGGACAACCCCTTCACCACCCTCTCACCGCCCGGCTCCACCGCATCAACCGCCGCCGCTGCCGCCACCGCTGCCGCCGCCGCTGCAGCCGCGGCACGCGCCGCCGCCGACGTCATGACGGCTTCTGCGTCATTTCCCTTATCACTTCCCCCGTTCTACTCACACGACCCCGCTCTATGGTTCTTTCAGGTTGACGCTGCGTTTTCGGCCGCCAACATCCGCAGCCAGAAGACTCGCTACTCCCGCATCATCTCCCTGCTGCCATACGACATCCTCCTCCAGACGTCGGACATCTCCCCCGACGCCGCCGCTGCGTACGACGACCTCCGCAGACGCCTCATCACCCTCTACCAGCCGTCCAAAATCGCAAGAGTCGCCGCGCTCTCGCAGCCGCAGCACCTCGGCGACCTCAAGCCCTCCCACCTCTACCGCCGTCTGCGTCATCAACTGCAGGGAATAATGACGGCCGACATCGCGCGGACCTTCTGGCTGCGCGCTCTCCCCCACCCCATACAGATGGCGCTCGCCAGCCACCTAGACGGCCCGGATTAGCCCCTGCTGCGACTCGCTGACACTGTCCACGACCTCGCCGCAGCCGCCAGCGTCACAGAGGTCCACACACCCCGCACCGCCACACCACGGCGAGACCGCACGCCGTCGCGGGAACGCCGCCGGCCCCCCTCCCTCAACAGGCGCCGATCCCTCTCCGTCTAGCGCCGCCGAACCCCCTCCGCCGACCGCCGACGCCAACGTTCACCCAAACGCCGCACCACCCCTCCTCGTGAACAATGTAGGGGAAAGTCCCCGGCCGCTGCGACCCCCTCCACCACACATCGCCCCTCCAAGACTAACTACCTCCCCGCGGACCCCCCCCCACCGGTGTTTTTACCATGTAAACTTCGGTGGGGAGGCCCGCAAATGTCAGCCCCCCTGCCCCTTCCCCTCCAAGCAGGGAAACGCGGACGCCCGCCGGTAAAGCCGGCGGGCCCCCCTCCTCGCCAACACGGGGGGGGACCCCCACCAACCCCCCCCCCCCCCCGGCAGGCATTCACACCACCACCACCAAACAACGCTACCCCTCCTACGCCGCCGCCACGGCCGCCAACCTCCCGGCCACGCCTACCAGCGCCGCCAAACCCCTCACCCCACCACCGACCGTTCCCCCCCCCCCCCCCCCGGAAACGGCAACCCCACGCCCGCCACCAGGGCAACCCCACGCCCGCCACCAGGGCAACCAACCTTCCGGCCGCCACTCACGCCGCCGCTACCGTTCCCCCACCTCGGAACGGCCCCTCCACACCCGCCACCAGGGCAACCAACCTTCCGGCCGCCACTCACGCCGCCACTCACGCCGCCGCTACCGTTCCCCCACCCCGGAACGGCCCCTCCACGCCCGCCACCTGGGCAACCAACCTTCCGGCCGCCACTCACGCCGCCGCTACCGTTCCCCCACCCCGGAACGGCCCCTCTACACCTACCGCCAGGACCACCAACCTACCGGCCGCACCTCCCGGCGCCGCCGGGAAACTCTCCCCACCAACTACAGCTCCCCCACCCCGGGACTGCCCCTCCCCAACCACAACCAGGTCCTCCACCCTTCCGGCCGCATCTCACGCCGCCGCTACCGTTCCCCCACCCCGGAACAGGAAAAGACCGCCCCGCGTCTCCTTCGCAGGGGACAAACCACCGCCAACACCACCACCCCTCAACTCCGACAACACAGGAGCTCCTGCACTTCCCCTCCCCGCAAATCATTAAATCACACCAAACTCCAACTTCCGACCCCGCACTCTCCAACCTCATCTCCGCCTCCAAATTGGAACAACTGCCTCCCCTCGACCTCTGGTGCGACGTAACGGCCGATTCACCGCGCCCTTACGTCCCACCGGAGCTGAGACGGCAGTTGTTCCTCCACTACCACTCCCTCCATCATCCCGGCATCCGGGCGAGCCGGGATCTGATCAAGACGCGGTACTTCTGGCCCCACATGAACACTGATATCCGTACCTGGGTTCTAGGGTGCCAGAAGTGCCAGCATTTTAAGGTCTCGGCTCACGCCCATGTACCTCCTCAACCCATTCCCGACTCCCTCCCGTGGGAACACGTCCATTTAGATCTGGTCGGCCCTCTTCCCCCCTCCGAGGGAAAGAGGTACTGCCTCACCATGATCGACCGTGCAACCAATTGGGTTGAGTGCATCCCACTCGCCCACATTACCGCGGACGCCGTCGCCGCGGCCTTCCTAAATCAGTGGATCAGCCGCTACGGCTGTCCGCGGGCACTCAAGGTCGATCAGGGGAGGCAGTTTGAATCAGCCCACTTTTCCGACCTGCTCCGTTCCCTCGGGATTCAAAAAATCCGCACCACTCCTTATCACCCCCAATCCAACGGGAAAATAGAGCGGTGGCACTCGGTCCTTAAACAAGCCATCTCCACATCAGCCACATCCCCCTCATGGACCAAAACCCTCCCCTATGTCTTACTAAGCCTCCGTACTTCCGCCCGTCCTTCAGACAACACAAGTCCCGCACAACACGCTTTTAAAGACCCTCTCCGTTTGCCAGCCGACATTTTCACTCCACACAACACCCCGTCAATTAACAGGGAACCGCTCCGCACTTCAACACCGACAAACGACACCACTTACCCCAAACGATTTTACACCGCCACTCACATGTACTTGAAAGAGCCCGGCATGCATAAAACCTTTCAACCCCTTTATGCCGGGCCCTTTCAAGTCATCCGCACAACACCGACCACCGCGACCCTGTTAATTGACGGGAAACCCCACACTGTCCCGTTAGCCAGGTGCAAGCCCGCCCCTGTGCTCCCTCACCCAACAACCACTATCAGTCTCCCGCCGTCCGTTCGCCATGTCGCACCTCTCCCAAACGCACCTGTCACCCCCGTCGCCGTTTCCGGGTTTCGATTCGGATCCGGAAATGGCGGCCGTACTCCGGGTCATTTTCGTCCCGGACCCGCTATCCCCCCTACCCCCTTCGCCCGGGCCCCCATCACCGCTTATGTTTGTTCCGCAACGGATTACCGGACTACCTCCCCGGCCCCGGCGGTGGAAGTACCCCCAGTGGCGGATACTGCGCGAATTTCGCGCAGCACAAGCCACCGGGGTACACCCTCCCTACATCCCCGTCGACCCATTAATGGCCTCCATTCTCCGCGAGTTCCGCCTCGCGGAACTCATGCCCCCCCCCACCCCCCATTCAAATCAAAACCCACCCTGTCACTCGCAAAACCCCGCCTCCGGATTTTCAACCCCAACTTTCCGCCCCCCAATTTTCAATTTTCGACCCCCCCATTTCACAGGCTCCCCCACCATCCCCCCAAATCAGCAAACCCCCAACACCCCCTACCCCCCCAACACCGCCGGGGATATCCCCAATAGTTCCCGCTGGGACAAAACGGCCCGGGCGGCGAAACGGACGGAGGGAGCGTCCCCGCATCCCCCGCGTCCCGGCGGCCCAGTCACCCGCCCCGCTATGAGCAATCACGGCGGGGCCTTGAGATCGCGGGACACTGCTTGTGTCTCATCTATCCACACGCGCTGTACCGCCTCTCACAGCCCCGCCGTGGCCGCCCCATCACCGCCACCACATCGCCGAGACGCCCCCACACTTCACCTAAACCACACCTACACCCATCCACACACCACATCCTCTCCACACCCAGGGAACGGCGGATTTCCGCACCCTCCCATTGTACCCCCACGACATTGTAAATACTATCCCCTTGTAAATACTATAACTTATAAATACTACACCTGTAAATACTATAACTATAACCTTCTAACTACTATAACTTTGTAAATACTATCACCTCGTAAATACTATGACTTATCAATACTACACCTGTAAATACTATAACTATAACCTTCTAACTACTATAACTTTGTAAATACTATGCCTATACCTAATCTTACGCACTAACAATTGTCTAACTCATTTTTGTAAATACTCGCAACCCTAGGTAAATACTCATCTCCACCCAACTACTCATGTCCTCTCCTCCTTATGTAACTATTCATCTGTACCCATTTACTTATGTCAATACGCCTAATTTTAAGTTCACTATCACCTAGGATTAAGAATGACGCCCTCAGCACTCATCCTGTTGCCGTGGCCCTCAGCCTCTGTCACCTTTTGCCTTCAGCCCCTCACATACCTCTTGCCCTGCCTTCAGCACCACTGTTTGTTTGCCTTGGCCCTCAGCCCCTGTCACCTTGCGCCTTCAGCTCCACTTTTGTTTGCCTTGGCCCTCAGCCCCTGTCACCTTGCGCCTTCAGCTCCACAAATCTTGGTTCGAACTGGGGGGACCTCTGTCGTGAGTCCCTCCCAGGAACACTCCACTAGTAACTTTAAGCTCTCACCAATATTCTTATGCCAAACTTAGTTTCCGTCAATAAACAACTGAGTGGGGAGACAGGCCACAGAACCCAGGGACACAACCTGGAGCCTCACCACCAACTCCCACCAGGGAGTTGGAGGGAGAGGCCTCCAGTTCCTATAAAACCCTGGATCCTGGGGCTTTAGCCTCATTCGACACTTCCTCTAACTAGCTCTCTCTCTCTTCTCTCCTCTACCTTGTTCCTCCTCTCAGATGATCGGTGGATTACCGCCGCCTGGGAAAACCCCTCTCCTCTATGTCTAGATGATCGGTGGACTACCGCCGCCTAGACAGCACCTCCTCTCTCAAAAGAACCTAGATGTCGGTGGATTACCGCCGCCTGGGCAAATTCCTACACTCACCTCCATCTCCTCCTAAAAGTCGTAGATGATCGGTGGACATCCGCCGCCTGCGTCTTTTCCTCACGCCACCGTGATGAACCAAATTCCAAATTCATCACAATGTACCTACGCTCTTTTTTTTTTTTTAATTATCTCTGATCATTGATAGTACCATTTAATCGTCTTGATCCACCTGTTGACACTTTTTCCAGTGTTATTCTACAAATTGGTGGTGATTTCAGACGATTTCGCAGGTTTTTGACTCATAAAAAATCGATTTCGGGAGCTGAACATCTGGTAGAACCTCAATTTTCTACTCTTTGGTCAAAATCGATTTCATATTCGGTCTTCTCGTCCCCAAAAACATGAAAAACGATACCTTAAAAGCTCATGTTACCAGCATGTTGCTAAAACGCAAAAAGTACCTATTTTTACACACATTTTCACTCATAACACCCCTGGGTATATTCCGATCGGGCTGAAAAGTTTCGGGACACAACTAGGGCCCAAATGGAGCATGTGTGCGAAAGAACGATTTTTTTAGACCGAAAATGAAGCCTGTACACGTGATACGGCGGACGGCGTACGGCGGACGGTGGACGGACACTGCATTTTTGGAATCTACGCACCTTGAAACGGAAAAGGAAAAATTTTGAGGGGGTGTTATAAAAATTTTTTGCTGAGCGAATACACAGAATAATAAACAAAAAAGAAGATACAGTCATGAGGAATGCCATTTCACCACATGAGTGATTGTGTTTATCAGAGCCAACGATGAAAACTGAACTGAAACCTGTGCAGGCGTCAGGTGAGCCCCCACACACGCTCAGGTTTACCTACCAGCGCAGGTAAAAAGAATTGAATTTCCATCAGGCGAACTTTACCTGCACAGGTCTCAGATCAGGTGAATAACTGTGCAGGTATGTACCCACACACGCTCAGGTTTACCTGCACTGGTATACCTGTTCAGGTACGCCTGCAGACAAACCTGCACGTGTGTGGCTGGCTCAACGCGCACCCCAGTCTGCTTGCCAACTCACTGTACTCCGCCCACCATGACACACTCTCCTGTATAACCCAATCTGCCACAACTCTGGGATACCTATTTTCCTTGTACGCCAGCACCTTATTTACATAGTCTGTCTGCAGTTTCATAGTATGGAAACGCATCAAATGAAACCCACTCTCTGCATAAACTATGTAGTTAGGGGTATTTCATGGCAAGGATAGAACTTTCTATATGTTGTACCTTTGAAGTTCCTCCAGCTGCTCATTCTGGTGGAAACCCCAAACCTGTGCCCCGTCACATACCAATGACCTAGTTGTTGCTGCGAATACCTTATGTTTCACTCTCAGTGGGACACGTCTTTTCCGAACCATGGTTCCCCATACCACACTCAACCCATGTTTCGCCTCAATCACCTTTCTGCTAAAGTGAGCTCCCAGGTCAAGAGAAGGGGTAACTGGTGTAACCAGAGTATTTATACTCTGCCACCGCCTCTATACCCTCGCCCTGGTATTTCCACGTCCCATTCTTGGCCTTTCTCCCACGACCCCTCCCCAGTATCATGACTTGCGATTTTAAGCAGTTTATTGTCAAATTCCAGTGCTGCATGTACTCTCCAACATCGCCAATCATCATCTGGAGTGCCACCGGACTGTCCGCTAACAGTGCAATATCGTCCGCATACATTAGGCACTTTATTTTCCTTCCAACAGATTATTTTTGAACATTGATAGTCCCATTTAATTGTCTTGATTCACCTGTATTGCTAGTGTTATTATCCAAGTTTATGGTGATTTCCGACAATTTCCCAGGTTTTTGACCCATAAGAAATGAATTTCGGGGGCTTAACCATTGTTGCAACCTCAATTCTTCACTCGTTGGTCAAAATCAACTTCATATTCGGTCTTCTCGCCCTAAAAACCATGAAAAATTATACATCACAAGCTCATGTTCACTAAAATCTCAAAAAACCCTATTTTTACACCCGATTTTCTCCCATAACACCCCTGGGTGTATTCCGATCGGACTGCCGAGCTTTGGAGCGCAACTAGGACCCAAATGTGTTCCCAAATGGGGACCCAAACTGTGTGCGGAAGATCGACGATTTTAGACCAAAATTAAACGTAAATTTGAGGCTGAACATTTGGTAGAACCTCCATTTTCCACTCATTGGTCAAAATTGACTTCATATTCGGTCTTCTCGTCCTGGAACATGGAAAACGATCCCTCAAAAGCTCATGTTACTAAAACACAAAAAACGCTGCAAAGTCCTTGTCACATGGGGTTAGTATTCTATTTGACACACCTACAGGTGTTCCTATGGTGTTCATTTATTGTTTCTTTTAATGTGCAATAAGCTGAACATTTGGAAGAACCTCAATTTTCCACTCTTTGGTCAAAATCGACTTCATATTCGGTATTTTCGTCCCCAAAAACATGGAAAACGATACCTTAAAAGCTCATGTTACCAGCATGTTGCTAAAACGCAAAAAGTACCTATTTTTACACACATTTTCACTCATAACACCCCTGGGTATATTCCGATCGGGCTGAAAAATTTCGGGACACAACTAGGGCCCAAATGGAGCATGTGTGCGAAAGAACGATTTTTTTAGACCGAAAATGAAGCCTGTACACGTGATACGGCGGACGGCGTACGGCGGACGGTGGACGGACATTGCATTTTTGGAATCTACGCACCTTGAAACGTAAAAGACAAAATTTTGAGGGGGTGTTGTACAAATTTTTTGCTGAGCGATTACATAGGTGTATTATTCGCAGAATAATAAACCAAAAGGATTGATATCCCTTTGGCTCGCCGAAGTGCATTTAGAAACCTGTTCCTTCTCCCTCTGTTGTATGTGTGTATAAAAACCTGTTCCTTCTTCCCAAACCTTGAAAATTCTATCAACGTTGTCTCGCGGGGCTTTTGTCCTGCCGGAGCAAAGTAATACTTTTACAACAGGTTTTTTGGTTTGTTTGCGGTGGGGGGGGGGGGTCATGTCTTTTCGCATTGATTGATGATTTGGACTGTTCCAACTTGCCTATTATTGAATTCGCAACTTAGCCGGCAGCTACTTCTGTTCCTTCAAATCTCCTACATCCGTAATAATTTAATCTCACACCTGATTCCTATCTGTGATGAATTTAAAATTGGCGTATATTCATCACGGTGGTGTGAGGAATTGCCCAGGCGGTTATGAGCGAATCACCACCGTCATCTGGAATCTTTTAGGAGAATTTGCCTAGGCGGTTATGGGCTGACCACCACCGTCATCTAGGATCTTTTAGGTTTTAGGAGAGAGAGCAGGGTAGGAAGAGAGAGAGTAGCCAGCGGCTAGAGGAAGCGTCGAATGGTTAAAAAGGCGCAGGATCCGAGTTTTTATAGGAAAGTGAGCCCTCTCCTTCCAACCCCCCTGCTGGGGGTTGATGGAGGGGCTCCAGGTTGTGTACCCTGGATCCTGTGGCTTGTCTCCCCACTCGTACCGTTTATTAACAGAAACTAACTTTAGTGGTCAAATGTTTGGCGAGAACTTAAACTCTAGTGGAGTGGTTCCTGGAGGGACTCATGACAGAGGTCCCCCCAGTTGGAGCAAAAGGTTTGACCAGGCTGAGGGCTACGGTATAGACGGGGGCTGAAGGCAGAGAGTGACAAAGGGCTGAAGGCCAAAGCAAACAGAGGTAGCGCTGAAGGCGGGGCAAAGAGTTACAAGGGGCTGAAGGCCAAGGCAAACAGAGGTGGTGCTGAGGGCGCGGAACTTATGACTAAGGCGTGCTTACACACTAGGCTTAAGACTAGACAAGATATGTGGCGAAGGTATTAACAGCGAGAGGGGGGTTATTTACATGGTGGTGGGTAGCGCATAGTATAGCAGTAGAATTAGTTATGTACAATGGTAAATAGTAATTTACAAGGTGACAATTAGTGAGTGATTAGGTATAAGTAATAGTTAGAAGGATAGTTATTTACAATATTATTTTTAGCTATGTGCAATTGTAGTGAGTAATTAGTTATAAGGAATAGTTGGTAGGGTAGTTATTTACAAGGTTTGGGTATAGGAGTTATTTACGATAGTCACAATCGGTTGGGAGGGACGTACATGGTGGTTGGTGCACGGAAGTCCGCCGTTCTTTAGGTATGGTGACGGGGAGCGGCGTTTGTGAGGGCGAAGTGACATGGTGCGCGGACGGAGAGAGACTGATGGTAGAGTTTTGGTCCATGAGGGGGATGTAGATGATGTTGAGATGGCTTGCTTAAGGACAGAGTGCCACGGCTCTACTTTCCCGTTGGATTGGGGGTGATAGGGGGTGGTGTGGATTTTTTGGATGCCGAGGGAACGAAGGAGATCGGAGAATTTGGCTGACTCGAACTGCCTCCCTTGATCGACCGTGACTGTCCGCGGACACCCGCAGCGGGCGATCCAATTTTGTAGGAACGCCACTGAGACGGCGTCCGCGGTAATATGGGCGAGTGGAATACACTCTACCCAATTTGTCGCCCGGTCGATCATGGTGAGGCAGTACTTTTTGCCTTCGGAGGGGGGAAGGGGGCCGATGAGGTCAAGGTAGAGGTGTTCCCACGGCAGGGAGTCGGGGATCTGGGCAGGTGGGACTCGGGGGTGAGCCGAGACCTTATACTGCTGGCACTTCTGGCACCCCAGAACCCAGTTACGGATATGTGTGTTCATGTGGGGCCAGAAGTACTGCGTTTTGAGAAGGTCCCGGCTCGCCCTGATTCCGGGATGATGGAGGGAATGATAATGGAGGAAGAGCTGCCGCCTGAGGTCCGGTGGGACGTAAGGGCGCGGTGAGTCGGCCATTACGTCGCACCAGAGGTCCAGAGGCGGCAGCTGTTGAAGTTTGGAGGCGGAGATGAGGTTGGAGAGGGCCGGATCGGATTCGGGTTTTTGGTGGGTGCGAAGGATTTGTGGGGAGGGGAAGGGCAGTAGCTCCGCTACCGGCGCGGGGGTGGGGGAGGAAAGCGCGTCCGCCACGCAGTTGTCGGCCCCCGGCAAATAACGAATATCGGTCGTAAATTGACCGATAAAATCGAGTTGCCGGAGGCGTCGAGGTGAGGCGGATTTGCGGTTTTGGAGGAGGGCGTGGGTAAGGGGTTTGTGATCGGTTATGACAGAGAACTGCCGGCCCTCCACGAAGTCACTGAAGTGTTTAATGGCTTCGTGGATGGCCAGGAGCTCCCTGTCGAAGGTGGAATAATATTTTTGGGTGGGGGATAGGGTCTTTGAGAAGAAGCCAAGAGGTTGGGGGGTGGCGCCGGTGTGTTGCTGGAGTACCGCCCCTATGGCCCAGTCAGAGGCATCGGTAGTTATGGAAAGGGGTGCGTGGGGATCGGGGTGGGCCAGTAGAGCGGCCGCAGCTAGGTCCTTTTTGCATGCATCAAAAGCGGAGGTTAATTCTGGGGACCATGTTGTGGGGCGATTGTCTTTTTTTAGCGGGTTGGGGGATAGAGTTAATGAGGGGTTGTTGGTGGTGTGCAGAGTGTTTCATGTGGCGGTGGTAGAAATTTAGCATACCTAAAAAACGGCCGAGTTCTGTGACGGTACGGGGTTGGGGGAAATCGGTGATTGCTTTCACCTTGTCGGGTAGTGGCTTGATTCCGGTGGCTGAGACGACGTGTCCGAGACAGCGTACTGAGGGTGCATTGTCGGCGTTAATTTGGAGGCCTTCGGAGGAAAAGATGTCCAAAATTTGGCGGAGGTGGTCGAAGTGCTCCTCTGGCGGGCGGGAGGCGACCAATACGTCGTCCAAAAAACAGAACTCAAATGGGAGGCCGCGCAAAATGTTATCCATGTAACGCTGCCACGTTTGGGCAGCGTTTCTGAGGCCGAATCCCATTTTGACATATTCGAAGAGGCCGAACGGTGTGATTATGGCCGTCTTCGGTATGTCGGGGGGGTGAATGTCAATATGGGGAACGGGCGTAGCGGTGTCGCAGCGAGGCGGAGTGGGGTGGTTGGTGGCCTTGGCGGCGGCGTTGGAGGGGACGTTCCGCGGTGGGGGAACGGTCGTTGTCGGGGAGGGGGTTGCGGCGGCGCAGCGAGGCGCAGCGGAGTGGTTGGTGGCCGTTGCGGCGGCGTAGGAGGGGTGGGGGTTGAGGCGCGCGCCGATCCGTGGTGGGGAAGAGGACGCAGTAGTGGCAGCGGAGATGCAGGCCGGGGGGGGGGGGGGATGAGTGGGGTCCCCCCGTGTGGGCGAGGAGGGGGGCCCGCCGGGTTTACCGGCGTGCGTCGGCGTTTCCCTGCCCGGAGGCGAAGGAGCAGGGGGGGTGGCACTTGCGAGCCTCCCCACCGAAGTTAACGTGGTAAAAACATCGGTGGGGAGGGTCCGCAGGGAGGTAGGCCGTCCTGTCGCATCGAGCCGGGCGTGTGTCGGAGGGGGTCCGGTGATCCGGGGATGCGTCCCGTTGGCAGTCCGCCGGAGGGGCGGTCCGGCGCTCGGAAGAGGTCGGACGCTGGCGGTCCGAGGAGAGGGGCCGGCGGCGATCCGTGGAGGGGGGTTGGAGGCGCTCTGTGGAGGGGGGTCGAAGGTTGTCCGAGGAGAGGGGGCGTCGGTGGTCGGGGGGTTTGCTTGATTGTCGAGGGGGCGCAGAGCGGGGGGTGCGAATTTCGCCGACGCGGGCGGACGCTGCCAGATCATGTACCGTATCCGCGAGGCGGAGGAGGGCTTCGTCCGGGCTGTTGAGGTGGCTGGCGAGCGCCATTTGGATAGGGTGGGGGAGTGCGCGGAGCCAGAAGGTCCGAGCGATGTCGGCGGTCATAATGTCTTGCAGCTGGTGCCGCAGGCGGTGGAAGAGGTGGGAGGGCTTCATATCGCCGAGGTGCTGCGGCTGCGACAGGGCGGCGACTCGTGCGATCTTCGATGGCTGGTAGAGTGAGATGAGGCGGCCGCGGAGGTCGTCGTACGCAGCGGCGGCGTCGGGGGAGATGTCCGACGTCTGCAGGAGAATGTCGTACGGAAGTAGGGATATGATGCGTGAGTAGCGGGTCTTCTGGCTGCGGATGCCGGCGGCCGAGAATGCTGCGTGGACCTGAAAAAACCACGGAGCAGGGTCGTGAGAATAGAATGGTGGTAGGGAGAGAGGAAATGTTTATTATACTATCTACGCAGAAGGGGCATCCAGGTAAATTATTATACAGCGATTTATTAATTACCCCATGCTTCGGGAATAATTACAATAATTAATTATTCAATTATTGAATCCCGCGCATTTGTGTGAAACTATTCCCGGGCCGGCTCCAGTACTCCCTTTAGGGCTTTCCTGGAGGGAGCTTGAGGGTACTGACCACAGAAAACAGTGATCTACGCAGAAGGGCCATCTATACCGGTAAATAATAAACCTTTGTGTAATAATTTGCAGAGTTTTTAATGTTTTTAAATTGATCTGGAACTAAAGAATTTTTTGAGACCACCCCGAGCATTGTACGACCAGCCATTTGTTTGCCCCGAAAAGGTTCGTCAACACGATCGTGAATCAAACGGTATAAACGGTTATTATTTGTAAATAATTACACAACGGCTATTCATGGTAAACTATTACATAACGGATTATTATTGTGTAAATTAGTACACAACGGTAAAATATTATAAAACTGTAAATATTACCTACACAACGGTAAATTATTACAAAACGGTAAATATTACCTACACAACGGTAAATTATTACAAAACTGTAATTATTACCTACACAACGGTAAATTATTACAAAACGGTAATTATTACCTACACAACGGTAAATTATTACACAGCGATTTATTATATAAGTACCTAATGATTAATGAGTAACTACAAACAATGTTGACTGATGAATGATTGAATTATTGCTTCCCGCGCATTTTTATGAAACTTTAATTCCCGGGCTGGCTCCAGTACTCGGTTTGGGGCTTTCCTGGAGGGAACTCGAGGATACCGACCACAGAAAACAGTGATCTACGGAGAAAGCGCATCTATACAGTATACAGGCAAATAATAAACCGTTGTGTGATGATTTGCAGCGTTTTTCATTCTATTTTCGGATTCTACGTTCCTTGAAACGTAAACCATCAAATTTTGGGGTGCGGGTGGTTAATTTTTTTTTTCCATGCTCGATTCCAAAGGTTCAATATTAAAAATAATAAGCCGAAAAAATTCTGTCCGTCCGCCGTACGCCGTACTTCGCACTTTCTTTAGTTACCTCAGAACCAGTCTAGTTGGTCCTCGAAGCTCGGCGTGACTGTCAGTCATCTCTAAGGGGTGAAAAACAGGGGTTGAAATTTCCAACCAGCTCCAAAACCAGCTCCAGTTCCATCTCGAAAACTTTCAGTAGAAGCATATGTTTTTTTTACATTTTTAAATTGATCTCAAACTTGAGAATTATTAGGGCAAACCGGAGCACTGTGCGTCCAGCCGTTCGCTTGCACCGAAAAGCTTCGTCGATCATCTGGTAGAACCTCAATTTTCTATTCTTTGGTCAAAATCGACTTCATATTCGGTCTTCTCGTCCCCAAAAACATGAAAAACTATACTTTAAAAGCTCATGTTACCAACATGTTGCTAAAACGCAAAAAGTACCTATTTTTACACACATTTTCACTCATAACTCCCCTGGGTATATTCCGATCGGGCTGAAAAGTTTCGGGACAAAACTAGAGCCCAAATGGAGCATGTGTGCGAAAGAACGATTTTTTTAGACCGAAAATGAAGCCTGTACACGTGATACGGTGGACGGGGGACGGCGGACGGACATTGCATTTTTGGAATCTACGCACCTTGAAACGGAAAAGTAAAAATGTTGAGGGGTGTTATAAAAATTTTTTGCTGAGCGAATACATAGGTGTATTATTCACAGAATAATAAACCAATAGGTACTTTTTGGTTTATTATTCTGTGAATAATACACCTATGTATTCGCTCAGCAAAAAATTTTAGTAACACCCCTTCAAATTTTTTTCTTTTCCGTTTCAAGGTGCGTAGATTCCAAAAATGCAGTGTCCGTCCACCGTCCGCCGTATCACGTGTACAGGCTTCATTTTCGGTCTAAAAAAATCGTTCTTTCGCACACATGCTCCATTTGGGCCCTAGTTGTGTCCCGAAACTTTTCAGCCCGATCGGAATATACCCAGGGGTGTTATGAGTGAAAATGTGTGTAAAAATAGGTACTTTTTGCGTTTTAGCAACATGCTGGTAACATGAGCTTTTAAGGTATCGTTTTCCATGTTTTTGGGGACGAAAATACCGAATATGAAGTCGATTTTGACCAAAGAATAGAAAATTGAGGTTCTATCAGATGTTCAGCTCCCAAAATTGATTTTTTTAGAGTCAAAAACCTGGGAAATCGTCTGAAATCACCATCAATTTGTAGAATAAGACTAGAAAAAGTGTCAACACGTGGATCAAGACGATTAAATGGTACTATCAATGACCAGAGATAGGTAATTTATTTTTTTTAACTAAAAAAAGGAGCGTACCTTATTCGTGTTTTGGGGGCCAAAATTGGTGGAAACCACCAGAGATAGCTATTTCAATTATTTTATATGAAAGAAACAATAAATAAACAGCCAACATCTCTTTAGGTATGTCCAATAGAATAATAAACCCATGTGACAAGGACTGCAGCGTTTTGTGTTTTAGTAACATGTTAGTAAAATGAGCTTTTGAGGTATCGTTTTTCATGTTTTTGGGGACGAGAAGACCGAATATGAAGTCGATTTTGACCAAAGAGTGGAAAACTGAGGTTGTATCAGATGTTCAGCTCCCAAAATTGATTTTTTATCAGTCAAAAACCTGGGAAACCGTCTGAAATCACCATCAATTTGTAGAATAACACTAGAAAAACGCTGCAAAGTCCTTGTCACATGGGTTTATTATTCTATTGGAGTTCAAGAGATTCTTGTTGGCTGTTAAATTTATTGTTTCTTTCATGTGGAATGATTGAAATAGCTATTTCTGATGATTTCCACCAATTTTGTCCCCCAAAACATGAAATAGTTACGCTTTTTTTCTTTTTTTTTAGATCATCATTGATCATTGGTAGTGGCATTTAATGGTCTTGATTCACCTGTTTACACTTTTTCCAATGTTATTATACACATTGATGGTGATTTCAGACAGTTTTCAAGGTTTTTGACTCATAAAAAAACAATTTTGGGAGCTGAACCTTTGGTAAAACCTCAATTTCCGCGTCTTTGGTCAAAATCGACATCATATTCGGTCTTCTCGTCCCCAAAAACATGGAAAAAGATACATCAAAAGCTCATTTTACTAACATGTTGCTAAAACGCAAAAAGTACCTATTTTTACACACATTTTCACTCACAACACCCCTGGGTATATTCCGATCGGGCTGAAAAGTTTCGGGACACAACTAGGGCCCAAATGGAGCATGTGTGCGAAAGAACGATTTTTTTAGATCGAAAATGAAGCCTGTACACGTGATACGGCGTACGGCGGACGGCGTACGGCGTACGGCGGACGGCGGACGGACATTGCATTTTTGGAATCTACGCACCTTGAAACGGAAAAGAAAAAATTTTGAGGGGGTGTTATAAAAATTTTTTGCTGAGCGAATACGTAGGTGTATTAATCACAGAATAATAAACCAAAAGTATCAACAGGTGGATCAAGACAATTAAATGGTACTATCAATGATCAAAGATAATTTGAAAAAAAAGGAGCGTTCTGGGGGCCAAAATTGGTGGAAACCACCAGAAATAGCTATTTCAATTATTTTATATGAAAGAAACAATAAATGAACAACCAAAGTTTCTGTAGGTATGTCCAACAGAATAATAAACCCATGTGACAAGGACTTTGCAGCGTTTTTTGATAGGTACTTTGCTGATGGGCTCCAACACTCGATTTTGGACTTACGAGGGTGCTATTTACCAAAGAAACCTGTGCCCTACGCAGATGGTGCAAATATACAGGTAAATAATGAATCTTTGTGTAATAATTTGCAGCTTTTTTCATGTAGGCGAAGCTTTTTGGTTCAAACTTCCGGACGTTACTGTGAACGAACGGCTGGACGTGCAATGCTTCGGGTGGTCTCAAAAAATTATAATATTGATTGATTCAAAAGTAGTCAATTCAAAAACTTCATGAAAACCATTCCCTTCTCGTGAAAGTTTTTACCTACGGCGTCGTGAAAATTTTAACTCTATTTTTCACCTCTTCGAGATGGTTGGGATGAACTGGATCCTGAATGGGACCTACAAACCAAATTTTGGGTAATTTTAACTGAGGAATGCGCCGCGTACGGCGGACCGGCAGACATTTTTCGTTTATTATAATTATATTTATTTTCCATAATGATCCTTTCGAGTCATGTATGGAAAAAATTTCAACCCCCCATCAATATTTGATGGTTCACGTTTCAAGGTGCATGGTACCAGAAAATGAATAAAAAAAGCTGCAATTACATCGGTTTACAATTGTTTTCTTGTTCAGCGTAGATCACTTAGGCCCTGAAGTTGAACCGAAAAGCTTCGGCAACATGATTGAGAATCATATTATAGTACTTTACATAACCGTTATACTTACATAACTGCAGCCCAGATAATCATAATTGATTGGGAACATCTGATTATAATCGCGCATAGCTTTGTGAAATCGGTTTTGTTGTTATGCTAATAATAATTTAGTGATGCACGCAGAAGAGGCACTTATCTGTACAGGAAAATGGGTAATGAGCTGTTGTGTAATACTTCCCAGAATATTCAGTATATGGCAGTCCTGGTCATGAAGAGGCCATTAAATATAAATTTCCTGGCGGAATTAAAGTGCAATGATTTCAATTTTGGTTTATTATTTTCAATAATGAACCATTGGAATCGAGCATGAAAAAAAAAAATCTTACCCCCCCTCAAAATTTGATGATTTACGTTTCAAGGTATACGTAGAATCCAAAACTGCAATAAAAATATTTCTGTATGTCCGCCGTACGCCGTACGGGCCACTTTTCTTAGTTACCATGAATAGAAATTGATGAAATTCGGGTTTAGGTTCCGTTCGGGGTCTAGTGTTGGTCCTCGAAGCTGGGTGTTACTGTCAGTCATCTCTAAGGGGTTCAAAATAGGGGTTGAAATTTTCAGAACGCTGTATCTCAAAAACTGTCGATAGAAGGTTATGGTTTTTTTTACGATATTAAGTTTGTCTTGAGCTAAACAATTTTTTGAGACCACCCGGAGCACTGTACGTCCAGCAGTTCGTGTGCACCAAAAAGCTTCGTCAACATGATCGTGAATCAAACGGTATAAATCCGGCCGGTATTTCATCACTAAGGATTACCTGATTATAATCAAGGATGGCTGTATGAAGTCGAGGTGGTTGTTCTGCGATATTATTTCATTTGATAAGTGATGGACTAATGGATTTTGTTGGTAGGTAGGTACTTGTGAAACTTGAACAAACATTGACGTATAATTATTGATGGGTAAATTATTACACAACGGTAAATTATTACACAACAGCAAATTATTACACAACGGTAAATTATTACATAATGGTAAATTATTACACAACGGTAAACTATTACACAACGGTAAATTATTACACAACGGTTCATCTACCAAGAAGGGGCTGGAGTTTGTTGATCGGTACTTTTGCAAGTTGAACCACCGTTGACGTATTATTGATGGGCAAGTTATTACATAACGGTTCATTATACTTAACCAGAGGGTAAGTACTGACAACAGAAAACAGTGATCAACGCAGAAGGGGCATCGATTTCACTCCACATCAACAATTTTCCTTCAGAACTTCATTATTTGCGTTTCTTTTCGCCATTTTAGTTATTGTTTGCCATCGACAGAATTATTTTAGCAACATTTAACTCGTGATTTAAGTAGGTACCTATTAACGAGTACGGGGTTAGGTACTAACCTACGGAGGGTCTGCGATCTACATAATATGTATAGACTAGTACATGTTATATTATATAGACGGGTTATCTATACAGAGAGCTGTGATCTGTAAAAGAAGGGTATTCTGTACAAATTAATAAACCGTTGTGCAGGGATTTGCAGCGTTTTCTGGTACGAAATAATCCCTCGCCGGATTGGAGATAATTAATCAGACACGAGCTTCTTTCCTTCGTCTTAATATATTATGTTTGACAGCATCAACATTCTTTCTAGCTACCCTCCCTTGATTTGCATATTCTGATTACAAAGTTCATATCAGCGCTTTCTGTTTGCTAATACGTGGATGATCCCATAAGTAACCATATTAGGATTAGCTATACATGAGTTTATTAGGGCCCTGCACATCGCCTTAATTAAGAAGTATTATGCTCACGGGGTTTGAACTGAAAGTAATGACGGCGAGAGATAAAACTGGGAGAAGGGAAAGTAGGGAAGAAGTGAAATGGAAACAGTCTGCTGAGGAAGGTGATGCCATGGTAACTGTCCTTTTCCCAACCAGCACCAGCAAACCAGATTATCTTCCTAAAAGGGACACACATCGGGACGGAAACGAAGGGAGGGAAGGGTTTGCATGTAGAAGGGTCGGCCCATTAATTAATGGCGTTTCATTAGGATGGGATAAGAGCGGGGGTTGAGTAATGGCCCAGAGTGTCAGCTCTAGAAGGGCCATATATATAAGACTCAACCTGACAATGTAGTCAAGGCTACCTTGGCAACACCCTCGCCCTCTCACATCCTTAGACTGCCCTCATTTCGCTTTCCTCGTTCTCACCAGTTCTGAGGCTCCTTCAACCGCACTTTTGGGCGAATAAAGGGCAAATTGCCATGAATAATGGCAACGTCTAATTCTACCGACCCCTAGAAATACTGATTTTCTATCAGGAGAGTGTCAGCAATACTAGGTACTAAAGGTCGAACAACAATGTAGCTATAATACCTTTCGAGTAAAAGGTCCCCGCGGGATACACCTACCCCGTGTGAAAAAATTCAGGGAACAGTACACTAGCGCTGGTCTAGCCCTTAAACAAAGAGGGAAATAAAACAACAAGAATAAATAACTGGGTATATATAATATTGTGGTGATCGGCTGCTCCCTAACACTATGTAAATAGCTTCGCTTGCATCATAAGCCGCGTCTAACGGCTTCCCAGAGCGGGGTTCCCCTACCCCTCTCTGGGGATGTATCAAGGGGTATAAAAGAAGCTGTGAACTGCCAATAAATTGTCATTTGACCACACAAACCGACTCAAGTAGTCTCGTGTATTTATTTCTACTTTTAGCTCCCGCTGGATCATCACACTGGTGACCCCGACGACGAACACGCAACCTTCACCGGCTTCCGGCCTTCTGCGAACAGCGTCCCGCCTTCTCGCCTCTAGTGACGGCTCAACACGTACCTTCGCCGGCTTCCCGCCTTCTGCGAACAGCGCCCCGCCTTCTCGCTTCCAGCGACGGCTTAACACGCACCTTCGCCGGCTTCCCGCCTTCTGCGATCAGCGCCCCGCCTTCTCGCTTCCTGCGACGGCTCAACACGCACCTTCGCCCCGGCCTTCTGCGAACGCAACACCGGCGATGTTAATACACCTCTCGCCCCGGCTTCTCGCCTTCTGCGATCTTCAGCCTACGGCGACAACTCGACGTGAGACACGCACATTCGCCCCGGCCTTCTGCGAACGCAACACCGGCGATGTTAATACACCTCTCCCCCCGGCTTCTCGCCCTCTGCAATCCTCAGCCTACGGCGACAACTCGGCGTGAGACACGCACATTCGCCCCGGCCTTCTGCAAACGCAACACCGGCGAAGTTAATACACCTCTCGCCTCCTGCGATCGACAGCGAACCGCCTACGCCCACCACTCGTCAGATCCACGACCAACCAGCTATCGTCTCTCCAGCGAACCAACCAGAGAACATCTCGCCGTTTCCGCTGCCTAATTAACGAGAGCGACCATCAACGGAGCATACATTCCTCGGATTAACACCTTCAGGAACATCAAAGAAGGAAATGGAGACCAGAGCTACGAAGACACCGGAACCGCCTCATACCCTTCTCCCTCCTCCTCGTGTGGCTACCGTCAACGAGGAGTTGCAGGTGATCCAGCACCACCGACAACCGCGGCCTTAAACGCAGCCTCTCAATAGGACCACGGTCTACAAAGACCTTCCTGTAGCTTCGAGAGATATCGAGGAACATTTTACACACGTAAAATTACTACTCGATACTCTAACAAAATACGGCCTCCAAGTCAACAAGTCGAAGTGTCAACTAGCCCGCACCTCCGTCGAATTCCTCGGCCACATCGTATCACCCAGCGGCGTTACACATCTGCCCGATGGAACGGCCGCCCGTAAGCGACATAATAAACGCCTACTCCACTGCTCTCACGACTCCGAAGCCGCCTTCGAAGCAACGAAACATGTCCTCAAGAGAGATGTAACACTGGCACATCCTGGCCCGACTCAGCGCCCCGGCCGTACTTACCTACAGCTCTACAGCGCCCGGTCTTCCGTCACAAACACGGACTATCACACCCTGGGACACAGGCCTCTCCCGACACCGTCTTCACTGGGACCCAGGCACAGCTGTTACTCCAGGCGCGGCCGACGTCACCTGCTCCGGCACCTCCTGCCTCGCCATTCAAGCCGCCTCGGAAGATCACCTGTTCCAGCCGCCCGTTCCAGCGCTCTCCGAGACATCGCCCTCGACGCTTCCAGCTGGACCGCATCCAAGCACATTCACGCATCCCACACCGCAGCCACCGCTAACACACGACGGCGAGACACCACGAACTCCTCAAGCCACCCACCTACACGGCAACTACACAGCTCACACGCAGCCTCTTTCACCAACACCGACGCCTCATCAACAAGATTCATCGTCATTTACATAATTGCAGTATTTAACTTCAATTCTGGGGGGAGCAGTGTGGTGATCGGCTGCTCCCTAACACTATGTAAATAGCGTCGCTTGCATTATAAGCCGCGTCTAACGGCTTCCCTGAGCGGGGTTCCCCTACCCCTCTCTGGGGATGTATCCAGGGGTATAAAAGAAGCTGTGAACTGCCAATAAATTGTCATTTGACCACACAAACCGACTCAAGTAGTCTCGTGTATTTATTTCTACTTTTAGCTCCCGCTGGATCATCACAAATATATTATGTAGGAAGTGGTTCTTGACCTTTTTGGAAATACTGGTATTGCAGGAACTAGGGCAAGTTTCCTTGGCTGATGAAGTAACCCACCCTCCGACCGAAAGTTAAGTACATCCAACAAGTAATTTTTCACCCACTGCAGTAGCGTATTTTTCCTACAAAAATTCTCCAAACGCGTATGCAGTAGGTAGGTACCTACAAAATCCAATAGTCCATCACTTATCAAATTAAATAATATCGCAAAACAACCAACTCGACTTCATACAGCCATCCTTAATTATAATCTGGTGCTCCCTAGTGATGATATCGTTCGGAGGAACGTTTTGACTAAGCTTTTGGTGCAAACGAACGGCTGGTCGTACAATGCTCCGGGTGGTCTCAAAAAATTGTTTAGCTCAAGAAAAATGTATTAACGTCAAAAAAATCATACCTACCCTTCTATCGAAAGTTTTCGAGCTACGGCGTTCTGAAAATTTCAACGCCTATTTTTAACCCCTTAGAGATGACTGACCTGTAACGCCGAGCTTCGAGGATCAACTAACAGAAGGGTATTCTATACAAAATAATAAACCGTTGTGCAGGGATTTGCAGCGTTTTTATGGTGATGTTTGTAATCTTTATGGATGGGCAATGAGTCAGAGCTTACCATATGGCAATTTTGTATGGATTAACAACTGTGAGAGCTTTGATGTACTGAGGATTGACCCAGATGGTAATTTTGGTTATATATTTGATTGTAATATTCATTATCCTTCAAACTTACATGTTAAACATTCAGATTTTCCATTTTTACCAGAGCGAAAAATACCTCCTGGTTCGAAAGTTGAAAAACTTTTGCTGGATTTTGAGGATAAGAAAAATTATGTTGTGCATATTGCAGTGTTGCAGCAAGCTATTAAGGCAGGACTTATTTTAACAAAAATTAATAGAGTTTTACAATTTCAACAGAGTAAGTGGTTGTCCACTTACATAAATATGAACACTGAGCTGCGAAAAAAAGCTACAACTGATTCTGAGAAGGATTTCTTCAAATTAATGAACAATGCCGTGTTGGAAAAACGTTGGAATCAGTGCGAAATAGAATAAATTTGAAATTGGTATTTTCAGAAGAAAAACTTCTCAAATTAGCTAGAAAGCCAAATTTTCTCGATCGAACAATTTATGATGAAAAACTTATAGCTGTTCGATTAAGTCATGAAAAAATTACATTCAATAAACCAATTTATGTTGGATTTGCCATCTTGGAATTATCCAAAACTCTCATGTATGATTTACATTATAACCACATGTTAAAACACTTTGGAGGACACTCCATCTCGATATGTTATCAGGATACTGACAGTTTCATCTAGGAGATAAGATCAAATAATTTGTATAATGATTTGAAAACTATAGCTCATATGTTTGATTTTAGTGAATATCCACCATCACACCCTCTCTATTCCACCAAAAACAAAAAAGTAATAGGGAAACTCAAAGATGAAACGCACTCTATTCCAATAAAAGAATTTGTGGGTTTAAGAACAAAATTGTACGCTTTTCAGTTTGGTGATAATGTGATTAAGAAAGCTAAAGGAGTAAACAAAACAGCTGTTAAAGATCTCAAACTTGAAGACTATTTACACTGTCTAAAAACAAAGAAGGATATAAATACAAATTTTAGGAAAATAGATTCTAAATTACATGATGTTTTTACCATGGATGTTTGTAAAAAATCTTTAAGTTTTAATGATGATAAAAGAGAAATTTTGGATGATGGGATTAACACAAAACCATATTTTTTCAAAAATATAACACAATAATTGATAAAGAGTGTATTTTGGGCCCACATACACTCTTTTGAAGTTATCTGTTATACTTCTGTGTATTATAACGTGACTATGGTTTTGTAGTGGAGTAGAATCACTCCTTAAGTTTTTATTGTTTTCTTGTACTTTTGCTGTATAACAAAATATAATATCACACATAAAGCATTTTTTTCTTTTGTTCCTTCATTACATACCTTTAGCCCTCTCCTCAGGTACATACCAGCTAAATATATAAGCAAGGTGGAAGGGTATCAAGGAAATAGTTCAGCATCATGAACATTAGAGAAACGATTGCACAGGAACTGCATGCCCCAGCCAGGAAAAATTTCCCGACAAGGACCGTAGAACTAAAAGGGATTTTTGACCTTTATCAAGCTGACCTTGTAGAAATGATTCCATACGCTCACATCAACAATAATTATAAGTACATTCTTACGGTGATTAATTGTTTTAGCAAGTTTGCCTACGCAATTCCATTGAAAAACAAACAAGCAAAAACTATTGTTAAAGTAATTAAGCCTATTCTTAATACAAATGCTATACGCTACTTACAAACTGATCAGGGGACTGAGTTTCATAACAAAGAATTTAAAAAATGTATGGAGCAATATAACATTAAACATTATTCATCCTATAGCGAGAAAAAAGCTAGTATAATATTGAACGCTTCAATCGCTCACTCAAATCTCTAATGTATCAAAAATTTACTGAAATTGGGAATTACAAGTGGGTAAATTTATTACCAAAACTGCTACAAAAGTATAATAATAGAAAACATAGAATCATCAACATGAAACCTAGTGAGGTAAACTCAACAAACGAGCAATTGGTGATGAAAAATATCAATAAAAATCGTCAGAACTACAATTTAAGGGACCAAACTCAGCGATTCAAAGTGGGGGATAAAGTCAGAATAAGCAAATATAAACAAGTTTTTGATAAAGGATATTTACCAAATTGGACCAATGAGATCTTCACTGTCCATTCTGTTGAACCAACTCTTCCAGTTACCTACACGTTGAAAGATTATCGTAATAAGTTGTTAAATGGGAAATTCTATGACAAAAAAAATTAAGAAAACCACAGTCGGAGATGTATACCTAGTGGAAAAAATATTAAAGACGAGGGGGAACAAAGTTTATGTAAAATGGTTGGGCTTCGATGGCTCACACAATTCGTGGATTGATAAAAGTGAACTAGTTTGAAACACCGCTTATTTAATACACATGTTTACCATTTTAGTATGCATTATGAGGGTGAAGGTGAAACAAGGAGGACGTGGTATAATAAATCGCTTAATAGACTCGCTCCCAATAGAAATACATCATCCTGGAGGGTATCAATTTTGCGGACCTGGAACACGCTTTGAGGAGAGACACAATCTCGGACAACGAGGAGTTTCTTCTTTAGACAACCTTTGCTATCACCACCATCGTACATATCACAATACAAAGGACGATAAACTACGGTACGACGCTGACAAGAAACTCGAGTGGGGAGCTTGGAATTTGGCTCGAAATAAACAACTACCTCTTTCTGAACGTACCGCTTCTTGGTTGGTAATGAATGCAATGAAGAAATTGAAAACCCACAGAAAACCATCAAAGGGATCGGCCCTCAAATTCCATCCCAAAGAGAAAAATGTAAAGAAGACGAAGAAGTTAGCAAAAAATAGACGTTCACAACGTGTTCATGGTGGTTTCCTACCAGCATTGTTGGCTGCCCTTCCATTTCTCTCTGCAGTGGGGAGTCTTGTCGGGGGAGGAGCAGCCGTGGCCAAAACTGTGATTGACGCTAAACGATCTCAGGAAGATTTGAATGAGACGATAAGGCATAACAAGAGAATGGAAGATGAGGCCAAGAAAAAAAACGCTGCAAATCCCTGCACAACGGTTTATTATTTTGTACAGAATACCCTTCTGCCAGGTCAACGGCATCAGCCAAACGTCCGTTGAACCTGCCATGGATTTCAACAGTACACCTGTGGGAAAACGAACAATCGGACGTTTCCACGGGATGTACCAAAATTGCTAATTCAGGAGTGCTGACGACTGATTTCCCAAGAACTCGCGGCCACCGTGCTTTGGCCGTTGTAATCATGACGTAGTGGTAGGCGGAACCGTACCCCTTCCCGCAAGTGCCAAAATTGGTACAAGATGCTGTCGTCACGGCTACACCCAATGAGCCAAAATAATCATCCCTCTCCTCCTGAATCCAAAAATTCCGATTGGGCTTCTACAACAGAACGCCCCATCACGCCTCCGACCCGAACTGGCAACTGATCGGGAACATGAAATTAATGTTATCTCTCCTCAGACGTCGAAGAAGAAACAAGACCTTCTCACTCTTTTGGACCGATCGTTTGGAGGAACCTGACCGATTCTCTCCATCCTAGCAGCAGAAGCCTGCTCCCGTCAAGTCGCCTGGACCAGCCATCAGGCAGCCACCCAACTGATACCACCAAACAGGTCAGAATCGTTTGACTAGTTACCCGTTCGCTCCCGCGTGAGATTCGCGAAATCCGTAACTTTATCGCGTAGTGCGTCGGGACAATCTCGACTCCGAGGGCATAGGTAGGGCGCAAAGTAAATTGTTCATATGTGTATGTATTTAATTCGATAACTCATATCTGTTCATTAAAAGCTCTTCTGCTCAGAAGAATCATAACTACTAATCAAGTCCAGCCTTATTTACTACCCTCGGATCCCTGGTGTATATCAGGCGGGGTTACTCCTTGATTTTCAGAGGAAGTAATCTCTAGAGAGTAAGATCTTCCTGCCAAAGGGTAAACGGGACAGCCCAGGGTAGATCTTACATCTCGGGACTGGGGTAGACATCCCTTCAATAGGGGATTAGTGAAAACCCCAGAACCTAAACGAACCCCTACAATTGGTGGAGGCGCCGAACGAAACCCCCCCACAAAAACAAAAACAATAAACTAACTTAACTTAACTAACTTAATATTGCTAATAATCATAATAAAACCCATAATAAATCTATAAAACGACCGTCCGAAAGCCGTCGGCACAAAAATAAGAATTTGTCGTCTAACTTTCATTTAATAGGAACATATAATATTTCATTGTGTCATATATTTCATTCTGTGCATGTTAAATATAAGGTTGTGCATGTTTATTCCATCTACTACTATGTCATACTATGTACACACGTAACTGCAACATATGACTCACACACACGAAACAACACCATTTTGTTTTGTTTCGATTAAATTGTTTTGTACAAAAGTACAGGATAGGAACTTACTGCCCACAGCGTATAGGAACTTACCTGAAAAGATAAAGGGAAAATAGATATAGCTATTAAACAAGAAAGGAAGTAAATAAATAAATAAAATTTCTACACCAAAGCTTACATCCATCTACAGCCATAAGCATGGGATATGAACACTAACAATCCAAAACCAAATACGAGTACGCCAACATACGTACTCAACGAACAATCCATTCTCCTCCAATTAATCGAGAAACTCACCAAACGTTACCATAACCCTGATCAGAAGCTTGGAAGGATAGGCCAAGAAAGAGCCTGCGACCTAACCAAATTCGCAATATTTGCGGGAATTCTCAAAACTAGTGGGGAAATTCAAAATAGAGACACAGTCCGAACAGCGATAAAATCGTGGTGGAAAAACGAGAATTTTAACGTATCATCCCAAATCGAAGAAACATTGCGCATTGCACAATATGATACCGACATCGAAGAAGCCAAATTCCTTATTTCAAAAAACACAGGTTTACAGTTAGTAACTTTGGAAACCAAACAATTACCCGAATTAAGTATAGTACAACAACTGTACAAAGAAGCTCTGCTAGATAAAACTATCATAGAACGCGAGGAGAATACATCCAGCGGATCAGAAACCGAACCCGACGAAGACGGAAACATTACCTCAACAATGGCAGAAATTAAACCAAAACTGACCCCCCGTTATTACAACGGAGAGGGAGAACCAGTGACTGACTACTTCAACCACTATGAAAGAGTAGCGACGAACTTACAATGGTCGGAGAACACAAAGACGACCATGCTCCCAATATACTTACTAGGCGAAGCTCAAAAATATTACACGATGATAAGCGCCACTTTCACACGCACAACAACATACAACGACATCAAGGCACAATTCATAGACTACTTCAGAGACCCATTACTGACTGAAAAACTGAGGTCACAACTGTACACCTAAGTACAGGGAAAGGACGAAAGCGCACGAAAGTTTTTAAATGATGTCATAATGTTGGCTCATGAAGTCGACCCAAAAATGTCACAAGCCGAAATTATCCGGATCGCCCAATTGGGGTTCCTACCCAGAACCACCACTCTTATCGCCGCCGCTCCAAAATCGACCCTACAGGAACTACGAGAAGCAATTGGACGAGCGGAAATGTCCCTAGAATATGTAAAAATACGCAATACCCAACTAAACCAAGGAAGAACTGATGATAAAATAAAAGAATTACAAACTAAAATCAATCAGTTGACACTAGAAGCCAAAAACCAGCAAAGGGGTAGACCACAAAGAGGAGGCCGAGGTTCACGCCCATACCACAGGGGCAATGGAACCAGTCAGACCTACAACACCCAAAACGGTAGCTACAACACCCAAAACAGTAGCTACAACACCCAAAACGGTGGCTTCAACACCCAATTATAGAGGACAAAATAATAGAGGAACCTACAGAGGCCGCGGTCGAGGGAACTACAACATGTCAAACAGAGGATATTACCAAACTTCAAACTGAGGAAACTCATACCGAGGAAACAGCTACGGCAATAGGGGCCGAGCGAATTACCAAAATTTTCAACAACCTAACTACTATACAGAACAAAATAAAAACCATGGAAATCAAACCAATAACGACCTCAACCAAAAAAACGCTGCAAATCCCTGCACAACGGTTTATTATTTTGTATAGAATACCCTTCCGTTACAGATCACAGCGTATAGATAACCCGTCTATATAATATGATATGTACTATTCTATACATATTATGTAGATCGCAGACCCTCCTTAGGTTAGTACCTAACCCCGTACTCGTTACCAGGTACCTACCTAAATCACGAGTTAAATGTTGCTAAAATAATTCTGCCGATGACAAACAGTACCTAACAAAAAGAAACACACATAATGAAGTTCTGAAAAGAAATTTTTGATGAGGAGTGAAAAAAGTTACGAAAGTACCTACCAACAAACTCCAGCCCCTTCTACGTAGATGGTATAATGAACCGTTGTGTAATAATTTACCGTTGAGTAATGATTTACCGTAGTAATAATTTACCCATCAATAATACTTCAACGTTTGTTCAAGTTTCACTACCTACCAACAAACTCCAAAAGAGCCATCATTTTTCAAATGAAATAATATCACAGAACAACCAACTCGACTTCATACTCCGCCAATATAATCAGGTGATCCCTAGCAATGATTTCATCTCCGCCAAATTTCCTATTGTGGGCGCGTCTCTGGTTACGAGATTTGGTTTGAATTGTATACAATTTCATTCACACTGGAGTCGAAAATGCCTGTCGGTGCAAACTTCGGGGCCTTACTGTGAACGAACGGCTGGACGTACGACGCTCCGGATGGTCTTAAAAAACTCGCAAGTTCAAGAACTATTTAAAACCGTAAAAATATTCACGTAAAAAAATGGTATAGGCGTTTTGAAAATTTCAACCCCTATTTTGAACCCCTTAGAGATGACTCACAGTAACGTCGAGCTTCGAGGACCAACTAGACAGCGAACGGAACCTATAACCCGAATTTCATCAATTTTCTTTCATGGTAACTAAGAAAAGTGGCCCGTACGGCGTACGGCGTACGGCGTACGGCGGACAGACAGAAATATTTTTATTGCAGTTTTGGATTCTACATACCTTGAAACGTAAACCATCAAATTTTGAGGGGGGGTAAGAATTTTTTTTTTCATGCTCGATTCCAATGGTTCATTATTGAAAATAATAAACCAAAACTCGAATTCGGGGACCCAGTCCAGCTAACCAGGGTCCCCAGGTCAAATTATACACTCCAAATGTAGCACCCGGTTACAGAATGATAGAAAATCCACAGTCAATAACCTACCATTCAGTAATTGGTGATAAGCTTGAAGAAATCACGGTAAAAATTGTTGATCAAGATGGCAAACTAATCAACTTCGGCGATGAGCTAATATCGATACGACTCCACTTTAGAAGACGCTCACCATAAAAGGAAGGTAATAATTCGATATAAACTATTACCCGTCAACATGTTGATCTTCAACCATCATCAGCAGCTCCGCAATATAAAGAGGTTGTCCACTCGTAGTAGCACCAGTCCTATCAATACCTTCAACCGAAGTGTAAAGCGACTGACACCGATCAACTATTACTTTCTGAAAGCTTTAGGATATAACGTCAATAACTCATAACACCACGATGTTGGATGTAGACAGGAAACTAGAATTTGATGAAAGATTGACCAAGCTGGAGTATAGACCTCACGAGCCATTTGCATCAGCTAGATACAACGCATCAGATGAAATCATAATTCCATTTTCCCAACCAGGTGAATATGTACTACCATCTAAAATCTACTTATATGTAGAAGGTTCACTGTCAAAATATGACCGGTACACACTCACTCCAAATGCGATCGCTCACGCTATTGATGAAATCAAACTAATTGTAAATGGTGAACTGATGGATAAGACAAATTATCCAGGAATAACGTCTACTATGAAGGCATACGCAAGTTTCAGCAAATCGACTGTCAGTGGACTTCATCAAGCCGGTTGGATGATGCCATCTACTGCTACTGCGGTAAACCCATGTGTAGATTTGGGCAGTGGGGCGTTTTCGGCATGTGTACCGTTAAGCACCCTGATGGGGTTTGCTGAAGATTATCACCAAGTTCTGGTAAATGTTCGGATGGAGCTGATACTCAACAGATCAGCATCAGATGCTAACATGATTATACCACGCCTGACAGTGGCAGCTGGCACCCCCTCGACCGGCCCACCAGACATTTCTATTAAAAAAATGGTATGGTATATCCCATACGTGACACCTTCTGATAGTGAAAAACTGCAGTTACTCTCAATACTTGAAAAAGATGAACCTATAACTATAGGATTTCGAAGTTGGAACTTGGCTATCTATCCAACCCTACCTATGAACAAGGAGTTTTCGTGGGCTTTGAAAACTAGTACTGATCTGGAGAAACCCCGATACGTGATTTTTGGTTTAAAAACTGATGCGCAGAAGAATGTTGATAAAAATTTAACACTCTTCAATCATTGTAAAGTGACAAACTTTCGACTTCATACTGGCTCCCAGGTATTCCCCTACAGCAGAATGAACCTTGATTTCGCTTGTAAACGGGTACCCATTCTGTACCAAATGTATGCTGATTTTCAACGGTCGTACTACTCCAAGGATTGGTCAGAACCCATGTTAACGTATGATGAATTCATAAACCTCGCCCCAATTGTTGTGATTGATTGCAGCCATCAGATAGAATCAAGCACTGGGAACAATGTAGTGGACATTCGCATCGACTTTGAGACTCAGGAAGAAATACCAGCGAACACTACTGCATACTGTCTCCTTTTGCAGGATTCAATTGTCACGTACTCACCTCTGGCAGGCATTGTTCATCGTGGAATGTAACATACTTATAGCGCAAATATATCTAAATGAATAAACAACTTTTTTTTTTTTTTTCATAATCCCTATTTTAAGCAGATGTAGAAAGGTAATGAAGTTAGTTGGCATAATGCGCTTTCTAAAACAGGGTGTAAAGCTCGAGGTTAGTGACGAGGCTGAGAGGGAAAAAATTGATGCAGGTATTGATGATCAATCACATTCACCTCACGGATTACTGTTTGGGAAAAATCCTATAAGAGCACTTATTTGTGGTTCGTCAGGCTCTGGAAAGTCATGCACTATCCTTTCTTTGTTATTACATCCAAACGGATTGAGATTTGAAAACGTTTATTTGTTTTCAAGAACGCTGAACCAAGAGAGTTATCAATTTTTGAGAAGAGTTTTAGAACCTTTATCACCCGAAATCGGCTTTTACACGTATGGTGCATCGATGGTCGATGGTCAAGTGGAACTTTTGAGACCTGACGCCGTAAAACCGCATTCTATCGTAATATTTGATGATATTATAACGGCAGATTACAAAATTTTGAGGGAATATTTTGCAATGTCACGGCATTTTGCACTTGACATATTTTTTTGTACACATAGTTATGTTTTAGTACCTAAAAATTTGATTAGAATCAATCTCACTATGATTGTACTTTTCAAAATGGATATATTAAATGTACGTCATGTATATGACGATCATATATACAAGGGGATATGGATTTTGAAAAATTCAAAACTATGTGCTCAAAATGTTGGTTAGAAAATAACTTTTTATTAGTAGATATGGATAAAGGAATAAATGATGGTCGTTACAGAATGGGATTCGATGTATATATATTACCTGAAAGTGGTTGACCTGATAGTTGAAATGAAATTGCAAGAAGCGAAGCATGTCACAAGCCGCCTTGTAAAAGCGCAACAGGCGGTAAGGAAAAAATATAAACTTTTAAAACAGGGGAAAATTGAAACGGATATTTATGTCAATGAACCCATTGAAAGACTTGTTTAAACAGGTTGCTCCTCCTCATCCCCCTCCCACGCCCCTCTTCCTCCCACGAACCATCCACCTGCACCAACCACTACCACCCGCCCTCGCTTATTGATAAAGCGTAAGCGTACCTACTAAACGTCGGAAGATATCTCCTCAACCACCAATTGTGGATAATGAAGCAAATAATACAGAAATGGACGAAGATAGTTTACCACAAACGGAGGGTGATTATATTAAAACGGAAGAGGATGGTTCACAAATTATCTTTTCTAATCCCTCCATTCAACAAAACATGCCATCAACGCCACCAGTTACAAGTACACCAAGAAGGGATACACTAATTTAAAAAAAAACACAGTCATGCAGCATGGCTATAAGAGCGAATTTTCGAAGTTTTCGGCATCTTCCTCCTCCGCCTAAAATTTTCTGAAAATTAATTTTCGGCCAATGTTTTCCCAACTTGATACCATACAAAATTAAAACAGGAGTAGTTTTACGCAAAGTAAAATTTGGGGTGGAAGGAGGGGGAGGGGGAAATCAAAAATGTTTTGAATACCAGAAGAGTAGGTATTGGGTACGTAACAAATTTTTTGTTCCATTTTTTGCCGAGTAACACCTCGGTTTGTAGAATTTCCAACGCTGAACACGATGGTGAAGTCAGAATTGCGATATCCCATTCCGTTATCAGATTAGAGCAGACGAACCAGGAAGAACATCTCAAGAAATAACCACGTTCCTTCATCTTCAAAGTGCTCCAGTTTGAGAATGGAATGAGATATCGCAATTCTGATTTCACCATCGTGTTCAGCGTACAAAAACCTTTAAAATGAGGTGTCACTTGTCAGACTTTTTCATTTTGGGAATTTATGGGTAATTTTCCCCCCCTCAAACACCCCAAAACTCCCCCTTAGGGTGACCCGATTCTGCCCATCTTCGAACTTAGCCTTTCGATTGCCAAGACAGATTTTTCGTGCAAATTTGAACTTTTTATCTCAATTCTTTCGAGAGTTATCGTCTGGAATGACACATACATATATAAATATATAAATATATAAATATATAAATAAATATAAGTTATGTTATGAGTTCACTAAAACGGCTTTTTAAAAAGTAACTTTGATTTATTCACAAGACTTGATAGGTACGAAATCGGTGTACAAACGGGCAGAGTAACGTTCCACGAGAGGTTAAACGACGAGACTGCCTGCTGAGGGCTTGGGCGCTCGTATTTATAGCCTTGGGATGCTGAGGCAGCAAAAAGGGTGGAAGTGCGGGGGTAACACCTCCCGTCCTCAAGAGAAAACTTTCCGACTGAAGGGAGAAAGTTTTCCAGTGAAGTGAATCGAAAACCGAGGAACGCCACTTTGAACTTAAGTGAATACAATGAGTACAATGAATACAATGAGTACAAAGTGAATACAAGGTGAATACAAAGTACTGAACTTAAGTGAAGACAATGAGTACAATGAATACAATGAGTGTAAAGTGAATACAATGCCATGCGGCACAACGAGTAAGACATAAACAAAGGAGTACAAAGCACGAATACAAAATTGAAATACAATGAGGTACAATGATTACAAAGTATTTAAACAATTTAAAGTATACAAAAGTTTACAAAAATATACAAAAGTACACAAAAATTATACAAGTATACAACATTTTTGTTTCCAATCATTGCGTAGGGTTGGGGGTGGGCTGAACTTTCCATTTAAAGTATACAAAAGTTTACAAAAATATACAAAAGTACACAAAATTATACAAGTATACAACATTTTTGTTTCCAATCATTGCGTAGGGTTGGGGGTGGGCTGAACTTTCTTGCGGTAATTTAGGAAGGTGTAGAGCATTAGCGTACCCAAAGTCAAATACAGGATGACCGTCCAATAACTAGGAACAATGCTGGGGTACCAATATTCGGGAGTTCCGGGGACCGTCGTAGGGTGGAGGTTTAGTTGGAAGTTGTCGACATTCGTTAAAGTGATGCCGTCAATAGACATGTGCGTATAGTTAAGGCGGGAGGAATTCAGCAGATTTAAGCTCAACAGATGCGGTTTACCGATACTAGAGTGGGTACCCCGCATAAGGGTATTATGGTAAAAGACTGAATCTGGACCGGGATCTAGCAGATAAATCCCCTGTAATGTACGAGTTTCTACGCCGTGCGAGCTTTTGATCTCAATCTGATCCTCAGTGGGGAAAACGATCAGTAATTGGTTCGTATCCGGTATGGGTAAGAGATGATTATGAAGCGACCGAATGGTGGTTAGTCGACAGGCATTGATGGATTTTTGAGCAAGGATGCTTGTTTCGCAGTCAGCATCATCGCGGGACAGTAAGTTAGTATTACAGTAGTATCTATCATTCCAAATACAGCGATCGGTAAGAGGCACAGTGATTTCATTATCATTACGCCGTAGCAGATACTTATGGCTAGGTATAATAGTACTGAAGTTAGTGGCGGTTCGCCAAGGGACTGGGTACAAATAGAACAAATGATATGGGTGATTCTCGTAAACTGGTACTGTTAAGAAGTAGACAATGCGATTTTTGCGGATAGTACATTTTACACTAATTAATGATTCGTACGAAAAGACGTCTGAAACATTAATAGAGAGCACGGACAGTTCGCCGGCTAGCACCTGGGAATTAATAATACTGTGGTGAAGTACACCAAGTTTACAAAACGTAATAGAAGTTTCTATCTCGGATAACAGGCCGAGGATCAGATTCATGGCAAGGTAGAGATGGTGTAACATGTCCTTGTATATTAGAAATTGGGTGTCCAGTGAATTTAAGGCTGCGTCAATCTGAGCGAATTTATGTTTGATCTGATCACTGTTGAATTGTATCGTTTGTAGTGTACGGTTATAATCAGAAATCAGTTGGTGGATCACAGTATATTGAGTCGCGACGTGTGAGTGTAAGGTACGGTCTTGATTGTCTAGGTGTTGCAGAATTTTGTCGTACCTTTCCTTGTCATCATTGTCTAGATTGCCCGTAATAGATTTAATTACTGTACCAAGTCCATTCATGAGTCCGCGCTTTTGACGATTGAGGGCGTGGTGTTGAATGTTAGCCATTTTTGCATGTACCAGAGACCTGATGTGCTTGTAGAATTCCATTTGATCGTCTAGTTTGGCGTAAAGGTCAGTTCCAACGGTTTGCCGAAATATTGCGGTGTAATTAGAGTGTAGTTCGTCTACTTCATCATAAATGGGGGATAATTCATAGTAGTGCATTAGTACGTGTTCCGTCTGTTCTAACAAAGCTGGTCCTAAGTCGATTGGTACTATCCCTCCGCTGCGATCGAGTGATCGAATCTCGGCGCATGAAGCGATAGTGGTCAGTAGGTACCTGTAATGAAATACGATTTGTCGGTTATTTCCTCGGCCAATTCGGGGGCCAAGGGGTGTCAGGGTGGTCGCTGGAATCAGATTCGTCACTTGACGTTGGGATTACCTTCCGGGGTCGTTTTATATTTGACACATGAATCTTAGGTTTGGTGTTATGGTGCCTGGGGATTATGTCGGCTGTCTTTCTGTCGGGGTCTATCGTTTTAAGCTGTTCCTTGTTGTATTTATTTTTCGTCTTACTCATGTACTGTTTATTTTTGACATAGATTGTTTCTGGAATCGTCGGTATATCTTCCCTACCTTCGTTACGTTTATCAATGATGTTTTTCTTGCGTTCCGCACTGCTTTTGTGAATTTCTGAGAATATTGCCGCCATCCTTTCTTTGTGTTTCGCTAAATAGTCATTGACCAATATTTGTTCTACATTGAGTTCTAAAAGTTGTTCCTGACCAACATGACCGTAAACAACCTCAAAAGGCGTAAGGCCTGTCACGGAATGGATAGAGCTATTATAGGCGATGATGGCGTATTTGACCTTGGTGACCATAGAATCACATGAAAATTCTTTCCTGTTTTTCAAAAGTCGAATGTGTTCTATGAGGGTTGAATGGAACCTTTCTAGAACACCGTTGCTATTGGGGTTTTGACTGCTGATAAAATGGGCGTTTATTTTGTGGAGGGTTAAGAGTTCTTTGATTAGTGAAGAATCGAGTTCTGCTGCGTTGTCCGAAATTATTGTTTTGGGAAGACCATGGCGCCCAAAAAAGGTAAGCAGGTTTTTGACGACGTCTAAGCTATTGTTTGACGTCAGGTAATAAGCCTGAGCATATTTAGAGAATGAGTCAATAATGGTTAGGAACTTACTGCCTTCCAATGTGAACTTGTCTAAGTGTATGGTTTCGAATGGTCGCGACGGAGTTGGCGTGAGGTTGAATTTTGGTTTGATCGGGTTGCGATCGTATTTCGTCACTAGGCACGTTTCACATCGGTTAATGAAGTTTTGAACGGACTTTCTTAAATTTGGCCAAAAATATAATCGTTTGATTTTCTCGTATGTTTCTGACGTTCCCCTATGATTTGTTTTACCAACATGATAATTCGATATTATTTCTGTCTGCTCCTCTTCGTCTTCTATATCTAGAACAAGTTTGGAGCATCTGGTCATCCGAATGTTTGATTCTCTAAAAGTTGACATCATGGTCGTGGTAAATTTTTGATAAAGTTCTCCGGTGTCGTCATTTTGAAAATAAACTGAATAACTGACATCAGGTTGTATGTATTCTTTTACAAAACTGACAACGTCCCTTTGAAAGTTTCTTTTCTCGAGTTCTATTGTTAGCCTTGTTTTGTTGCCAAAGGGTTTAGAGATTTTTATTGGTTTGGGCGTACTGGTTACTTCTCGTATTATGACTTGATGCAGGCCATGGTTAACGGCACTGTCAGAGATGGGTATGGTCAGAATCGTATTACCTTCTGCGTTGGAATGCACCGTGGCGTTTGAGTCGGAATCTAAGTTGAAGTCTGGGTCGCGCAAAGTGGGGTTCGCGATTACTGAATCGTTTAGGGTGTCATCCAGTAGTTCCATTAGTTGACGAGTTTCGGGATCATTCAAGTCCGGTAGAGGTTCGTTACCGCTTATGGTCTCCAAAATTTTGTCTATGTCTATGGGGTCAGGTGAATTTGGTAGGTTACTGGTAGAAGGGCCGGGGTTACTTGAATCGTTATTGTTTAATTCGATGCGAGACAATGCATCGGCGACATGGTTTGAAGAACCGGGTTTATATTTGATTACAAAATTGTAATCACTGAGTTTGAGTTTCCAACGGAATAATTTTGAGGAACAATCTTTGAGGCTAAACAGCCATTGCAATGGTCTGTGGTCTGTATACAGGGTAAATTTTCGTCCAAAAACGTAAGGGCGGAAGTTCTTAAGAGCAAATAGTATGGCTAGGAGTTCCTTTTCAATGGTGGCTAATTTACGCTCCGAATCGTTCAAAGTACGGCTTGCGAAGGCTACCGGTAAGTCCGATCCGTTAGTCAACTGACTCAGAACGGCACCAAGGGCTACATCGCTTGCGTCGCACGTTACAATGAATTCTTTGCTGAAATCCGGGTATTGCAGTATGGGGTCATTCGTTAACAAATTTTTGCACGTCTCAAAGCATTCTTGGTATTCGGGACTATTGTATCTTATCACTGCGTTCTTTTTCAAACAAGAGGTTAGTGGTTTAGTTAATTTGGCGAAGTTGTTAATGAATTTCCTATAATAACCTAACAGTCCCAGAAATTGTTTGATCTCTTTACGTGTTTTTGGAATGGGAAATTCGGAGATTGCTTGGATTTTTAGAGGGTTCGGTTTAACACCTTCTGGTGTGACTACATGGCCTAGAAAGCTGATTTCCTTCCGAAGAAATTCGGTCTTATCTAATTGGATCTTTAAATTTGAGGCCCTAAATCGTCTAAAAATCTGTCGTAGTCTATCGCAATGTTCTTCCAAGCTTACGCTATAGATTAAAACATCATCCAAGTAGACTAGACATATCTCGTTCTGTAATCCCCTGAGGACACTATTCATTAGTCTCTGGAATACAGGAGGTGCATTCTTGAGTCCAAACGGTGTGCGCAAAAACTCGTAGTGACCAGTCTCTGTGGAAAATGCTGTTTTGGGTATTGATGGTTCATCGAGTTCTATCTGATGGAAACCCGAAGCCAAATCTAATGTCGAAAAGTACTGACACCTACCGAGTTTGTCCAGCAAATCAGTGATATTTGGAAGGGGAAATTTGTCGTCGATTGTCTTTTCATTCAACTTTCTGTAATCGATCACCAATCGATATTTAGGTTTGCCGGATGCGTCTAATTTTTTGGGGACGACCCACAGGGGTGCGTTATATGGGGAATTTGAGTGTCTGATGATTTTTTGATCGAGCATACTGTTGATTTGATTCTTGACTTCGTCTTTATAGATGCTGGGATATCTGTATGGCTTGACGTAGACAGGGATCTCATCTGAAGTTCGGATGTGATGTTTGACCTGGTTAGTGAACGTAAGCGGTTTGTTGTTGTTTTGGAAAAGATCGGGAAATTCCTTCACGATTTTTACGATCTCCCGTTTTTCGAGGTCGTTCAAGTGGTCAAGTCTAAGTTTTTCTAAATCAACTGTAGCTTTTTCGCGTTTTTGAAAAGAAGGTTGCGCGGGATTTTCGGTAAAGAGGCAGTCTAGAACTGGTTCCACAATTATGGGAGAAATAGTTGCTGTGATGGGGTATTCTGCCGTGTTCGTGGCGTGAACAAAGGCATACGAATCACGCACGTTGACAATGCAGTGAGGTATTTCTACCCTACCCAGCCTTGTATAAGGAACTATAGCTTCCCCATTTTCGAGGTTATCAATTTTTAATTTAATTTGTTGGATTGACCTAGCATCTATGTGGAATGATTCCGACAGGGAGTTTGATGATTGGGTCCCCAAATTCGTGAATTGTAATTGAAGTGCAACATGTGGAATCTTCAAAATATTTTCATTTAGGTCGACATTGGCTTTTAGATATTGCAAATTGTCAAGGCCTAATAACAGATCGAAATGGTCGTGAAACTTGAATATGCTGAAAGGGAGGTTGAGTCTAGGAACTTTAAACAAATCTCCACATGGTACTAATGTGCGTTTGCTAATTTCTGACATACCATGGGCCGTGCGGATTAAACCTGAATCTGGTTGGATTTTCATGCGGAAAAAGGTATGAGCTACTTCGGGGTTTATGAAGCTGCGCGAGCTGCCTGTATCTATTAGGATTTTTAAATTCGGATTTGTCATGGTAATGTAGGGGAGTGAATTTGTATTCGTTGGCAGGTTCATGAGATCGATGACTTCTGGAGGCTGGTCACCTCTAAAAAATCACCGGGATTTTGGGATGGCTCGAGTGATAATTGGTTTCCCATCTCATTGGTCAACTGGTCGACTTGATTGTAGTCGTACGTTTGGTCGTATGCATCTAGGTAGTTATAGTCATAGTACTGGGCGTTCATTGGTTCCAGTTGGTGGTCTGTTTGTTCGTTGGTGGTTTCAGTCGAGGTAGTGTCGGGATTATCGGCCGGGGTTATTAAATTGAAATTGGAATTCCGAGTCGAAATGGACATGGGTTCCTCCTTGAATTGGGATCCGGATGTTTTCTGATTCTGTTGATTCCAAGAAGTTGGTCGCGGATAATTATTGGATCGCGGATAATTTGGTGGTCTCGCTAAATTTTGCGGATTTTTGGGACCAAAATTATTGTTGGGGACAAAAGGTCTTGGTTGGTATTGAACTGATGGGAAAGGGGGTCGGGGGACAAACTGCTGGTATTGCTGAAATGCAGGTGGTCTCGGATTCGGCGGCCGTATCTGCTGTGAATAGCCGACCGGACGTGGCGTGGGCTGAGGGCCTTGCCTTATCTGTGCGGCCTGCGTTTGTCGGGGTTTTAGATTAAAATCGTTGATCAGCATAGATAATGCATCTCCAAGGTTATTTGGAGCCTTGGTCCGCAACAAGCTCCCTAGCGGTTCCGATATTCCGTGTAGGAATACCCGAAGGGCCAAGGTCTGCATGTATTGGATCAAGGTCGGGGCCTTGTCCGCTAAATGTACCTGAATGCACGCAATTTGAGAATTTAACATGTGGCTTACTCTTTCATGGAAGCTAAAACAATCCTCATTATTGGTTTGCCTCATTTTACTGAGCTCCAACGTGAGGGTGTAGGTATCTCTTTTGTCTGAATAAGTTTGTAGGAGTGTCTGACGTAGTTGTGGGTATGTTTCTACTGTGTCTACAAAGATTTTGTTCGCTACTGACGGACCTAATTTCGAAAGGAATACACCCATGAGGACATCGTTCTGAAAATTATCTAAATTGTTCCTGTCAAAGAATCTTATGTATACTTTGTCACATTGACGAAGATACTTAGCTAGAACTAATGGTTCACCATTAAATTGGGGAATCAAGCGTTCATAGTCATGCCTAAATTCTGGAGGTCCCTGTTGCTGAGGATTTTGCTGGTGTTGATGAGCCGGGGAATTTGATCCTGACGCGCCTTGGGGATCGATTTCTTCTAGGATTGGGTTTAACCGGGGGTTCAAAGCCTGTTGCACCATTTGTGCAGCATTTGGGGGTGGGTTGCCAAGAGGTAGTGGGATAGCTGAAGGGTCCATGTCGTCCACGTTCCTATGCAGGTGACGAAGGTAATGCCAGTCCCAAAAACTACTTGTATTGGGGTTTTTGCTTCCCTTATGTTTCGGAATGTTGGATTGAGGTGTTGAACTACTTGAAGGCAAACTTGTAGCTGAGGTCAATGAATGACGTCGATATAATTAAATCAACAACTAAATTGAATGTTGAATGTAAATAATTATGTCAAGTGAATTGACGATTACTCTAAATTGATGATCTTGATGTTGGGTCCAGGGCGGGGACTCCTCTAAGTCTAATGCGGGTCCAGGGCAGGGACTCCTCTAAATCTAATGCGGGTCCAGGGCAGGGACTCCTCTAAATCTAATGCGGGTCCAGGGCAGGGACTCCTCTAAATCTAACCGAGACGATGATGGGGCGGTGTATGTAAAATATTCGCTTTCACTTACAATAGTCCGCACAGGGTGACCATCACCGTTTCGGGAGTCTCGTCGAGCGTGGATGATCTTATTCGCAGATGTACGTACTCCTTTCGCGGATGGCACTCGCGAAAATTCCGTAGGAGTTCAGGGTTCGGCGTTCCCTTAATCTTTGAGAAGAACGTTCACGTTTCCGATATTCACTCCAAAACGCGAGCGGGGAACGTCCTACAGCGACTGCGCCAGTTATGTTATGAGTTCACTAAAACGGCTTTTTAAAAAGTAACTTTGATTTATTCACAAGACTTGATAGGTACGAAATCGGTGTACAAACGGGCAGAGTAACGTTCCACGAGAGGTTAAACGACGAGACTGCCTGCTGAGGGCTTGGGCGCTCGTATTTATAGCCTTGGGATGCTGAGGCAGCAAAAAGGGTGGAAGTGCGGGGGTAACATATATATATATATACCTATACATATAATTTTTGGCGTCTTTCGGCAGGGAATTCAGGATGGTCTGAAATGGATTTTGGTATAAAAATCTTTCGGAAATTCGAGTTTTAAAAATTTTGGACCGAGAATAATAGCTTCCTTTTCTTCGAAAATTCGCTAAAAATGCTTTGAAGGAAGGTAGTAAAACCCCCGAGGGGGAAAGAGAAATTGAGACGCAATTTCGTCAATTTTACTCATTTGCCAGACCTTTCCTGCTCGCTCTAATAACGGGTGATAAGAAGGACTTGAATTTGGATACTACATATGGGCCCAAAGTAAATGCAAACGGTACTCTCAGTTTAGGGAACCGAGAGCTACATCTTGATCGCAACTATATCTACTTGGATGACAAAGTGAAACAACCAATAACTGAAGGATTACTCAATTTACTTTTCCTAAAGGAACCGGATCCTGCTACATACACCGCCATTGATCGCGCAAACTACAGAGATTTGGTTATACACAGTGATGTAGCTCGACAGGGTTATTCAAGATTGATACCATACAACGTGAGTGGTCACAAGTATAAGTATCTACTGAAGGACTTACTTACAACTAAAAAGATTGGTGGTAAGGGATTTATTCGGGCAGTAAATGCACGACCACGTTACGTCTACTTTGATGACCCAAATGAATTAGTCGATCGTTTACGGCTGTTGTTTGCGTCAAAACAGGCTGGAAATACATCCCATAACCCTGAAATATTCTCCATAATTGAGGAATTAAAAGAGTTGAACATAATCACTTGATGATCATTAACATGGCAGCTATCAGTAGATTTGGATCTCAACCTAACATATCTTCCCCTCGCTCAACAGAGCCAAACAACTTGCACGACTTGGTGAGGAAGCTAATTGCAAAAGAATTGGATGTTGCATTAGAAGAATTAATTATAAAAAAACCACAGTCATGCAGCATGGCTATAAGAGCGAATTTTCGAAGTTTTCGGCATCTTCCTCCTCCGCCTAAAATTTTCTGAAAATTAATTTTCGGTCAATGTTTTCCAAACTTTATACCATACAAAATTAAAACAGGAGTAGTTTTACGCAAAGTAATATTTGGGGTGGAAGGAGGGGGAGGGGGAAATCAAAAATGTTTTGAATACCAGAAGAGTAGGTATTGGGTACGTAACAAATTTTTTGTTCCATTTTTTGCCGAGTAACACCTCGGTTTGTAGATTTTCCAACGCTGAACACGATGGTGAAGTCAGAATTGCGATATCCCATTCCGTTATCAGATTAGAGCAGACGAACCAGGAAGAACATCTCAAGAAATAACCACGTTCCTTCATCTTCAAAGTGCTCCAGTTTGAGAATGGAATGAGATATCGCAATTCTGATTTCACCATCGTGTTCAGCGTACAAAAACCTTTAAAATGAGGTGTCACTTGTCAGACTTTTTCATTTTGGGAATTTATGGGTAATTTCCCCCCCCTAAAACTCCCCAAAACTCCCCCTTAGGGTGACCCGATTCTGCCCATCTTCGATCTTAGCCTGTCGATTGCCAAGACAGATTTTTTGTGCAAATTTGAACTTTTTATCTCAATTCTTTCGAGAGTTATCGTCTGGAATGACACATACATATATATATATATAAGATATATATTAAGTGCTTCCAGAAATGACTTTTTAAAAAAAGTTATTTTATTCTTGCACACAAAGTAAAGATAGACAACATGAACCTAACGGTCTGAAGCGCAAACACCAACTGCCTTGCCGCGCAGGGCTGGCTCCTTATAAAACCTTTGGATGCTGATGTCAGCTGAAATGGTTATCTCGGCAGTCGCAAGCTGATGCACGTAAGGGAGCTGTACATAAGTACTCCCCCCCAAGATTGAATTTGGGGAAGACGCTATTTACAGTCGGTTAGCTAGGAAGAGTATTATGAAACATGATTAATAGTACAACAATGATAGTACAACAATTAATAGTACGATAAGTACAATACAATAAGATCGGACAATGTAAGTAGATACAGTGAGAACCCTATAGTGGAAATACAACAATACAACAGAATAGTACAACATAATAATACTACAGAGAATACCAGAACACTAGTTGCATAAAAGTGGTAGCTAGGCGTCAATTGGGCTTTATATTACTACTTCGTTTACTCATTACAACGGATGGGCATCGTTCCTCTTTTATATTCGGCGTAAGCTGTGACTATATAAAATGTGATTGCAATGATTATCAGGTAAAGTACGACGGTCCAGATGCTTGGCGTTAGATACTGCAGAACTAATTGTTTGGTTGTGAGAACGGGAACTGAAGGGGACACAAGGTGTCTGAGGCTTTTTAGTTTTACTTCTGCTGAGGGTTTTCGGTTAGAATCCCAGGGCAATTTAACGAATTTCACAAGTGACGGGGTATTTATCGTTCGGGTCGACGGGGTAGTCAAAGTTTGGTTTCGATATTCAATCGTACTATTTCCTGGTGAGACCAGGAAGATGCCTTGGATTTTTCTGAATTCGATATTTCCGTTATTTATAATTTTTATTTTATCTTCTTAAGGGAAAAGGAATATGTATCGCTTGGCTTCGTCAAGAAATTCTATGTGATTCTGTTGCATTGTAAGTTGGATTAGGTCGCAGTTTCCGTTTATTCCTTTCAAGAGAATATCTGATTCGCACCCGTGTTCGTTAGACAGTTGCAGGTTGTTGGGGCAAAAGTAATAGTTTTGACCAGGTTCGCAGGGGTCGTTTGAAAAGATCAGGTCGGAGTTTGTCTTCGATTTTAGAACATACTTGGTTGATGGGGAAATGGTCGCGTAGACGTCTTCTACTAAGGTCGGTAAGGATTGAAGAAAGATTAAGTCGTGATCTTCGGGATATACTATGGGGACATCGAGGAAATATACTATTTCCTCAGAGCTTATGAAGCATTTGACTTTGATATGGTTTTGAATTTCCCAGAGTGATTCTCCTTCGAAATCGGGTAAGCGGTTATTATAAAATGGAGCGAGATTTCTAAGGGTCGCTTGTAGGAGCTGAGGTTTTATAATGCTAGGGTGGAGTTTCCTCAATTTGCAAAACGTTATGGAATTTTCTATATCCTGGGTGATGTCCAGGATGAGTTGTAGTAACAACTGGTTATGCTCGAGGGCATTTTCGATTTGCTTCACGTGAGTAGTGAAAGAGCTTAGTTCCTTCAGGCTATTAATTTCGGAGACTAGGATGTCGTGGTTGTAATTAATATTGTCGATGGTGGAATTTAGATCGTTGATTAATTGGTTATTTATGGAATAGTGGTGGTTGATTTGTTGTGCAAATATTTCCTGGTTATTTTGGAGATGTTGAATAATTCGGATGTACTTCTCCTCGTCGTTAGCGTCGAGGTTTCCAGTTACAAATTTTACAACAGAGCCTAATCCGTTAAGTAGACCTCGTTTTTGGCGACGGGGTAGAATAGATTCAAAAATTCGTTCCTCGGCTGACTTTAACATAATATGTTAAAGTTATGTTCAATTACTTGCGTCCGTGGGTGGATTATTTTCTGCACTTTCCTATCGGTTTCAGTGATTCTTAGGATTTCGTCGTAGTGAGCACGGATAGCGTTTATTTGGTCGAGGACTCCTTCCAACTTGTAATAGTGGGTTATGGTGTGGTAATAATGGATTCTTCCAGCGGGACCTAGACGTACGGGTAGTAGTCCTAGATTTAGCGTGACGTCTTCCATTTCCAGTCCGTCAGTGATCAGTAGTTGGCAGGCCGACACCAGTATCCTGAAATTGTTTAATGAGGTTAGGTGTGTCAGTCAGTCGTGTCACTCGTTGGGATTATTGTTACTCCAGAGTTTGGTTTAAAATTTCAACGCATATGTTGTGTCTTAGTGAGGGAATGTCGGGGATGTCAGTATCTATTGCCTCTTGTTTGGCGGTTTTGTTCGCAAATTGCATGACGAATACTCCGCATTCATGAGTTCCCGGTTGTTGAGGGATGTTTCAGTTTTGTTCTATTTTCCACGTTGAAAAATCTATGGCAGATCCCTTTTTGGCGTGGTGCTCATGCGAGAGGTAATTTCGAATGCTGGTGAGGCATTTGGAACCGTCTAGGTTGAGGGAGTCCAGATAGGTAATTTCTTTAATTTTGGGGCGGACCACGATCAGTCTCCAGTGGCTTAGGTCGAAAATTGGGATTAAGACTATGTCTTTGTCGAAAATATCAGTCTTTTTACTGTAGTTCTTGACTGCTTCGTAGCCTCGGTTAGCGAAAGAAACGTATAAAAAGGTATTGAAACAGAAGATAGAGGGGCCAATTTTAGTGTTATTTCTCTCTTGTATGAGTTCAAAATAGAAGTTTATAATGTTGTCGTTTACCCAATTTGAACCTTTAAGGCTGATTAGGTCTCCTCGGGTGATGTTGAGGTTAAACTTCTTGACAAGGACTTCCAGTTTGTTGGCACTTTCGTCCCAAGCATTGGTGACGTTAGGAGTGAACTTTTTGGGTCGTCTTACGTTGGAGAGGTGGATTTTGGCGACTGTGTTGTGATGCCTGGGTTCAATTTCGGCTATCTTTAGGTCTGAGTTAATTTTCACTATCGTCTCTTTGTTGCATAGGGGTTTAGTTTTGGATTGTTTTTGGACGGTGTTTACAAAAACTTCTTCCGGTATTGGTGGGAGTTCTTCCCTTTTTACGTTTTGCTTATCCATGTTTTTCTGTTTGGCGGTCTCCAGTTGTTCTCGCGTTTGTGAGTATAGGTGTGACATGCGTTCTTTGTGTCTCTCAAGGTAGTTATTCACGAGCGTTTGGTCTGTGTGGAGGTCAAGTAGAGTGTTTTGACGGATGTGGCCGTAAAGGACTTCGAAAGGTGTGTATTTCCCGAGTGCGGAATGGATGGAATTGTTATACGCTAACAGTGCGTGAATTACTTTGGTACGGATACTCTCCTTTTTGTACTCTGTCCGCTCGCCTAGAAGGCGGATGTGTTCCAGCAGGGTTCCATGGAATCGTTCGACGATTCCCTGCGAATCTGGATGTTGGGAGGACACGTAGTGGAGGTTAATTCCGTGTAACAAGGCGAATTCTCTAATCACTGAGGATTGAAATTCCGGGGCATTGTCAAGGGAGATTGTTTTAGGAATGCCGTGATGTGTACAATGGTTTAGGAGGGCGTCCATTATGTCGAGTGAGTTTGAAGATTTTAGAGGATAGGCTTGCGCAAATTTAGAAAACTGGTCTACGACGGTCAAAAATTTTGTTTTATCAAAAGTAACTGTGTCAATAAAAAGGGTTTCTAAGGGTTTAGATGCTGTAGGGGTTACGTTATATTTTAGTCTGAGTGGGGCACGGTCGTACTTGGCACGTACGCACACTTCGCAGTTGTTGATGTACCTTTGTATGCACTGTCGCATATCGGGCCAGTAGTAAGTCCGTATGAGATGTTTGTGTGTTTCGTCGATACCGCGGTGGTTTGTCAGGCCTTCGTGGTATGTACGTATAATGTCCGTTTGTTGCTCTGTTTCAAATACGTCAGTGAGGAGGGATGTGTATTTAGCGAGGCTGAGTTGACTGTTGGTGAAAACTTTCATGAGGACGCGAGTGAACGTCCCGTAGAGGTCGTCTTCGAAGTAAATGCCGTATTTAATTTTAGGCATAAGGTTTTCCTTAATGAATTTGATTATGTCTTGTTCGGGTTGCGTCTTTGAAATTTGTACAGTGATCCTCTTTCGATTATCGAAAAGTTTTTTGATGCTGACTGGATTTGCGACGGGAAGGTTGGCTGATTTGACGATAATTTGATGTCTAAGTTTATTTACCGGACTATCTCTTATAGGTATGGTTGTTGACGTGTTACCTATTGCATTCGAGTGAATAGTTTGATCTTGGTCGGAACCACTTTCGGAAGGATTGACTGCCACTGAATTTGAACCTAAGAGAGGGAGCCGATTGACTATTTCTATTTCGTCGGAAGTGAGTTCTGAAAATAAATCTTCCACGGCGAAGTCGGGGTCATCAGGACAGGACCTGTCGTCTTCGGAAAGGTTTAATAGTTCTATCCTGGACAGGGCGTCTGCGTTGGAGTTCGCTGAGCCTTTCTTGTATAGGATTTCAAAGTCGTAGGCTGCTAGACGGGTTTTCCATTTAAATAATTTTGAGCTAGGTTCCTTGATGGAGTGAAGCCATTGCAGTGGTTGGTGGTCACTAAACACTTTGAATTCGCCGTCCGAATAGGTAAGGTCGAAAATGATGGATTCCCCAAACTTCGGCTAGTAGTTCGCGTTCTATTGTGGACAGTCGTCTCTCTGTGTCATTTAGTGTGCGGCTAGCATACGCAATAGGTAGGTCTTGTCCGTCGGTTACTTGGGACAGTACGGCTCCAATAGCTACGTTAGAGGCATCGGTGGTTAGTCGGAATTCTTTGTTGAAGTTAGGGTATTTGAGTGTAGGTTCGTTAGTCAGTAGTTGCTTGCATCGCTCGAAACAGGCAATGTAGTCAGGGTCTGTAATGTCAATCTTGTAACCTTTTTTCAGGCAGCGCGTCATTGGTTTGGTGATTCCCGCAAAGTCAGAAATGAATCTACGGTAATAGCCCAATAGTCCAAGGAAGGATTTGATCTGGGTGCACGTTTTAGGAATAGGAAATTTGAGGATGCAATCAATTTTTTCTGGGTTGGGCTTAACGCCTTGGTCAGTAATCATGTGCCCAAGGTACGCAACTTCCTTTCTAAAGAAATCGCATTTAGCCAGTTGGACCTTCAGATTGGCGTTCCTGAGGCGCTTGAAGACTTCGTGGAGGTGTCTAATATGCTCCTCGAGGGACACACTAAACACAATCACGTCGTCCATATAAACGCACGAGTAATGGCCTGCGGAACGCATGACGTTGTCCATTAATCTCTGAAAGGTACTGGGGGCATTGCGGAGTCCAAACGGCATGCGTTTGAACTCTAAATGATATGAGGGCGTGCTGAAGGCTGTTTTAGTTTGGGAGCTTTCTTCCATGGGTATCTGGTGGAAACCCGCTCGGAGGTCGATTACGGAAAAGTACTGGCTTCTGCCTAATTTATCCAAGAGTTCAGATATTTGAGGCAGTGGGTATTTGTCGGGGATAGTGACTTCGTTTAGCGCGCGGTAGTCTACGACTAAACGACAACGAGGTGGAGCGTCAGGTGGGCTTCCTGGGATTGGTTTTTTGGGTACGAGGAAGATTGGAGCGTTGTAAGGGCTGGTGGAATGAGTCACAATTCCTTGGTCTAACATTTCTTGGACTTGACGGTCAACTTCCTTGCGATAGACCTCGGGAAATCGGTAGTTCCTGGTGTAAATGGGCATTTCATGTTGGGTTAGGATGCGGTGTTGAATTGCGGTTGTGTAAGTTAGTGGCTGGTGTTCGTAACTGAAAATGTCGGGGAATTTTTTTACCAGGTTGGAGATGGCACTCTTTTCGGCTTCGTTCATGTGGTTGATTTTGAGATCTTGAAGGTTAAATTTAAAAGTTTCGTCCCAGAAATGATGTAAGTCTTGCGTGACGTCCGTGTGTTTTGCCGGTGGGATTGCTTCTACTTTGAAAGGGGCAATTTGAGAGAATTTAGCAATTTCTTGTTCGGGGTTGGAAATGGTTACGGTTGTCTCGAAATTTTCGACCTTGACGAGGCTTTCGGGAATTTCCATTTTGCCAATCTTGGTGTAGGGTACTAATGCTTCTCCCTTTTCGACGTTGACCCGAACTTTGATCTTTTGGATCGTTCGTGCGTCTATTAAGTGGAGGTCGGCACATTCGGACCAGAGATATTGCAATTTTATTGCCCCGTGTCGGGTTGTGATTAAGTTTTTTACGAAGTCGAGGGAACAGGATAATTTTTTTATTATGTCTAGGCCAATCAGGCAATCAAATTTGGAGTGGAAGTCAAAGATCCTGAACTGGTGATTCAGATGTTTTCGCCCGAACAAGGGTCCAAGGGGTACCATGGTCGTGAAGCGACCGTCTGTACACCCGTGTGCAGTTCTGACAGTAAAGGGGTTCGATCTGATTTTATCTGGGAAGAAATGTTCTGCAATGGAAGAGTTAATATAAGATTTTGTGGAGCCGGTGTCAATTAGGAAGCGGAGCTTGGATTGGGGACAGGTAATGTAGGGTAGTTCGAGGATCGTTTTCTTCTCTAGGTTCATTAGGACGTATTCGGGGATTTGAGGCTTGTCTCCTCTAAAAAACAAGGTTCCTCTTGATTTTCCAAGTTTGGTTCGTCGGAAAGGTTTTCTTCCTGAACGTCCTCTCCTTGGGGATACTCTTCATTCTGATGGTAGTTTTGGGGATCATTGGGATTTTCGTAATAGACATAGGAGCCTTGCGCTCCTTCTTCCGACATTTGATGGTAGTTGGGGGACGTTTGCCAGCTCATGCGCGACTGATTGCCTGGGTTCCTCTGGAGGTTTTGGTTCGGATGGAGATTCGAACGCCAGGGTTGCCAGGGTTGTTGATTTTGGGGCCGCTGTACGAAATTTCCAGAAGGGGGCTTTGTCCCTGTTGGTTGTCCCGCGTTACTAGGTTGGTTTGCTCTCATTTGGGGGTTATGTATTTGAATTTGGCCTTGGGTTCCCACCGAAATTTGTTGGTCTGGGGCTTGGAGATGCATAGTTTTGAGGTTTGGGGTTTCGGTTGAAATTGTTATTATTGTTCATCGGTCGTGGGCCTGGTTGGAAGGTTGGTCTGGGGAGCTTTGGAGGTACGTTAGGTCCTATTTTTCTGGTACCCGTCGACAACATTTGGTAGTCATTGGTCATCAGTCCAACGGCCTGACTTAGTGTCTCGGGGTTCCTGGCTCTTAAGCTGGCTCCCAGGGGTTCCTTTAGATGCATCAGAAACACTCTTAGCGCCAGCTTTTGGAAATGGTTTATGAGGACATTCGCGTCGCGTTCTTCCTCGTGCGTCCTAGTATAGGCTATGAGGAGTCTCAAATGTTTTTGTACCCTATCGTGGAATTTGAAAGGGTCTTCCTGATCTTGTTGTCTGAAATGAGCCAGATGTAGGGTTAACGTAGGACCGTCTCTTTTGTCCTCGAATCCTCCTATAATCGCGTCCCTTATTTCTTTATACGTGGAGCACTCCCTAGCTACGATGAGCTCCGCGGCGGGGGATATGATTTTAGATTTTATGGCAGAGCTCAGGGCAAAATTGTGAAAGGACCCAGGGGCTGTCTCGTCAAAAAATTGGTCGTATAATTTCTGAGTTATTTCTAAAAATGGTTTGACTGCTTCAAGTCTGCCATCAAATAAGGGGATCATATCGACATAGTGCTTGGAAAGAGTGGCGCGGTTACCCTCTGGTATAACTTGGTTTACCATTAAAGATTTTACCAACCCTGTTAGTTCCGCGATCTGATTTTGCTGTTGGCCAATTATCCTTTCGGCGGTCCATTGTTCCGCGTGGGCGTTGGAGGAGCTTGTTTGTTGGGGGTCTTCCATTTGGTTCTCAGAGATGGTAGTTAGAGGAGATTGAAATTTAGGAAATACCCTAGCGTGAAGGTATTTCTTATATAGTTTTGGAATTTTGGCGAATTAATTCGCGGCTTTGTAAAGGATGTGAATAGCGGCTGAAACAAATTCAATCTGACGCTTTGCTGTACAGGGGAAGAGAAATGGGTTAGCTTATAACTAACATAAAGAGTAAACAAGATAATGATATTTTGAAATATTAGTTGCTAAGACTTAAGGATAGTGAAGGTCGACGGAGTTCTCCACGGAGGAAGATTAGGTCGGGTGAGTATCGTGTGGGCGAAAGAGTCGCGGGCTGAGCAAGCTCGGGTGAGCGAGAAGATAAGATGCGGATGAAGGGCGGCGTATTTAAATGTTCGCCTTTAAATAGCTCCCAAGTGCGAGTCGTTGGAGGAGATGATTATTCCGATTTTTAAATGAAGAAATTTTTCTTGAAGTTTCTCGCAAGTGCGCGTCGTTGAAGGAGATTGAATGATTTTAATTCGTTTTTGATTGTTAGGTTTCTCCCAAGTGCGAGTCGTTGGAGGAGTTTGATCAAGCGGCGCCCCAAGTGCGAGTCGTTGCAGGGCGTTGAGTTAATAATTTTGGTAGTCCCAAGTGCGTGTCGTTGTAAGACTCCAGTTACGAAATTATTAAAGCTTAAATTTAACTCACAGAAGAACGGCGTAGATCATTCTCAGTCGAAGATCTCTGGAGGCGGCTTCTGTGAGGAGTGGTGTTTCGCTTGACCGTTGGGTGGTTCGTCTCGAGCCAATTCGTCGATGTTCTCTCGAAGAATTCCGCTGAGTTGTCCGGAACGACTGCGCCAGATATATTAGGTGCTTCCAGAAATGACTTTTTTTAAAAAGTTATTTTATTCTTGCACACAAAGTAAAGATAGACAACATGAACCTAACGGTCTGAAGCGCAAACACCAACTGCCTTGCCGCGCAGGGCTGGCTCCTTATAAAACCTTTGGATGCTGATGTCAGCTGAAATGGTTATCTCGGCAGTCGCAAGCTGATGCACGTAAGGGAGCTGTACATAAGTTATATATATATATATATATATATATATATATATATATATATATATATATATATATATATATATATATATATATATATATATATACCTATACATATAATTTTTGGTGTCTTTCGGCAGGGAATTCAGGATGGTCTGAAACGGATTTTGGTATAAAAATCTTTCGGAAATTCGAGTTTTAAAAATTTTGGACCGAGAACAATAGCTTGATGAAACAATTCGCTAAAAGAACATAATCACAGTAAAGCCGAATGTAGTTGATTTCAATGAAAAACGATTGATTAATCTAAAACCAGGGGTAAACGCTTCAGACGCTGTAACACAGGGCTTCCTACCATTCATAAGAAATGATCGAGCACGAACTCTAAATTTTGGATCTTACCACCTCATTACCACCGGGGAGCCTAGTTCACCTCAAAATTTAATTACATTGTCATATGCAACTAAACACTTTGAACCTAAGAAGAAAATGACGTCAGGACCTTAAGTATGTGGGAGGGGGAACACTGTTGATTATTATATATGATGAGGCAGCTAGAAGGAACTTTCAGTGTACCATCATGGAATCGTTAATGCTTACCAGTTCATTTGTGATTGACAGTGTGAAAAATTTACAGGTGGTAGTTGGCCTTTCCGACCTTACTACTACAGTGATTGTGACGCGTTTCTACATCTGTGTTGAAGATTGGGAACTGTTTAGTGGCAAGCTACAGCAGATAGATCGAAAAATGGATGCTACATTTTTTCACGGAAACTATATGTGTGCGACTACAACACCGCAGCAACATGTAATTTTGAGTTATTACCCAAGTTGGGTAGATCGTCTATTACATTGCGAGGCTCCTACTATTACATTAAGTGCAAAGGCGACGTCGAATTTGATGAATTTAGTTCCAAAGATAAACTCTGTTTTGAATAAAATGAGGGATTTTACAGCTGTGAGTGGTGGTAACGGTTTGGTTGTCAACCCTGTGGGCCCCCCTCCACAAGATGAGGTTCACTCGTTCAACATATCTTTACAAGCATGGAGGACAGTGCTCATCCTATTGAGGCTTTAATTGAAGGGTTTAGCCATCTGAAAACAGGTGTTCCAGCAGATCTCCTGCAACATGTCAACTTGCCTGGTAAAAACTTTAGTATCTACGAAGATTTAAACAGATGTATACCGACTAATTCAACTCTCATATCACTCCAATCATCTGGATCCAGTTCTCTACTCATCTTATTTCTCTCACTTCTGCTGATAACGCACTTCATACAAACTGTAATTTTCATCGTACATTGTGGTGGTTTCCACAGAAACAGAAGTAACGAGCCTGGAAACTACATCCTCAACTCATACTCCTGCAACGTATGATACCACTGGACTTTTAAAGTTAGCCACATTACCCGCTTACCACGAGTATCTACGATATGTTAGTGCAATGGGATTTTATAAAGCCATGGTTCGAGTGGATGCACTCATCGACAGCATCTATCGGCTGGAAATTGATAATTTGGGGGCTTACTACAAAGATACTGCGAATGGACTACACTTCAACACATGTAAATGGGCATCGAGCGAACTAAATGGGGCTGGTATCGATGTTGTAGGCACATGTGCGTGTGCACGTATTCATTATGCTACTGAACAATGTATTAATTATTGAACTCTATAGGTTTGAATAAAAACTGATTCAACTGAGTATTCTGTTTTGTTTGTTGATTCCCCATTTAACCACAACGTTCTAGTTTATAGCCATATAAAGGATGAGCTTACAAGTTAGATATACACACCATCCAAGGTAATTGAGCAGTCAACATCTCCCTCGCTACAACATGGATCTGTGCGGTTTTAAAAACTCTTCATCAAAAACTAGCAATATGCTCCATTCTTCTACAACATCAAATTACACTTTTGATGAGTGTGGTTACAAAATCTGCGAATCGCAAAGTTGGCAAAATCTTGCGTCAATATCGTGCACCGTTTTCCGCCTACAGCTTGTTATTAATAAGCGTATCTGCATTTGGGCCATTTTCCACTCCAGTAAACTAGCGAATCCGATTATTCGTTAATTTGGCGTAAGTAGTGTCTTTTTTGAATGTAGGTCTAAAACAACCGACGAATCAGCCGCTTTCGCTCATTTGCCCTAGTGACGCGCTATCAATAAACTACAGTATCCTTACAGAGGCATGATTGTCGAACCAGATCGCTCTTCTTTGCTCCCTCGAGGTTTGGTGTGCCTAGTATCGGTGGATTTTGTGTTATTTCCTGACCTCCTGTCGGGTTTCAAAAGTGAAAAAAAGGAAGTGAAATCTCCTTCGTCGAATCGGTTGAAGACACCTTTTTTCGGAGCATGTTTCCACTTTAAATCAAGTTGTAAAATATTTGATACCCTCAGCATTCAGTTTGTCAAAGGCCCCTCGCACTAAGCCTTCAGCCTGAAATAAGTATTCAGAGTGCCGCGGAAAAATTCACGGCATACTGTTACTAAGTAATACTGTTCCTTGGTGAAATGATAAATTTTAGTATTTTATCTCCTATAAAGTTCCTTAGGCTGAGCAGGTTTTTGATCTTTGACATGATGAATCAAGAACTGGTGTTGTTCTGTGATTTTTTCAAGGCTATGAAACTCACTGTAAATGCGTTGCCTTCAATCTTCAGTATCTCCTTCACGAATTCTACTCTAGTCTACCTTATTCAAACGACGTCGCGGATGTCCTCCCGGAACTTGACATTAACGAAACAGAAGATAGTGAATGACGCAAAAGTTCTGAAAAGTTCCATTTTTCATCATTCAATTTTTCTCTTAATTGATATTTATTGTTTTCTCATCATGACGCGACTTCGAATTTACTTTGTAAAATTAAGTTGTATTATACTCGTACTTCATAATTATTTTTAACTAGCTGTGTACCCGCGCTTCGCAACGGTAGAACAGACACCCCCTGTATCCCCCCCTCCACAACTGATCAGAAACCTTCCCCAATGCCAATCCTAACTGCCTTTAACCCCCCCCCCCCCCCGTATCCTATGAACCCTCCCTACCTGGTTAGAAACATTCCTCAATGTTCACACAACAAATTCCCAAAGTTGCACTCCAATTGGTCAAGTAGTTTTGAAATTTCTGTGGACCCCCCCCCCCCCCCTCTCATAACCTGTACCCCCCTCCCACTAACATCCTGATTGAAGTACCACTTGAATGTACTCGTCGAGCTGAATCCAGAATCTAATTACAATCGGATTTACGTCCAACCGTTCAAAGTTATTATAAGCATAAACGTCCTCATATAAGTGATTATAACACGTTTTTTAGTAGTATTTCATTCATAGCGTTTCAACGGATGGACAGATTCAAATGCGGGTTTTTCATAAACCTTCCCAGATAAATTCTGCGTCAAATGGTACCAGCCGCAACTTTCTACGTTCAGCCGTTCTCAATTGATGCCGAGACAAACAAACAAACAAACAGACAAACAAACAGACACTGTTTTATCTATATATATAATAAAACTGATCAGAAACCTTCCCCAATGCCAACCCTAACTGCCTTTAACCCCCCCCGTATCCTATGAACCCTCCCTACCTGGTTAGAAACATTCCTCAATGTTCACACAACAAATTCCCAAAGTTGCACTCCAATTGGTCAAGTAGTTTTGAAATTTCTGTGGACCCCCCCCCCTCTCATAACCTGTACCCCCCTCCCACTAACATCCTGATTGAAGTACCACTTGAATGTACTCGTCGAGCTGAATCCAGAATCTAATTACAATCGGATTTACGGCCAACCGTTCAAAGTTATTATAAGCATAAACGTCCTCATAGAAGTGATTATAACACGTTTTTTAGTAGTATTTCATTCATAGCGTTTCAACGGATGGACAGATTCAAATGCGGGTTTTTCATAAACCTTCCCAGATAAATTCTGCGTCAAATGGTACCAGCCGCAACTTTCTACGTTCAGCCGTTCTCAATTGATGCCGAGACAAACAAACAAACAAACAAACAGACACTGTTTTAGCGAATTTTCAAAGAAAATGAAGCTATTGCAATGGCTTCGAAATTTAAATAATATAAATTTTTGGAAATTTTCTTCATAGAAATCCGTTTCAGACCATTCTAAAACGATTCCTGAAATTTAACACTTTTTTATATGTATATATATATATATATTTATTTATATATGTGTCACTCCAGACGATAACTCTCGATAGAATTGAGATAAACAGCTCAAATTTGCACAAAAAATCTATCTTGGCAATCGAAAGGCTAAGTTCGAAGATGGGCGAAATTGGCCTACTCTAAGGAGGGTTTTGGCGCATTTAAAGTGCGCAAAAATTACCCAAAAATCCCCAAAATGTTATTTTCCAACAAGTGACCCCTCATTTTAAAGGTTTTTGCACGCTGAACACGATGGTGGAATCGGATTTTAGATATCTTGATCCGTTCTCAAATTAGAGCATTTAAAGTGCGCAAAAATTACCTAAAAATCCCCAAAATGTTATTTTCTAACAAGTGACCCCTCATTTTAAAGGTTTTTGCACGCTGAACACGATGGTGGAATCGGATTTTAGATATCTTGATCCGTTCTCAAATTAGAGCATTTAAAGTGCGCAAAAATTACCCAAAAATCCCCAAAATGTTATTTTCCAACAAGTGACCCCTCATTTTAAAGGTTTTTGCACGCTGAACACGATGGTGGAATCGGATTTTAGATATCTTGATCCGTTCTCAAATTAGAGCATTTAAAGTGCGCAAAAATTACCCAAAAATCCCCAAAATGTTATTTTCTAACAAGTGACCCCTCATTTTAAAGGTTTTTGCACGCTGAACACGATAGTGAAATCGGATTTTAGATATCTAAATCCGTTCTTAAATTAGAGCATTTAAAGTGCGCAAAAATTACCCAAAACTAGGATAATCTTTAAACTCTTACCCCCACCCCCTTAGAGTGGTCAGATTGAAAAATGTGAGAAGTATTAATTGAAGACGAGAGTTCGAAGCAAAAAAGGGGGAGGCAAACGATTAGTACAACTCCTTGAATTTACCCACAGCGATCAAATAAATAAGCACTTAGTACAATTACGTAATAAACAAACGGTAGAATCAGGATGGACAAAACGTACAAATTAAAATAAATACGAAGAGAATATACATAGAAAACCAAATTTTAGACCGAAGTTTTCCTTTATTCAAAACCATAGCCATTAATTCGAATATTTCTTTGAAAATTCGCTCATTAAGTCATGCTGCATGACTGATTTTGGTTTATTATTTTCAATAATGAACCATTGGAATCGAGCATGAAAAAAAAAATTCTTACCCCCCCTCAAAATTTGATGGTTTACGTTTCAAGATATGTAGAATCCAAAACTGCAATAAAAATATTTCTGTCTGTCCGCCGTACGCCGTACGCCGTACGGGCCACTTTTCTTAGTTACCATGAAAAAAAATTGATGAAATTCGGGTTATAGGTTCCGTTCGGCGTCTAGTTGGTCCTCGAAGCTCGACGTTACTGTGAGTCATCTCTAAGGGGTTCAAAATAGGGGTTGAAATTTTCAAAACGCCTATACCATTTTTTTACGTAAATATTTTTACGGTTTTAAATAGTTCTTGAACTTGCGAGTTTTTTAAGACCATCCGGAGCATCGTACGTCCAGCCGTTCGTTCACAGTAAGGCCCCGAAGTTTGCACCGACAGGCATTTTCGACTCCAGTGTGAATGAAATTGTATACAATCCAAACCAAATCTCGTAACCAGAGACGCGCCCACAATAGGAATTTGTGAATACGGCCAATCATTGCTAGGGATCACCTGATTATATTGGCGGAGTATGAAGTCGAGTTGGTTGTTTGATATTATTTAATTTGAAAAATGATGGCTCTATTGGAGTTTGTTGGTAGGTAGTGAAACTTGAACAAACGATGAAGTATTATTGATGGGTAAATTATTACTACGGTAAATCATTACTCAACGGTAAATTATTACAGAACGGTAAATTATACCATCTACGTAGAAGGGGCTGGAGTTTGTTGGTAGGTACTTTTGCAACTTTTTTCACTCCTCATCAACAATTTCTTTTCAGAACTTCATTATGTGTGTTTCTTTTTGTTAGGTACTGTTTGTCATCGGCAGAATTATTTTAGCAACATTTAACTCGTGATTTAGGTAGGTACCTAGTAACGAGTACGGGGTTAGGTACTAACCTACGGAGTGTCTGCGATCTACATAATATGCATATAATAGAATAGTACATATCATATTATATAGACGGGTTATCTATACATAGAGCTGTGATCTGTATTTTCACTCCTCATCAACAATTTCTTTTCAGAACTTCATTATGTGTGTTTCTTTTTGTTAGGTACTGTTTGCCATCGGCAGAATTATTTTAGCAACATTTAACTCGTGATTTAGGTAGGTACCTAGTAACGAGTACGGGGTTAGGTACTAACCTACGGAGGGTCTGCGATCTACATTATATGTATAGAATAGTACATATCATAAATTATATAGACGGGTTATCTATACATAGAGCTGTGATCTGTAACGGAAGGGTATTCTATACAAAATAATAAACCGTTGTGCAGGGATTTGCAGCGTTTTTATTATATGTATAGATAACGTTATTATTAATTCATTTTGCTATGACGCGCAAGGTGGGACGCTTGCCCTATATATGGTTCCAAATAAATTATTCTGTCCCGTTTTATTTCTATTTTAGCCCAATAATTTATAGGTATTTGCTTCAGGAGATAGTTATTTTCAGTTTTTGGTTTATTATTTTCAATAATGAACCATTGGAATCGAGCATGAAAAAAAAATTCTTACCCCCCCCTCAAAATTTGATGGTTTACGTTTTTTTGTCTTGAAATGACCTAATAAGCGTCGGTATAAAAAAAGAAGCGTTCCCGTTGTCATAACATTCGTTAAACATCTACTTTTCCTTTCCGTAAACCATCAACACTCTCTTCTTTTCGTGCTTTGAAGCACACAGTATTAGCAGAATTAGGAAAATTTAAGCTGCTTGTCAACAGAGCGTATGGACAGTAAGTTTAAAACAAACAGAATTGAAAAACAGCAATAACTAGATTTTATGTGCTGATTAAAAGTTTGATTGCGCTCTCCTGAAAAGCTGCAAAATTGCGGTTTCGTTAGTTTTCGGGAGTGTAAAAAGATTCGATAGTTTGGCATAGTGGGGACGATATTATCTTTACCAACTCTGTCAAACAAGCACAAGGGGTCAATCGAGGTCAACTGCGCTCATACCCACAAACTCCATACTTCTGGTTCCATTCAGGTGGGATCCAGTTTTTTTCTACTCATCTTATTTCTACGCCTGAGTGCATTGAACCTATCGCTTTCAAGGCTGTGCTAGAATCCCCCCTTTATAGCTACTCTAAGGGGTTCAAAATAGGGGTTGAAATGTTCAGAACGCCGTAGCTCGAAAACTTTCGATTGAAGGGTATGGTTTTTTTAACTACATTAAATTTATCTTGAGCTAAACAATTTTTTGAGACCACCCAGAGCACTGTACGTCCAGCCGTTCATGTGCACCAAAAAGCTTCGTCAACACGATCGTGAATCAAACGGTATAAATCCGGCCGGGATTTCATCACTAAGGAGCGCCTGATTATAATCAAGGATGACTGTATGAAGTCGAGTTGGTTGTTCTGCGATATTATTTCATTTGATAAGTGATGGACTATTGGATTTTGTTGGTAGGTACTTGTGAAGCTTGAATAAACGATGAAGTATTATTGATGGGTAAATTATTACACAGTGGTAAATTATTACACAACGGAAAATTATTACACAACGGTAAATTATTACACAACGGTAAATTATTTCATAACGGTAAAGTATTACACAACGGTTCATCTACCAAGAAGGGGCTGGATTTTGTTGATCGGACTTGAATAACCGTTGAAGTATTCTTGATGGGCAAGTTATTACACAACGGTTCATTATACTTGACCACGAAGGTAGGTAGTGATCTACGTAGAATGGGCATCCATTTTACTCCATATCAACAATTTTCCTTTGGAACTTCATTATTTGCGTTTCTTTTTGGCGTTCTAGCTGGTGTCAGGTTGAAGAAGAGGCTGTTGAGAGACAACGACCCAAACGCCACCGCCATCACCACTACTCACCACTCTACCTAACATCCCCATCCACATTCCCGACATACTAATCCTATTTATAAACATACATTCCACATTCGCCAAAATTGGCAAAGTTGTGTTAATAAAATAATGATTGATCTGATAAAGATTAAAAAAAACTCGTGATTTAGATAGGTACCTACCTAGTCACGAGTACGGGGTTAGGTACTAACCTACGGAGGGTCTGCGATCTACATAATAAGACTAGTACATATTATATAGACGGGTTATCTATACAGAGAGCTGTGATCTGTAACAGAAGGGTGTTCTGTACAAAATAATAAACCGTTGTGCAGGGATTTGCAGCGTTTTTTTCATGGTAGGTAACTAAGAAAAGTGGCCAGTACGGCGTACGGCGGACAGACAGAAATTTTTTCATTGCATTTTCGGATTCTGCATACCTTGAAACGTAAACCATCAAATTTTGAGAGGGGTTTAGAGTTTTTTCTTTCATGCTCGATTCCAATCGTTCATTATTGAAAATAATAAACCAACAATTCTGAGGGGGTGTTATAAGAATTTTCTGCTAAGCGAATACATAAAGTGTTTTATTCGCAGAATTATAAACCAAAATACGAATCAGCCTTCGTAGCTATCTTTTTTTTTATTGAATAATACTGAATATAAAATAAGTGTATTCACTTACTACTTCGGAATAACCTGTAAATACTGTTAGTTCTTGATCAATGTAACTCATTCTCCAAACACTTACGGTGTGCCTTGTCAATGAAACCGCTGATACATACATACGCATTAATAAATAGCACGAGCCTGAACGGGTACCTACCTAACTGCTCATAAACCAACATACATTTAGAACTTGTATTGTGTATATAGACTCTAAAAATCATTATATTATTTTGTTATATAATGTTTTTGTTGAATTTAAAAAAAATTGAGTTGAAATTGAATATATACGATGTAGGTTGTGTTAATAATATATGAGAATCTTTCTCCTGGAGGGCCGAAGGCTTGGAGCGGAGTGTCATGGGAACGTGGGAGAAATATGAAAAATAGGCTCCATGATGAGCGACCCACTGGAACATGTAACGCAGGCAGGGTCTTATTTGTCTTGTTCCTTCTTTCCATTCTCCTGCATTATTTTTTTTTATACGTCCCAAATTTGTTTGAAAGGGCGCAGAGTCTTATTCATAGTTCATATTTTGCTGTTTAAATATCCCCTTCTCCTCCACCATATTAGAAAACACGTCCCCGCTTTTGAAAGAGAAACAAAAAAGAAAACTCGAAAAGAATTGGGAATCTTTCCGCTCCTATGTATTGACAAAGTATGAAAATCTGTAGGAGCCGCATAATTTTATTACTGCTGTTGGAACAAGGTGGTGTCTTTTCAACCATGTGACAACTTAGGCGTGGGAGTTTGAAGAACAAAAGTGAGACGAAGCGAATAAAACACCGAATGTGCCCCAACCCCCTCCTAACCGCAGCTCGTGCCGGATTCGACTTCTTCGTTTCATTAAATGGAATAACAAACCAAAAATAACATGAGAGAGGGAATTCGGAGAGAGGATAACAACTGATTACTGTCAATAAAAGTGAATTCCGAGGAACGGATATCCAATTCCGTCGCTTCGGCGTCCCCCCAATACGAGTCAAATAACTTACAAAAGATTGTATGTTACGCAGGTACCAAATAAATTAATTTGAGTAAATGTTTGGAAGAAGGTACCTACAACTGCAGCAACATGACACATTAATCTACCATCACCTTGTTTAGTTTCACGTTTAAATTTCGATTGAGGAATATTTTGCGAACCTAAGCAAAAAACGCTGCAAATCCCTACACAACGGTTTATTATTTTGTACAGAATACCCTTCTGTTACAGATCACAGCTCTCTGTATAGATAATCCGTCTATATAATATAATATGTAATATTCTACACATATTATGTAGATCGCGGACTCTCCGTAGGATTGTACCTAACCCCGTACTCGTTACTAGGTACCTACCTAAACCGTTGTGTAATAATTTACCTGTATAATAGGTTCCCCTTCTACGTAGAAAGAATAATGAACCGTTGTGTAATAATTTGCCCATCAATAATACTTCAACGGTTGTTCAAGTTGCAAAAGTACCTATCAACAAAATCCAGCCCGTTCTAGGCAGATGAGCCGTTGTGTAATACCTAATTTACCGTTGTGTAATAATTTACCGTGGTGTAATAATTTACCGTTGTGTAACAATTTACCTTTGTGTAATAATTTGCCGTTGCGTAATAATTTGCCATTGTGTAATAATTTGTCCATCAATAATACTTCAACGGTTGTTCAATTTGCAAAAGTACCTATCCAGAAAATCCAGCCCCTTCTGGGTAGATGAGCCGTTGTGTAATAATTTACCGTTGTGTAATAATTTGCCATTGTGTAATAATTTACCCATCAATAATACTTCAACGGTTGTTCAAGTTGCAAAAGTACCTATCAACAAAATCCAGCCCCTTCTGGGTAGTTGAGCCGTTGTGTAATTATTTACCGTTGTGTGATAATTTGCCGTGGTGTCATAATTTACCGTTGTGTAATAATTCACCGTTGTGTAATAATTTGCCGGTGTGTAATAATTTGCCATTGTTTAATAATTTACCCATCAATAATACTTCAACGTTTGTTTAAGTTTCAGAAGTACCGACCAACAAAATCCAATAGTCCATCACTTGCCAAATGAAATAATTATCGTAGAACAAACAACTCGACTTCATACAGCCATCCTTGATTACAATCAGGTGCTCCTTAGTGATGAAATCCCGGCCGGATTTATACCGTTTGATTCACGATCGGTGTTGACGAAGCTTTTTGGTGCACACGAACGGCTGGACGTACAGTGCTCCGGGTGGTCTTAAAAAATTGATTAGCTCAAGACAAATTTAATATCGTCAAAAAAACCATACCCTTCAATCTAAAGTTTTCGAGCTACGGCGTTCTGAAAATTTCAACCCCTATTTTGAACCCCTTAGAGATGACTTACAGTAACGTCGAGCTTCAAGGACCAACTAGACCCCGAACGGAACCTATAACCCAAATTCCATCAATTTTGTTTCATGGTAGGTAACTAAGAAAAGTGGCCCGTACGGCGTACGGCGTACGGCGGACAGACAGAAATATTTTTATTGCAGTTTCGGATTCTACATACCTTGAAACGTAAACCATCAAATTTTGAGGTGGGGGGGGGGGGGGGAGAATGTTGGTTTATTATTTTCAATCATGAACCATTGGAATCGAGCATGAAAAAAATAATTCTTACCCCCCCCCCCCCCCCCCCCCCCCACCTCAAAATTTGATGGTTTACGTTTCAAGGTATGTAGAATCCAAAACTGCAATAAAAATATTTCTGTCTGTCCGCCGTACGCCGTACGCCGTACGGGCCACTTTTCTTAGTTACCATGAAACAAAATTGATGAAATTCGGGTTATAGGTTCCGTTCGGGGTCTAGTTGATCCTCGAAGCTCGACGTTACTGTGAGTCATCTCTAAGTGGTTCAAAATAGGGGTTGAAATTTTCAAAACGTCTATACCATTTTTTTACGTGAATATTTTTACGGTTTTAAAAATAGTTCTTGAACTTGCGAGTTTTTTAAGACCATCCGGACCATCGTACGTCCAGCCGTTAGTTCAAAGTAAGGCCCCGAAGTTTGCACCGACAGGCAATTTCGACTCCAGTGTGAATGAAATTGTATACAATTCAAACCAAATCTCGTAACCAGAGACGCGCCCACAATAGGAAATTAATTTGGCGGAGATAAAATCATTGCTAGGGATCACCTGATCATCATTTCATTTGAAACAAACAGTCATGCAGCATGACTTAATGAGCGAATTTTCAAAGAAATATTCGAATTAATGGCTATGGTTTTGAATAAAGGAAAACTTCTTCCTCCTACTGTTAGTACCTAAATTGAATAATTTGAAATAGATTTTTTCTTTCGTCTTCCTTCTAGTAATACGTGGGCCGGTACTTGTCTATCTATGAAGGTATCATAACAATTATATGTCAAATGGGAAATTCAAGGAGTTGTACTAATCGTTTGCCTCCCCCTTTTTTGCTTCGAACTCTCGTCTTCAATTAATACTTCTCACATTTTTCAATCTGACCACTCTAAGGGGGTGGGGGGGGGGGGGGGGGGGGGGGTAAGAGTTTAAAGATTATCCTAGTTTTGGGTAATTTTTGCGCACTTTAAATGCTCTAATTTAAGAACGGATTTAGATATCTAAAATCCGATTTCACCATCGTGTTCAGCGTGCAAAAACCTTTAAAATGAGGGGTCACTTGTTAGAAAATAACATTTTGGGGATTTTTGGGTAATTTTTGCGCACTTTAAATGCTCTAATTTGAGAACGGATCAAGATATCTAAAATCCGATTCCACCATCGTGTTCAGCGTGCAAAAACCTTTAAAATGAGGGGTCACTTGTTGGAAAATAACATTTTGGGGATTTTTGGGTAATTTTTGCGCACTTTAAATGCGCCAAAACCCTCCTTAGAGTAGGCTAATTTCGCCCATCTTCGAACTTAGCCTTTCGATTGCCAAGATAGATTTTTTGTGCAAATTTGAGCTGTTTATCTCAATTCTATCGAGAGTTATCGTCTGGAGTGACACACATATATATATATATATATATATATATATATATATATATATATATATATATATATACATATAAAAAAGTGTTAAATTTCAGGAATCGTTTTAGAATGGTCTGAAACGGATTTCTATGAAGAAAATTTCCAAAAATTTATATTATTTAAATTTCGAAGCCATTGCAATTTCATTTTCTTTGAAAATTCGCTAAAATGATGGCTCTTTTGGAGTTTGTTGGTAGGTAGTGAAACCTGAACAAACGTTGAAGTATTATTGATGGGTAAATTATTACTACGGTAAATCATTACTCAACGGTAAATTATTACACAACGGTTCATTACACCATCTACGTAGAAGGGGCTGGAGTTTGTTGGTAGGTACTTTTGCAACTTTTTTCACTCCTCATCAACAATTTCTTTTCAGAACTTCATTATGTGTGTTTCTTTTTGTTAGGTACTGTTTGTCATCGGCAGAATTATTTTAGCAACATTTAACTCGTGATTTAAGTAGGTACCTAGTAACGAGTACGGGGTTAGGTACTAACCTACGGAGGGTCTGCGATCTACATAATATGCATAGAATAGTACATATTATATTATATAGACGGGTTATCTATACATAGAGCTGTGATCTGTAACAGAAGGGTAGTCTATACAAAATAATAAACCGTTGTGCAGGGATTTGCAGCGTTTTTTTTCTTGCTCGATTCCAATGGTTCATTATTGAAAATAATAAACCAATAGTGCGCTATTACTTGGTCGTGGCCAGCAACCATGGATCACAAATAAGTAGGCTAATAATCATGTGTTTATGGCTTACCGAATTTGCTGAGAAACAACCCGACGATCTTCCCGTCTCCAAGCATAAAGGAATAGGCTACAGATAGGAATAGAAGAGCATATATTATAAAACCTTTTAGCCAGATTCCATTTTGGTTTATTATTTTCAATAATGGAACTTTGGTATCGAACGCGAAGAAGAACAAGAAAAAAAACCTCAAAATTGGATGGTTTCCGTTTCAAAGTACGTAGAATCCGAGAAAGGAAAACCCCTGCAAATTATTACACGATTTATTATTACAACGGTTCATTATTTACCTGTGCAGATTTCGCTGTACCCCTTCGGTGAAGATCGCTGTTTTCTGAGGTCAATAACTAACCTCGCGCTCCCACGGGAAAGCGCTAAATCGAGTTACTGGAGCCGGCTGTGGAACAAAGTTTCATAAAAATGCGGGGGATTCAGTAATTCAGTCATTAGTAATTATTTCTTGTTATTCATGAAGCATAACGTGTGTTCAAGTTACAAAAGCACCTACCAACAAAATTTCAAATTAAATAATATCACAAAACAATCAACTCGATTTCAAGCAGCCATCCACGAATATAAATAATCAGGTGCTCCCCAGTGATGCCATCTGGGCCGGATTTATACCGATTCGTTCATGATCCTCTTGACAAAGCTTTTCGGTGCAAACGGCTGGTCGCTGGCTCCGGGTGGTCTCAAAAAATGCTTCAGTTCATGATCAGTTTAAAAACGTAAAAAACGCTGCAAATCCCTGCACAACGGTTTATTATTTTGTATAGAATACCCTCCTGTTACAGATCACAGCTCTATGTATAGATAACCCGTCTATATAATATGATATGTACTATTCTATTATATACATATTATGTAGATCGCAGACCCTCCGTAGGTTAGTACCTAACCCCGTACTCGTTACTAGGTACCTGCCTAAATCACGAGTTAAATGTTGCTAAAATAATTCTGCCGATGACAAACAGTACCTAACAAAAAGAAACACACATAATGAAGTTCCGAAAAGAAATTATTGATGAGGAGTGAAAAACGCTGCAAATCCCTGCACAACGGTTTATTATTTTGTATAGAATACCCTTCTGTTACAGATCACAGCTCTCTGTATCAGCGTTGGCCAATAGAATTGCAGAACCATTTCGGACCATGCCAATGCGCACCATACCAATTAGACAATTCGAAATGAATTCCAATTCAAATTAATTTGAATTCAAATTAATGAATTCCAATCCAATTAATGAATTCCAATTCAATTAATGAATTCCAATTCGAAATCGATTGAATAAATTGATTGATTGATGGAATCGAGCGCTTCCCTGGTGACGAGCGCACAATGCCAATAATTAGGCAATTCGAAAAAAATTCCAATTCAAATTAAAGTCCAATTCATTATACCAATATTGACAATTCTAAGTGAATTCCTATTGCAACTGAAAAAACTTTGCCAATTTTGTCGAATGTGGAGTTATGTTTATATGATTAATGTGTCGGGAATTTAGATGGGGATGTTAGGTAGATTGGTGAGCAGTGGCCAATTGCAATTCAAAATCTAAGTGAATTCCAATTGCAATTGAAAAATTTGATCGATTGATTGCTCGATTGATTGAATAAATTGATTGATTGATTGAATCGAGCGCGTCCCTGGTGACGAGAGTGTATACAATTTCATTCACCCTGGTGTCGAAAATGCCTGTCGGTGAAAACTTCGGGGCCTTACTGTGAACGAACGGGTGGACGTACGATGCTGCGGGTGGTCTTAAACAACTCCCAAGTTCGAGAACTATTTAAAACCGTAAAAAAATTCACGTAAAACAAAGGTATAGGCTTTCTGAAAATTTCAGCCCCTATTTTGAACCCCTTAGAGATGACTGACAGTAACGTCGAGCTTCGAGGACCAACTAGACCCCGAACGGAACCTATAACCCGAATTTCATCAATTTTTATTCATGGTAACTAAGCAAAGTGGCCCGTACGGCGTACGGCGTACGGCGGACAGACAGAAATATTTGTATTGCAGTTTTGGATTCTACATACCTTGAAACGTAAACCATCAAATTTTGAGGGGGGGTAAGAATTTTTTTTTTCATGCTCGATTCCAATGGTTCATTATTGAAAATAATAAACCAAAATACATAGCCTTCCATCGACAGTTTTCGTGCTACGGCTTTCGGGAAATGTCAACCCCTATTTTTCACCCCTTAGAGATGACTGACAGTAACGTCGAGCTTCGCGGTCCAACTAGATCCCAAACGGGACGTGTAAACCAAATTTCAATCATTTTGGTTCATGGTAACTAAGGAAAGTGCAAACTGCGGCGAGACTTTTTTTTCCATCTTCGGATTCTACGTGACTTGAATCGAAAACCATCAAATTTAGGAAGTTTTTTTTTCTTTTTTTTTCATGCCCGATTCCAAACGTTCATTTCGGAAAGTAATAAACCAAAAAATTGCTGTCCGTCACACTTTCCTTAGCTACCATGAACCAAAATTAATGAGATTTATTTTGTAGGTGCCATTTGGGGTCTACTTGGTCCGAGAAGTTCAACGTTACTGTCGTTGAAATTTTCAGTAGGCCGTAGCTCGAAAACGTTCAATAGAAGGTTATGGTTTTTGTTTTAACGTTTTGCAGTTGATCTCGAACTTGAGAATTTTTTGAGACCACCCGGAGCACTGTACGTCCAGCAGTTCGTGTGCACCAAAAAGCTTCATCAACATGATCGCAAATGAAACGGTATACATCCAGCCCGGATATCATCACTAGGGAACACCGGATTATAATCACTTATGGTGGAATAAAATCGAGTTGGCTGTTCCGTGAAATTATTTTATTCGAAGAATGATGGTAATTTAGGATTTTGTTGATAGGTAGTTATTGAACTTGAACAAGCGTTTGGTTTTATGAATAACAACAAATAATTATTAATGATAGAATTCTTGCTTCCACCGCATATTTATGTGGTTGCCCGGCTGGCTCCTGTACTCTATTTAGGCCCGGTTCAAAAAAGAGTGTAACCCTGGGGCTGAAGTTTACCTTAAGGTTTCCCAACCATGGTAACGAAAGTGGCGTTCAAAAAATTCAGTAATCGATCATTAGTGCGATACATCGAAAACTTTACCATGGGTACGTAACCCCAGCTATTCGAGGGGTTACAAGAAGTTAACCATGGTTAAGTACTCTCAAAACGAAGATGGCTGCTCATTGTTTTTGGTTTTTCCTATTTGCGCTTCACCGTTCAGATCCCGTCCTATTTTGCGTTATTGTGGTAATAATGAACCGTGGTAATAATATAACTATTATGCGAGCGATGAGGATGATGACGTCTTCGTCGAACTAGGGCTAGTCGTAGAACCGAGAGGATATCGAATCAGAGCGAGACATCCCAACTTCGACGCCTGGAGTGAGAAGGAATTTTTCGATCGCTTCAGGTTGTCGAAGGAAGGAGTCGCTTTGTTCTCGAAGAAATACGCCCTCAAATATCTACGGCAGAACGTAGGCAGTTCTCCACAACATCGCAATCATGTTGCAGGAATAACTACCTGTTGTTGACGACGGTACTCAGCATCTCTTGGATGAAACTTTGTTTAATAACCCTGGGGAACGTGGCAGGGTTGAAGGGCGTGAAGACTTTCGTCCAAGATTCATCGCATATTTTGAATCATTACGTAGTGAATAGAAATATAGGTATCCTTGTTCCTAACACGTCTGTGTGATTTACCCCACATTATCCTTGTTTACCCCCGTTTAAATTTCCATCAAACAGGTGCAACGCCGAATAAACGTACCTACACCTAGGAGTTGCTACAAATCACGCAATTAAATAACATAGAAAGTATTTTTAGTAAAGGCAATATTTGTTGCTAGGACCGATTACTACAGCACTTGAAGAGTACGGATTTATTAAATATCATGCTAGGATGGAGTACTGCAGCACAAGGCAAGTGATGAATTGAAACAACCATTCTAAATTTTGGTAGCTTTTTTAATTTAAATTGTAGTTGAGGGTTTCAACATTTTCTGCAACTGTAGGCTAACCTTCGTCTACTAGGTTCTAACCTTCGTCATGCTCCACCTGCTCTTTACTGTTAATGAGCTGTTGCTCAACAATCTGGAGTTCTATAGCGGATTTTTGGAGTTTAGAGTTTTTTTCCTCAAGCATCTCCATTTTCCTTTGGTGCATCTCCTGACATGTGAGGTATAGGTTTCTAGGTTAGAATGGGCAACAGTGTTGCCTAAAAGTTGCTTTATACGCCGATATTCCATGGAACTATATTATCCATGAATCAAACTTCGTGGATTTATAGCGTCCATGAGCGGTTTGACGTGGATTTCTCGTGAAGTAACCATGGCTAACTTTGAAGTTACCAAGGTTTCCCAAATAATCGATTCTATCAAGGTAACCTTACCTTACTAAACTTTTTTGAACGCTCCTGCTGCGAACCCCAGGGTAACCGAAAAATCAAAAGTAGCCCCAGGGTTAGGTAACTAGGTCATGTTTTCAGATTTTTTTTGAACCGGGCCTTAGGGCTCTCTTGAGGGAAGCGCGAGGGTAGGTACTGACCACTGAAAACAGTGATCGACACAGAGGGCATCTAAACAGGTAAATAATAACATAATATATGTATATTATGTAGTATACATATATATGTGTGTGTGTGAATGCATATAATATACATATATATTTTTGTTAACATTTAGGGGTGAATTCAGGATACTGTGGAGCGGATTGGCCTAAAAAAATAATTTCAGAAATTCATGTTCTCAAAATTTTGGACCCATTGAAATAGCTTCATTTTCTTTGAAAATTCGCTTAAGCTATCCTATTTTTGATATCGAGAGTGAAAAGAGCGAAAGCCGAACTGATCTTCAAGTACCTAGGTGTAGAGATTATAGTCATTACAATGATTGAAAGTCACAGTGTTCCAGGTTTTTTGTTTTTATTTTTTCTCCGTTCAGATTCAATGGATTATT